>QRFJ01001279.1:0-421122 GCA_006176705.1 Cocos nucifera
ATAATGATTATTCATGTCTTAAATTTTCAACTCTTAAAAATATGAATTATCATTACCATTAACTCAAAGAATGTATCACAGACACCAAATACACATATATAATATAAAATAACCCATTTTTATTGATAATAGTCAAAATTATAATTTTGCCCCTAAAAGTGTATTACAAGTGTCAGTCAATTCTGACTTCTAGGGCACATATATCTAACATAAGCTTCACAGCTTAGTAAGTAATTGATATATTTATTAAATAAATTTAAATCATATTAATATGCAACTCAAGTACATCATACAATATATGATATCAATATGATCAGTATCGCAATCATACAATTAATGCTATTCAACCACAATTGTATGTGATCCATCTATAAAATAGAAATCAATAGACAATGTAAAAATTTGTTATATATTTAATTTCATAATACTATGATTAAACATGGATACTATTGATCCAAGAATTGATTTTGATGATCATAAACTATTAAATATGAATAGTATTGATTGTATATTTTAAGAATGGTTGTAGGGTTTTTTAGGTGCTTATAAAGATACGTTAATTCAAGAAAAAAATCTTCTCAAAAAGAGGCCAAGCCGAAAGAGTTTTCAAGATGAATTATATATGGTTGGGAGGGCATGCTATGAATAACTTAAAGTTGAAAGTTATAAGTCAATAGCACAATAAGCTTAAAAGTTTAAAGAAGAATAGAGAAGTCTAGAAGAAGCAAGTTTAATGTTGGAGAAGTTTTTGAAGTATTTTGGAAGTATTAAGACCAAGCAATATAAGTTTGGGATGTCAAATGAAGAAAATGAAGTTTGAAGTCATGAATTAATTATAAGTTTCATGAGCCATCTTTAGCATGCTTGGAAGAATTTGGCATGCCTCTTAGCCGACTAAGATAAAATTTGAGCTAACTCAATCTCAGACAAAGAAAAATAAAATAGAAGCTATCACGACCCAGGCCTGGGGTCATGAACGGTGCATAGGATGGACTAGCCAACCTAGCAAGCCTAATGAAGATATCAAATGGGGTACATCAAATATATAAATTCTATTGAAAATTTGATAGATTTTTCCCTAAAAGTTAAGCATTTCCAAAAATACAGTACCTACTTAACCTCGCATATTTTTACACACACACACACACAACACACACACACACACACACACACACACACACACACACACACACAAATATATATATATATATATTATATATATATATATATATATATATATATATATATATATATATATATATATATATATATATAATAGATTTTCATCAACCAACCATGTCTACATGATGCACCACAGAAGTTCATACATGTACCTACAGTCATTCCAATAAGTAAACACAGTGGGAAGCTAGATCTTGCCTGCAGGTAATAGAGCACATCTAGTATTTAAACACAACCAAAGTATATCAAAAGGAACACAGCTACAGGATAGCAAAAATAGATGCCCCATACATGTAGGTGCTAGGCTCACAAAAACAAAAGATGACTATTCTTGCCAAGCTGTGGGATCCAAACCTTGCTCAACACTAGAATCTGAAAGAAAAGAAAGAAAAATAATATAGTAAGTCATAAGACCCAGTGAGAGATAATATGTCTATAATAGAAATGGATTAAGCTCAAGCACGAGTGCCAAGATCAAAGCACCCTTACGACTTTTCCAAAATATAAGCATAACAACACTTCCAATCATGTAGAATAACGGAATAAATGCAAAATAAAGATAAAAATGTTTCTTTAACAACTACTATTCGAACAATCTTTTAAACAATGATTAATGAATAGATCAGTTATAATATACTAAATTTAAAATAATCATGTATCCAACACATGAAGGAATATCTCTAATCTAAAACTAAATAGTTACTTGCTTATGCCAGACTTCATCAAAACCGCATGTGTGTATCAATACATTGGGCTAACACCATCTTTGTTAGCTAGAAAAATAAAATCGGCTATGTTGGCCAAAACATGCCAAGCTAGCACCATGCTTACCAGTTAGGAAAATAAAATCAACTATGTCGGCCAAAACATGTTGGGCTGGCACCATCCTTGCTAGCTAGGTTATCCAAAATATAGTGTATTAAGGCTAATGCCAACTACCGCTAGCTATAGTATTCTATCAAAACTTTCTCCCATAAAATCTTGTTATCATCTATCTAAAATAGTTTATATCTCATTCTCTCATGCACAATAACCAAACAAAATTCATCACCAATTTCATATATCAAAAGAAAAGGTTTAAAGATACTTATCCCAAGATTCACACAAACTCTAGCAATTAGAAAAGTCAGAGTGTGTCCAAAGCTCTTTTATCATGAGACCCAAATAAATTTTTAAGGTAACCATTATGATAAACATAATAAAAATAGGATATTAAAATAAAGTTTTAATTTGTTGAAAATCCACAAAAGAGTGTAGCAATTGATATGTATAATGTCATAGGAATAGACAACTTAAATAAACACACCTAAAAAAAAACTCCAAAAGTATAAAAACATATTATAGAGTATATTATCAACTCACTACCAAACCACCCCTTCCTAGCTAATTTTTCTTGGTTCCTAACTAAAAACAAGACCTTTTTCCAACTCTCCTCCTTTCTCTGCTCTCTCTCTCTATAGCTTAGAAGTTCAAGTAACAACCAAAAGAACCGTTGGTGTTTTTACTTTTGAAAGGAATAAATTAGAAAGAAATTTGCTAGGTGTCAACTTGTACGGAATCCACTTAAGTTTTTAACGGCTGAGGTATTATCCAGATAATTTTCTAGCCCTTTATTTATTTTCTCAAGCTGCTCTATCTATAACATCTCGGATGAATAAAATAATAAATTAAAAGATTTATGTTCGTGTATGTATAGTATAGTAATTTATTTATGATATATTTGAGCTATTTTAGCATAACTTATGACTATCTATCATTGCGAGTCCTAAAAATTTTTTAAGTCTAGAATCTAGTACCTATATGGGAAGCTATATGAAATATAAATTTTCTTAAAATAAATATTAGCGATAATTTATCCTTGAGTGTTGGTGAGCTGTGAGATGATTTTAAAGTTAATGTCCATTAACTTTAAAACATAAATGTAAATAAGGAACACCCCCTACTTGGAACCAATAAAAATATCAGAAAAATCAAAATCATCAAGAATAAGATACTAAAATTTGGGTTCTAGCTTAACTTTTTCAAATCCAAAATTTTTAAAAATTTCTTGTTTTAGAATGATTAGGTTAAAAGATCTCCAAAATTTCTTAAAAATTATTTTATGACTCACAAATACCTAAGAATCAATTATCATTAATTTTGATTTTAAGAAAATATACATTTTATATAGCCCTCCTTATTGGTGCTAGTTTCTAGACTTAGAAAATTTTTAGAACTTACAATGGTAGACAATTATAATTTATGCTCAAATAGCTTCAATAAATTTTGACAAAGTAAGTTTAATTCAAAATGGTTTATAATTAAGATTAAGTAGTTTATAAGGTCAATTCTAAAAAATTAAGCTAACACCAAAGAAACCACATGTAACCTAAAAATTCTATATAAGATTGGGTTATTACAAAAGCTATAATTCTCAAGCTATCTTGATAAGCCGACTCAGAATCTGGATGAGCTAACTTAGACATTCTGACAGCATAACGACTATTTTTTTTGGCTATTTTTAATAGATAAAAATTATGTCTAATGGCTATTTTGGCTTGCACAATAGCTAGTACGCTTGCTCAAGCCAATTTTAAGGCTATTTAAAGCTTAGAATTTTTATTAGAAAGCAAGAGAAAAGATTGGAAAATAGAAAAACTTCAATTTTTATTGAGTGCATTAAATATCCTTAAGAAAGGGAGATAAAGAGGAGTTTAGAGATTTGATTGTATGGACAACCAACTGAAAAATCCTTTAAGCATCCTTTTAAGCCTCTCTCATTCATTTAAGAAGGAAGTCAAGTCTACAAAAAGCATCAATCAACAACTTCTTCGAGCTTCAACAAGTTCTTCTTTCTTGAGCTTTGGCTCATTTATTCTGTACTCAATTATTTTATTATTTTTTTTATAAGTTTCTTTGGGGGAAAGAAACTTAAAGTTGAGGCTTATCCAAGTTTAAAATTGAATTATATATGATTTTAGTTGGTGAGCCAAAAAAAATTAACTAGATTGATTGTGAACCCGTAAAAACAATCAGTATAAAATTTTAGTTGGTGAGCTTGAGAAAATCAATTGAATTTGATTGTGAGCTCGGTAAAACAATCATGATGTAATCAAGAAGATTAATTTAGAATTTCTAAGTAAGGAGACTTAGGGAGTGGACATAGATACTGGGTTTGGCACCAAATCACTATAAATTTATGGTTTGTATTACTTGTACTTGCTCTTGTCTTGTGCATTATTCTATTATTTATCTTGATGCACATATTTATTTCATTCTCACATTGTATAACTAAGTTTAGATTTGTTTCATTTAAGAATTGCTCGTATTTGTGATTATGTGTTTTCATTTACTTTTATCTTTTACTTCATATTTAATTTTATCTCAACACAAAACAAATACTCTTGAAATTATTTTTGGGCATAAGTTTTCTATATTTTTTTTAATTTTTAAGAAATTCAATTCAACCCCCTCTTGGGTTGCCATTTCTAGAAAATAGGTATCCAATTATTTTAGCTCTATAGTCTCTACTGTGGCATCACGATTGTTCTCATGGTGAGGGATCTTAAATTCACATTTTCCACCATGATGGGGATCTCAAGTTTATGCTTTCCCCTATGGTGGGGATCTTATGTCTAAGCTTTCCTTAGTGATGGGGATCTCAAATTCAGACACCAATATAATAGAACTGAGAGTCAATATATATATATATATATATATAGATCTTAAGTCTAAGCTTTCCTTAGTGATGGGGATCTCAAATTCAGACACCAATACAATAGAACTGAGAGTCTATATATATATATATATATAATTCGGATATCAATACAATACAACTGAGAGTCAAGTGATATATATATATGTATGTATGCATGTATATGTGCGCATACATATATATCTTCTTTTTGACATAGTTTCGAAATAGCTTGATACAACTTTGATATAGCTATGACACATATATCTCAATAGGCAATAATCTTGATTTATCAAGCTTGATCTAATCATAGCATGTAACATTATTCATTTCAACTTATAAATTTTAATTTAGTAATCAATTATTCATAATTATAGAAATTCAATACATGATTAAATTAGAAAACAAGTAAAGCCATTTGTATCATATCAAGAAAATGATACACAATAATTTCATGCACAATTAAATCTAGATATATTTGTAATAATTTATATCATTTTGATGGAATAAGACAATTCTCATTTGATTATGATTGATTGCTGTAAAATGAAAGTGTTAGTTATCTCAAAGATGCCAACAATCAACAATTGATCACTTTGCTAGGATTCTTGGGACCTGGTAATCCGCAATCACAACCATATTAAAAGCCATGAATATTTTTTATTACTGATTAGATATAAATGGATTTAATAGAATTTCTTCTTGTATTTTAGCAAAAAAAATATAGGATCAACTATAAGCTACTTATGATGAAGCAAATCAAGTAAAAGAATCAAGTTTCAAAGAAGAAAATGAAAAAGTCCCCAACTTATATCTTATAACTCATGACGATAAGATAAAGAAGAAAAAGAAGAAAAAAAAGGTGAAAGAAATCTGCAATTAAGGGGGAGCTGAACAAAAAAAAGAAGGAAAAAATATAAAAAAAAGAAAGCATTGGCAAAGGGGAAGCAAAGCAAGAAAAAGAAAAAGGAGGAAGAAGAATGAAAGGCAAACAATTTGTGCTTCATGGCACAAGAAAATGATGTAATTCCTGAAAATCCTACTGATTTCATTTTTAATGAATTACAAGAAACATTCTATGAGTTGGTAAATGATTTGAAAAGGCTTTCTCTTGAAAACAAAGAACTTCAAAAGTTAAATTATTCCTTATTTGAAGAGAAAGCAAGCTTTCAAAAGAAAAGAAAAGTCTTTTGAAGGAACACCATGAGTTAATTGAAAAGAATAAAAGCTTTCAAAAGAAAGTTGATAAATTAAAGCCAATTGTTGACAAGTTTACTCATAGCTCACAAAATTCATAAATTCTTTCAAAAAAATAGAAAATTATTTTTAATAAGGCTGGCTTAGGATTTAATATTTCAATTAAACAAAAAATTTATAAAAAATATATTTGTAAAACCTACATTTAATAGAAATGCCGTTACTTGTTTCAAATGTAATAAAGTTGGACATAAATTTGTTGATTATAACATGTTTAAATTTAGAAATACCAAGATGAAGCAAATTTGGGTTCTGAAAAGAATTATTGTAACTAACCTCAATGGACTTAAGAAAGTTTGGGTACCAAAATTAAAAAAATAAATATTTTGCAGGTGTACTAGCATCCCATGCATCAAAGAGGAGATAACATTTGGTCAACAAATGTTTAGAGCATATGATGTAAGGAATGCTAATGTTTGGTAAAGGCAAAATCATTAAAATCATTCATTCTATATCGTATTGCTAAGGTATAAACTAGTTTGCTTAAATAGATTGATTTTTATGAATTTGCTATGATACATATTGTATTGCCTTTGTATTTGCTGAAACTCATCTTCAAATTTGTTTCATTTCATTTATGTAAATTTTTGAAATCTTGGAAATATGAATCTCCTTGCTTTCCTAATTGCATTTTGAAGGATAAACCAAGTTAAGCTAAAATATGTAATAAACATTTGTTTGCCTATCTTATGGTCAAAAATACAAATATTTTAGTTACTTATAAATGAAGTTGTGTATGCCAAAATTATTATGTTGTTATTTTCACTTATTAATGAGTTTATCCTTCTTGTGTTTTAATATTTCTCTCTAGTTCGATTTTTTTTTTTGATATTATCAAAAAAGAAAGTAAGAATTGTGAAATGTTTGTTCTGAGATATATTTGCTCAAAGAAAGGAGAAAGATATAAAGAAAAAAATTGTTTCTAAAATTCTCAAGAGTTTTCAAAGATATGGTTAAAAAGGAGGAGTCTTCCAAAATTCTTTCAAGATTTGCTTTTTCAATTCTTAACCTTAATTGTGTTTATGCCATTGAAATTTGCTAAACTTTTTGATCAGTACTTTTATTGTAAATCAAAGGAGGAGTAATGCTAATTTATATTGAGTCTTTAAGAATTTATATTGATTTATTTGCTATGATTGTACTTTTGCATCAATTAAATATGAAAGGAGCAAAAAGAGTAAGCAATGTTTGAGTCTTGATTATTTATCATTGACTATCTTTTTGATATATTGTTCTAAAATTTTGCTATATACTGATGGTCATGTTTATTACTGATATTATCTTATGTTTAGTTCTAATGCATTTCTTATTATTATGATTTATGGTTCTACTTATATAATGACAAAAAGAGGGAGATGAAATGTATTTGAAAAATAGTAAAAAATATGATAATTAGTGATGAAAAGTAAAATCTCTTCAATAGTTTCATCTAAAATTTTAATTTAAAATGTATTTTTATGCACTTTGTAAACTTTAGAGATTGCAATTTGTTTGATTTTCCATTATGATTGTTATTATGATTTTAATTTGAAATCTCATACTTCTTGTTCTCAACATCAGCATGGTTGGTTTTGAAAAAAACGAGCAAATAGATTTCTTAAGAAAAAGTAGGAGCAATGAAATAATTTTTTCTTGGTATCTTGAGATTATGTAAGACTAAATCTTTTGAAGAAAATTTGTATTTAAACTCAAAATATTTGGTTGCATTTAATGCTCTAAATTTGATCTTTCATGCTTGCATCAATTATCCTAAAATTTGATTGGAATAGAAATGATTTGCTTGATACATCATGTGTTATGATTTGAATGTTTTCAGCACCAAATCATTTGATCTTGAATTATATTAATTTAATAAAAAAGGGAAAGAGAGTTAAAAAATAAAAATATTTTTTTTAACCCAAAGTGCCATGTTGCTTTATATGCTTTGAATTTGATCTTTAATGCTTTATGCTCCTATGCATTAATATTTTGGCAAAAAGAAAAAAAGATAAGTTCTATATCTGATCTTGCATACTTATATTCTTAAGCTTTTGAGATTAATTATGTTATGAGTTTTGAGTGGAATAAAATTAATTTTTCTAAACCTTTTGATACATTTTGAAAAAAGGAGAGAGACTATTTATGAAAAAGAAAAGAGACTATCTTTTGAATAATTTTTAATGAAAATTTGAGCTGAAGGTAACAAGATTCATTTATTTTGAAATGATTTAGTACTCTAATTTTGGTTCTTTGTGCTTGCATACCTCAACTCCAAAGTTGACCTAAAAAATTTGATCGATACAACCTTGATTTTGGTGATTTTGAATGTGAAGCATTTTGGTGATGTCAAAAAGGGAAAGAAGTTTAGTGGACTATAATTGAGCATATACTTGATTGAATATATGTTTGAAGATAAATTGAATAATCTATTATGGATTATATATTTTTATGAAGTAGTATTTTTTAAGGCATCTATTTGCTTACTTCATGTATTCATAAATTAATGATGCATAATTTTTAGAAATATATTATGCTTTATTGTATATATGGTTAAGGTTTTCATCATCAAAAAGAGAAAAATTGTTAATCCAATGATTGATTTTGATGATAACAAAATATTGAATGCAAATGGTACTAATTATATATTTTAAGCATAGTTGTAGGATTTCTTAGATGCTTACTAAGATACGTCAAGTCAAGAAGAAAATCCTCTTAAAGAAGTCACATCAAAAGAGTTTTCAAGATGAATTACATATATTTGGGATGGCACATTATGAAGAACTTCAAGTTGAAAGTCATAAATCGATGGCATAATGAACTTAAAAGTTTAGAGAAGCATGGAAAAGTCTACAAGAAACAAACTTAATGTTGGAGAAGTTTTTGAAGCATTTTGAAAGCATGGTCTACCTAGCAATACAATTTTGGGATGCCAAATTTTGAAGAACTAAAGTTGGAAGTCATAAATTGATTCTAAGTTTTATGAGCCATCTTCGGCATGCTTGGAGGAATTTGGCATGCCTCTTAGCCGACTAAGACAAAATTTAAGCCAACTCAATCTCAGGCAAATAGAAAACAAAATAGAAGCTATAATTCTCAAGCTGTCTAGGTGAGCCAGCTCAGACATTCTTCAAGCATAATGGTTAGTTTTTTTTTTGACTATTTCTAATAGGTAAAAATTATATCTAACAACTATATTGGCTTCCATAATGGCTTGTACACTTGCTCAAGCCAATTTTAAGGCTATTTAAAGTTTAGAATTCAATTAGAAAGCAAGAAAAAAGATTAGAAAATAGAAAAACTTCAGTTTTAATTAAGTGCATTAAATATCCTTAAGAAAGGAAGATTGAGAGGAGTTTAGAGATTTGATTGTGTGGGCAACCAATGGAAAAATTTTTCAAGCATATTTTCAAACCTCTCTCATCCATTCATCGAGAAAGTCAAGTCTACAAAAAGTATCAATCAACGACTTCTCGGAGCTTCAATGAGTTCCTTTTTCTTGAGCCTTGGCTCACTTATTCTATACTCAATTGTTTTATTATTTTTTTTATAGGTTTCTTTAGGGAAAAGAAACTTAAGGTTGAGACTTGTCCAAGTTTGGAATTAGACTGTATAAAATTTTGGTTGGTGAGCCTAGAAAAATCAACTGGATTGATTGTAAATCTGTGAAAATAATCGATATAAGATTTTAGTTAGTGAGCCTGAGAAAATCAACTAGGTTTAATCATGAGCCCCATAAAACAATCATGCTATAATCAAGAGGATTATAGTGGAATTTCTAAATAGGGAGATTTGGAGAGTGGATGTAAGTGTTGGGTTTAGCATTGAACCAGTATAAATTTATAGTATTTTATTGTTGGTGCATGTTCTTGTCTTGTATACTATTCTATTACTTATCTTGCTACATATATTCATTTCATTCTCACATTGCATAATTAAGTTTAGATTAGTTTCATTTAAAAATTGTTCGTATTTGTGATTATGTGTTTGCATTTCTTTTTATCTTTTGTTGCATATTTAATTTTACCATAACACAGCACAAGTATTCTTGAAATTATTTTTATGCATAAGTTTCTATAATTAGTTTTTTAATTTTTAAGAAATATAATTCACCCTCCTTTTCGGTTGCCACTTTCGAAAAATAGGTATCCAATTTTTTAAGCTCTATAGTCCCTACTGTGGCACCATGATTGCCCCAATGGTGAGTGATCTCAATTCCATGCTTCCTTCATGGAGAGGATTCCGAGTCCACGCTTTCCTTCATGGTGGGGATCTTAAATCTGGACATCAACACAATATGATTGAGAGTCAAGTAAAACATACATACATACATACATATACATAGATACATACACACACAAATATATACATACATACATACATACATACATACGTACATACATACATGCATGCATATATATATATATATATATACGTATGTATGTATGTATGTATATCTATATACATACATACATACATACATACACACGCAAACATATATATATATAACATCATTCATTAAAACTTATACATTTCAATTCACTAATCAATTATTCATAATTATAGAAATTTTATGCATGATTAAATCAGAAAGCAATTAAAGCCATTTGCATCATGTTAAGAAGATTATGCACAATAATTTCATGCACAATTAAATTTGGATGTATTTATAATAATTCGTATTATTTTGATGGAATAAGATAATTCTCATTTGATTCTGATTGATCATTGTAAACTATAAGTATTACTTATCTTAAAGATGTCGACAATAAATAATTGATCATCCTAATGGGGTTCCTCGAGACCTAGTAATCCACAATCACAACTATATCAAAAGCCATATCAAAATTTTGACCTAATTCCTAGAGATTTTTCCAACATTCTTAAGTCTCCAAATTCTCAAAATACCCCTATCATGATGGGAAGAAGAAATTAAGAAAGAGAAGAGAGGATGAAACAACTTCTTTCTTTCCCTTCGCAACAGCCTCATTCCACTAATTATTTACCCTAGCTAAACTTATCCAAAAATTCCTAATTTTTTCTCTTAAGTCGACTCATGAGTTAATAATTCTTAGTTAAAATTTAGCTTAAATTATCTAGCTAGTAGCAAATTAAAATTCATGGATTAAAATAGGACAAAATCAATCCACCCCAAACTTAACATCCATCTTCCCAAATCTTTCCTCTTCTCTTACTATTCTATTCTCGCTTTCCTTATCATTCTTTTTCTTAGTGTTTCTTCCCCTTCCAAAATTCTTATCTACCCAGGGGGTGCTTGGTTTGCGATTGGACTCGGAATCGAAATAAAAATTGGAATGAATTGGAATCAAAATTAGAATGGTCTAATCCTCTGAAGTATTTGGTTCATGATCGGAATTGAAATTGGAATGGAAATGGGAATAATAATTTGAATCCATAGGAAAGAGTGGGGATTCAGTTTTAGGTAGATTGGACCATTCTCATTTCATCCTGAAATCAGAATCAGAATGAAACTCCCCCCAACCAAGCGGTTGGAATGTGAGTCATCCATTTTCATTCCGATTTTGGACCCCTACTCCCCCCAACCAAGCACACCCCCCCCCCAATGTTTTTAGCTTACTCTCTACCTCCCTTGCCACCCCACCATACAACAATTAACTTTTTAATTGAAATCAACCAAGTTCAAGAGGGCTAAGGGCTTACATGCTTTGTTGAAGAACTCATCCACTCATGGAAATAGCCACATCCCAAAGCAGAGACAAGAAACAAAAGAAGAGAAGAAAGAAAAAGAAGAAGAAGGAGAAAGAAAGGGGTTATGGTGGGGAAGCACAAGGAAGAGGGGAGAGCATGGGAGACACAGAGAGCGCAAGAGAGAGTATGGAGAGAGGGTGCAATAGAGAGAGCACTAAGGAGTGAGGAGAGCATGAGAGAGACAGAGAGTGAGAGAGAGAGGATACACGAAGAGGGAATGAAGGGAGGGGGTTATATTCGGAGAATAGCTGAAACAAGGGAAGTTTTTTTTTTTTCCTTTGATTTGGGTTGCATGCAAATGCCTCGTGAACAGCCATGGGTCTGCAGCATGCGGTCCCCTAAGTGGTGATGCGATTTGGAGTGGGTCCGAGCCGGATCTTACATATTATCATTTAAATCAAGAATAGATTAGTATCGTATATTGGGATCAAGATAAATTATCCATTATGTAAGACAATTGTATCAAATAAAAGCTTATTCTTTTTTTCTTCATCTATTCTCCTCATGTGTTGCTCATCTGGCAAACTTTCAATTAAGCAAACAAAATGCCTTTGGATTACTGTGTCGGATTTCGAGTTATGTAATACTTTAGCTCTTATGTTGCTAAACCCTTGATAATCAGCATACTTATCCAAAAATTTATAATTTTGCTCTTTTGATCAAAAGGCCATCAAGATAACATTCTCATATATGAGATATTGTAGTTATATCTTCATTAACTTTATCAATGAACATCTTGTCTTTCATCACCATATTGTTTCATATGGTTTGATATTAAAAACTCACCTATATTGAATAACTGGAAAAGATTATAAAATGAAGACATGTTATCTAATTTTAGCTAAGAAATTCAAATTTAATAACATAAAATCTCATGTAATAAATAGCATGACATTACATTGACATTAGAATAAATATCTTTTATCGCACAAATATGCTTGATCATACAAACGCTTAAGCAAATAAGCCATAATTTCAAATAGATATTTTAGCAAACACCTTATGCATATCTATATTGATAGTTGCATGTATTTCAATTAACACATTATGTATAACAAACATTTTAGAAAGTATTTTGTCAAATAATTTATCAAATACCTCACTGAATACTTCACTAAACAACAAGGTCCTAAAAAAAATTTTCAATAAAACAAATAGTTTTTGCTTGCCCCACAACTTGAATATGAGAGTCCAGCAAATGATAGAGCTTGGAACATAACAATCTTGCTTACTCGTTCTCATCGATAAAAAGCTCTTACTTAGATGAAATGAAAAAAGTAAAAGTAATGAGGAGGATGTCGAGGGCAGATGAGATTGTTTTTATCGTGGACGTTGGCCAAGGGCCAGTGCACATCCGATGGGATCCAGGGAGGGGTTGTCAGTCGAGGGGTGGCTGTTGACACGACAACATCCTCGGGGGTTGACCTGGAGGGTCGATCAACCCCTGGTGGATAGAAATTAAATGAGAATGATCGTCCAGCCTACTGCTTGACGTCGATCTAGCTTGATGCGGATCGACTCAGGTGTGAAGCCCCTCAGACCTATCCACAGCACATTATAAATGCGGGATTCTAGTGCGCCTTAAAAGGCTAATAAACCCCTCCTTCTAATAGGCAATTGCCTTTTAGAAGAGTGGTTAGGAGCTATGGTCTTACAGATGGTCGAGGTTGCATGTTCAAAACATGGCCCCTCGAGTGTCGCCCGGGGGGGATTATTGGCCAAGGGCCAGCGTACACTCGATGAAACCCAGAGAGGGGTTGCCAGTTGGGGGGTAGTTGTTGACACGGCAACATCCTCGAGGGTCGATCTGGAGGGTCAATCAGCTCCTGGTGGGTAGGGATTAAATGGGAATGACGGCCCACCTACCATTTGAGGTCGATCTAACTTGATGCAGGTCGACTCAGGTGCGAAGCCCCTCAGGCCCGCCTGCAGCACGTTATAGACGCGGAGTTCTAGTGTACCTTATAAAGGCTAATAAACCCCTCCTTCTAATAGGCAATTGCCTTTTAGAATAGTGGTTAGGGGCTATGGTCCTATAGTGGAGATGTACGAGGTGGTGAAGGGAGGTAAAATGATAAGAAGATAAGTGTTGGGATCATTGATTCTGCTCCCCCTAATTTGGTGTTCACATTGCAATCGATAGTAAAAATCATTGACTGATAATCGACAATACAGACTAAACCAACTATCGACTAGTCTCGACGTCTAAATCATGGTTAATAAACTATACAGACGACCGACTATTAATCGATCATCGATTGATAGTCGGCTCTCTTTAACTAGCTCTACAATAAATAGAACAACTCTAAGAACAAGTAACCACTGATCAATCGGAATATTAGAACTATTGGTGGTCAGTTGAACCAACAATATTATCGATGAATAGTTGACACAATAATAATACCAACATAAAATCAGTATAACCTATATTCCCAGTGTGGAATGCATGTAACTATCTCTCCACGATCATATAATGAGCATTAACTGCTTCCGTAATATCGGAACAAGCAAAACCCCATAACTTTTGACCGTTATGGATGATTACTAATATTTCACTTATAAAAGAGAAGTAAATGAAGGCTATTAGTAAGAGAGTTTTGAGCACCATTCTGCTACTCTTTTCTACTTACCTGTTTGACCAAATTTTTTCTCTCTAACTTAAGCATCAGAGGGTCTCCACCAGAACCAATTTCAATCTGAGTGGATGTTATTTTGTAGGTAATCTTCTCCAGTGAAAGGCGCTACAGGGATTTGGCCGCAATAGATTGGTGCATTAGGAAGGGGGAAAGAAATGATGCCGAGAATACGAGCCTAAAACTCCATCAGCTCCGCCAGACAATCTTTTTGAAGAGAAGATCTTCCTCCTCCATCTCTAATGGCAGAGCCAAATTCTTCACATCCCATCATTACAGCAGATGCCCAAATTCAACAGCTTGCTGCATTAATCCAGTAAATGAAAGTCTTAACAGAGGCGATGCATAGCATCCAACAGTAATAGCAACCAATGGTGGAAAAGCCGTCGACACATGCAATGCCATCCAGGTACAGTCACCGTGCTCCTCGATGATCGTTGTCCCCCTCACTAAAGTGGCAATCAGCGCAACATTCTCATCATGTCGAGGCATCCCCATCTCGGCATCATGTCATGCCAACCACCATTCACGACGATCCGCCTCTCCTTCCCTTCGATGTAGTATTAAGAAGAAAAAGAGACCGCACTTACCGTCTACTTTTCGATCCTCGACTTCCTCAAGGGATTCTACCCCTGGATTCTTGCAGCAGCAGTGGCTCGATGACTACAAATGCAAATTCAAAGAAATTGACTGCCAACTTGCTCGATTACAAGTGAATAACTAGAGGGGTCCCGACGATCTTGGCATCCATATAGCCCCCTCATTTTTTCAATGCATCATGGATAAGCTGATCCTATCTTGGTTCAAGATGCCCTAGATGGAGCCATATAATAGCTTCACAGATCCAATTGATCATTTAGAAAGTTACAAAACTCTAATGATGATTCAGGAGGCTTCCAACACCCTCTTATGCAAAGGATTTGAGGCAACCATTCGAAAGGCTGCTCAGGTCTAGTATTTTGGACTATGGCTAGGGAGCATACATTCCTTCGAGCAGTTAGAAGATTCGTTCAAGGTCCACTTTAGCATTAACCAAAAAATACCACGAACCTCCGACAGTCTCTTCTCCATAAAATAGAATAAAGGAGAGATACTGAGAAATTTTGTGGCGCGCTTCAACGCCACCACACTTGAGGTCAAAGACCTCAACAAAGATTTGGCCATTTCGATCATGAAGAGATATTCGAGGGGGTCCAGGTTTACTTACTCCTTGGATAAAAACCACACTCGAACATATGCTAAACTTTTGGAGCATGCATTCAAACATATTCGCATGGATGAAGATGCTTCTGACTGGTGCCAAGTAGAAGAAAGAGATCAAAAAAAGAAGCAGAAAAAAGCGAAGCTCCTATTGAATCGAGTCCGCAATTGACTGATCGAAGAGCTTTGCCTTTTCGATGGAGTCCAAGATCGAATAAATATGGCACTAAATACGACTCCTATACTCTATTGACTACTTCTCACATGCAAATTCTGATGAAGATTGAAGGAGCAGAGTACCTTCGACACCCCCCATCGATGAAGGCACCATCGAGAAGATGGGATAGAAAGAAGTACTATTGATTTCATCATGACCATGGTCATGATATCGAGCAATTCATTCAACTCAGGGATGAAATTGAAGCCCTAATTTGCTAAGGCTTTCTCGACAAATATTGGCATGATCCTATGACTCTAACTTCAACTGATCTACAATCTCAATATCAACCTGAGGAACCAAATGACAATCGGCCAATAGTGGGAATCATTAATATAATCTTTGGACGCTCGAGGAACTGGGGGGAAACTTTTGCAGAAAAATTAACTAAGAAACGATGTAAAGATAATGTTATTTCTTTTTTGAATAAAGATGTACGAAAAATTCAAACTCCCCATAATGATGTTATCATTGTGTCAGTAATGATAGCTAATTATGATATAAAAAAGATTCTTATAGATAATAAAAGTTTGACTAATATTTTGTTTTACTCAATCTTCTTCTAAATGCGACTATTGACTAATGGACTCAGAAAAATTTCTACACCTTTAATTGATTTTATTGGAGACATGGTCAACATGGAAGGAGAAATCACTCTCCCCCTCACTGCAGGGATTGAACCATGATAAAGAACCATGCTCACCATATTTATGGTTGTTCGAGTTTCTTTGACCTATAATGCCATACTCGGACGATCCATACTCAATGAACTGAGAGCGGTAGTGTCGATTTTTCATCTTCTAGTTTGATTCCCCACGAATTGGTGAAATGCATAGAGATGAACAACTAGCAAAGCATTGTTTTATGATTTCCACTGAAGGCATCAAGTTCGAAGACCCTTTGACGATCAAAGAGAAAATGAAGAAAGGAGTGAACTAGCATAACAATTGATGTTGATCTCTTTAAAGGAAACATATCTGACGAAGATTGTTTCAATCGAATCATGGCTATCTGATCAGGAGCAAAGCCAATTAATAGATCTACTAAGGGCAAATGCCGATATATTCGCCTGATCGATAACCGACATACCGAAATTTTTTTTGAAAAAATAACTCACCGACTAAACATTGATTCAAAAGCTAAGCCAGTGAGACAAAAGAAAAGACTCTTCACCCTCGAAAGATAGAAGGCTATTGATAAAGAGGTTGATAAGCTCCTTGCTGCCAACTTCATCAGAGAAATCAACTATCTTAACTGACTTTCTAATATTGTGATGGTAAGAAAAGCCAATAAAAAATGGCAAAATTGCATCAACTACACTGACTTAAATGAGGCTTGTCCGAAAGATAGCTTTTTTTTATCAAAAATTGATCAGCTGATCGATGCAACGTTGGGACACCGACTATTAACATTCATGGATGCCTTCGTAGGTTACAATCAGATCCGAATGACGCTAGAAGATGAGGAGCATACTACCTTCATAACCGACAAAAGCATTTATTATTACAAGATAATGCCATTCGATTTAAAAAATACCATAGCGACTTATCAATGATTAGTCAATAAGATATTTAAGGAGCAAATCAGACGAAATATAGAAGTCTACATCAATAATATGCTATTGAAAATGTATCTTAAAGTCAATTGTCAGCCTATTGATAGTTGAGCTATACTTTTATAATTGTATATAAATTATGAATTAATAAAAATTATTTTAACTTTTTTATTATAATTTTTTTTATCTTCTAATGAACTCCTATGTTGTGATGAAGTTCTTAGGACTATCTAGATTCGACAAAGGAGGATTTGTCATTTAGTCCTTAAAATAGTTCACGATCAAATGATACGTTGTTACTTAGGATGATAACGTTTATCGAGTATAGATTGTTATATGCCATATAGCTTGGTTGTCCTCATAATTAAGAAGTATTGAGACACTAGTATGGCATGCAAGTAAGATGTATGGATACATCTGCACTGAACATGATCAACTCTAGAGCTTTTCTCATGTCAAGATTATCTCCGATGGAATATGGGTATAAGTATCCCTCCGACCTGAGATCACCACGATAACTTTCAAGCAACTCACTATGCTTTGGTGCCGAACTACCTAAATTTCTAATTTAGTGACGAAAGGTTTCTGAGCACAATCAAGTATTGAAGAGTCGGTGCATGTATCAAGATGGGATTGACCACTCCTGATTTTAGAAGCTGTATTTAATTATGTTAATTTAGCAAAATCTTAATCAGAGTAGTCTTAGTGAGGAGTCACGGGACTAATTGCTTTGAGACATGACTGGATATATTTTCTAGGATTGACAGTCTAACCCTGAGTCATCTATTACACAGAAGTCATAGGGATGATATGGTAACCATATTCGCGTAGGTTCTGATTGTTGTGATTGCGACTATTCAACCTATCCGAACATCAGGTACCATTGCAAGATGGCCACTCTGATTAGTATAGAAAGTGGTTTCTGTGCTATCGGCTTAGGTTCAAATCTATGGAGTCACACACACTAAAGGCTTCTACCTGATCTATTGGCTATAGTCAAGAGTCCCACTGGACTGGGACTCTTCGATCAAATATCCTATAGCATTAGGACATCAAGTTCTACTTGTTTGAAACTCTCTAATCAAGAGTATGGACTCTGTGATCGCAAGTTCCATTTATTTCAGACATCGGGGTCAAGAGTCCTACTGGACTGGGACTCTTCGATTAGGATTTCATATCGATGAACTCTATTATCCGGTGACCTATCAGATTTAGACTCTAAGATTATAAGAGGATTTTAACTCAATTTGACTGAGTTATGATTTTTGATTCAAGTCCAATTGAATTAGTTTCAGTTGGGTTTAACCCAATTAGGTCACAAGTTGACCTAATCGCCAGGGAGGTTCGAACCATGATTTGATCAGAGGTTGGGCTTGATCAATTTCTGATTTTATTGAGATTTAATTGAGTCTAATTAAGCCTAAATGAATTGAGTTTAATTTATTCTAATTGGACCTAACCAATTTTGATTGGGTTGGTTCAGTTGGTTGAAATTTGAATTTCAAAGACTAATTTGACTAGTCTTCTCTTCCCATGCGCCACCTATGTCCCATGCCCACTTAAAATTTGATTTTTATTCTCTCATGACTTTTTTCCCATGCACATAATACCTCACGCCCTGATCATCCATGTCCTCAATGGATAAGTTATGGTTAGTTGATATTCAAATTCAAAATGAGTTTGAATTTGAGTTGACAACAACCATATCTTGTCCCTTGCACCATCCTTCTCTTGTGCACCAATTATCTCCACGTGAAAGGGGTTTCACATGGACTTTTCCTTGCTAAATAGTGGGTGCACAACTCCTTCACATGTCCCAAATAAGTTTGAATTGGTTTGGATGAAGTTTGAATTAAAAAGAGTTTTGAATTCAAACTAGCATTCAAACTAGTTTTTGGTTCCCCATACTCATAGAAGTTGTTCTTTGCAAAAATATTAAAAGTGAAATTTTTTGGGACATGTGCAAACACCCATTCTGAAGAGGGGACTTCCATGAGATTCATTTGGTGCATGTGAAGAGTTTTCAATCATCTCCGAGAGAGAGAAAACCAAGAGAGAATGGGCGCAAGGTTTTTTAGGGTGAGTGCAGTCCTAGGTATTCGACCTAGATTTCGAGAAGCCATTGCATGAGCTACGAGCATCGTAAGGCCACAAAATTTTAGAGAAAACCTCCTCTGCCTCTCTACTACATCTACCAGCAACCCAAAGCATCCGTGAAGCCCATAGATGAAGATTGAAGCTGTTCGATCAAAACAGCCCCTGAAAGACTTTGGTGTCGAGCTAACACTCGCGGGGAGTCGATTAGGATCAGGAGCCTCGTGTGGATGATCTATGGAGGTCAGATATTTGTGTGATTGTATCATGACTAGTGGACCTTCTCGATGATGATTGGATCATGATGATCGACTATCCATGAGAAGGTATTATGTTCTGAATACATAGATGTAGTAAATAGTTTACTGTATAGTTTTATTTTTCAGATCTATATGAATGCATGCATATTATGTTTAGATTCTTAGTGTAAGATTTAATATTTTAATATAATTAATAAATAATTAATTAGATTAATTATTTTTTTATTATATTTTTATTATTTTCAAAAAAAAATTCGAAAGTAGCACTGCAAACCCTGCATTGTTTCCTTCAAATGATATTAGAGCGAGGGTTTGCTAAACATGATATGCTTTTATATTTAGATTGATAATTTAGATTTAATCTAAATATTAATCTAATAATATAATTAATTAAATTTAAAAATTAAAATCAAAATTGCATGGACTGTAGGTTGTCCTGCTATAGGGTTTACCTCCTATAGTGCAAAGATTGCCATTGTACATGCTTGATCTTGTAGTTGATCATAAAATTTTTAGATTGGATCTAATTTTTATGATATAATAAATTAGATTTTAATCTAATTTTTAATTATAAATTCATGTTTAGATAGGATCTAAAGTTTGATTCATAATTTAGTATTATGTAATGTACATAGTTTTATATTAAATCCTATAACTAGTATTGTTTGTGAATTGAGCCGATTCAATTTTGAAGTGAGTCGACTCAATTGGTGAACAATACCAAGTTGTAAAGAATCTTTAAAAATTTAAAAAATATTTTTGAAATGCAGAACCCTAACTCTCAGCCCATAAACTTAATTAAAATTAGGTGAAATGATTTAGTATCTAGAATTATGAATTAAGACCCTAAGTCATTAATCATAAACTTGTGAGTTATTAGGTTAGATGAATTAGGTCCAAAAATTGGGTTAGATCTAAGGTTAATTAAAGAATGGACTAATTTAAAGTAGTTGACCAAATCTAATTAAATGTTAATTTAGATTACGTCAAGGACTCTATAGACTCAATTATAATAGTTGTAGTTGGTCAAGTTCATGCCTTTAACGAGGACCAAATGGATTTGATTTATGGCTATGCGGTCAAACCTAAAATTACTAGATTGGTCAAATTGAAACTAACAAACTGGATGGTGTCTAAGGTAAGTTTGGCATTTTGATCAGTGGTTTTTAATTAGGAGTTACTCGCATTGATTCGATCTTTGATAAGTTAATGGCATATCCCTTCCACTGATCTCACTTACCTAGCCATCCTAGTGAATTAGATTTTGATTAGATTACTTCATGATTTGGACTCATCCATGTCAATTAGGTAAATCAGTTTGACTAATTTAGGTGCTCCTAATGCCAGTCCAGATTAGATCATTTTTTATCTAACTTTGTGAAGTCAGTGGAAGAATCAAAATTGGCTCGCTGAATTTCTTTCTCTTCTTAAAATATATTAATTAAATCCTCTAAAATTATTAGATCCTTAAAAATAAAATAATTATATAGATAACTAAATCATAGCCTCCCATTAAGTTGAGTGATAATGGGTTCATTAGTATAATGATCACTGGAGGCGCAAAAGCTTGGTGATTATTGACTAATGAAATTATCATTCATAAAATGATAATTTGGTTAAGTCTTTCTGATGGTAGTTAGGTTGGCTGACCAAAGTCGGGCTTGATCATTTATTGGTTAGATAAGACCAAATATGGTCATGTTAATGGTTGGACCTAATCGAACTTTTTTGGTAGAGGCCAAAGCCTACTGATTAGGTCTCCGGGGCAAAATCAATATTACTAGAAGTTGTTTAGAGAAATAATTGATTTAGAATCTATCCATAGATGCACATGAGTTGACCAACCAAAGTTGGGCTCGTGTGTAGTCTATGTGGATTCTAGTACCCACTAAGAAATTAAAGTAATTCCTCGAATTGGAGGTGGATGCTATCAATTCATATAAAATAGTAGAAGGATCTTTAGACTAAAGTCCAAGTCTTTAGGATAATTGATTCATATACTAATTAGGTTTGTTTTTTCTTTTTGTACAAAAATGGCCACTAACCGATCGCTCCGATCATTGTTAGACAATGACAAATTAATGGAACCCAACTTCGATAGCTGGTATCGTAAATTGAAAATCATCCTGGAGCATGAGCGAATCATTTATATAGTAACGAATCCAACACCTAAGGAGCCAGCTCTGAATGCTAGAGGAGTGACACAAGACACTTATCAGAAGTGGCTCAACGATCGCACCACCATTCGGTGCATAATGCTGGCAATAATGAATGATGAGTTTAGCCATAGGTTCAAAAACGTCCAGCCATAGGAGATGCTTCAAATGTTGAACAACTTCTTTGGCACCACTGACGATGTTGAAAGGTACAAAATAAGTTATGACATTTTCAATGCTCGAATGAGGAACGGAGCCTCAGTCATCGATCATGTATTGTACATGATCGAGATGATTGAGCGCCTTAGCAAGCTGGGCTTTCCCCTCCATGAGAAGCTTGATAAGAATGCAATCCTTAATTCCTTGCCCAAGTCTTTCCTCTCTTTTCTGACTCATTTTAAAATGAGAAAGCCCGCAATCAACTACCATGGCTTGTTGGGGTTACTACAGAACTTTAAGAAGGATCACTAACTCTACAAGAAGACGATGAATGTAGTGGGAGGATCTTCTTCTGGTCGTTGACCTTTTAAGAAATGAAGGAAGAACAAGAAGAAGAAGAATAAGAAGGTGCATCCAAATGTTGGGACGACTGCACAGGATCAGATCAAGAAGCACAAGCCCGATCAGAGCCAGGTGGAGTTCCTCTTCTGTAAGAAGCAAGGGCACTAAAAGAGGAACTATCCTCTGTACATTGCCTCCTTGGATCCGAACAGGATGAGGAGGAAGCAAGTTGTTGCTAGGCTAGATAATTATATGATAATACCTTGTAATTTTTTCTTATTTGATTCTACTGCCTGGGTATTAGATTCTAGAAGCTCTTATCATATTTGTAATTCTATGCAGAGCTTGCAAGTCAGTAGGAATTTGATCAAAGTGAGAGATTCCTAAACGTTGGAGATGAAAGATAAGTTCTAATTCTAGTTTTAGAAATCATGAACCTTATAATCAATTTAAATAAAGTTATTCTTAATGAATGTCATTTTTGTCCAACTTTCTTATTGAATGTCATTTCTGTAGGCCTTTTGGCCATGAATGGTTATGAAATATCAATAAAAAAAATTTATAATCTCATTTTGAATGGTGTTATAATTTTTATTGGACGATTGAATAATGATATTTATTTATTAACTATACCTGTTAACGTGGTTCAATCCTCCAGTAAACATCCTAGAATTAGTGATGTGTCCAAAGTCTACCTTTGGCACTATAGGTTGGGTTATATTAACAAAAACAAAATAAACAAGTTAGCTCGAGAAGAAATTTTTGAGGTTAGTGATTGTGATCACTTCCGACCTATGAGTCCTATCTTCTTTGTAAGATGATCAAGTCATCTTTTACTGAAAAAGATGAACGAGCCACTGCACTCCTAAGTCTAGTACATTCAGATGTATGTGGATCCATGAGCTCAAGTGCCAAAAGTAGATACTTCTACTTCATAATCCTCACAGACGACCTATTAAGGTATGGATACATCTATTTAATGAAGCATAAGTTAAAGTCGTTTGAAATATTCAAACTATTTTAAAATGAGGTAGAGAAGCAAATTAGAAAAAGTATTAAAACTCTTCGATCTAACCGAGAGTGTGAGTACCTTTTCAATGAGTTTCTGACATATCTAGAGGTGAATGAGATTCTCCCCAATGGACCCTCCTAGAACACCACAACATAATGATGTGTCTAAAAGGAGGAATCAGATCCTTTTGGACATGGTTCGATCCATGATAGGATTTGCTGGTTTGCCAATCTCCTTATGAGGATATGTGCTTGAGTCAGCTTGCTATATTCTAAATAGGATTTTGAGTAAATCTATTAATAAAATACCATATGAGATATGGATAGGACATAAATTAGTGCTCTCACACCTTAGGATTTGAGGGTGTCCGACTTATGTCAAATATTTAATGACAGATAAGCTTAGACCTAGGTCTGATAAGTATAGTTTTATAGGTTACCCAAAAAAAATCAAAGGAAATTATTTCTATCTTGCTGATAAGCAAAAAGTATTTGTCAGCCTTAAGGCAATCTTTTTAGAAAAAGAGTTTCTTAGTGAAGAAACTAATGCCTCTAAGGTCAAACTTGATGAAGTTCGATAGGTGGAAGAACAGACACAAGTTATTGAACTTGAGCTGGATCTGATTAGATCAGATCCAGAGCCTATTGTAGATGCACCCTTAAGGCGATCTGGTAGAGTACCACGTTAACTGAATAGATACTATGGTTTCTTGGTCCGAGATAAGGATCCCATCAAACTCGATGAGAACGATGAGGACCTGATTATCACATGGATGTAATGTAGAGACCAGACTCTAAGAAATGGCTTGAAGTCATGAAATTCGAAATGAAGTCCATGAAGATCAATGATGTATGGACATTAGTTGATTCATCCGAAAGAGTAAAACCTATAGGATGTAAGTGGATCTTCAAAAGAAAAAGGAGCATAGATGAAAAGATGGAGATCTATAAAGTCCGTCTGATTGCCAAGGGGTATCGTCAACATTATGGCATTGACTATGATGAGACGTTCTCTCCTATGGCAATGCTCAAATCCATTCAGATTATGCTTGTTATAGCTGTCCATCTGAACTATGAAATCTGGTAGATGGATGTGAAAATAGCTTTCCTGAATAGAGCGCTGGATGAAGATGTGTATATGATATAGCCTAAAGGGTTCACATCCATAGATAAGTCTAAAGTGTGTAGGCTTCAGAGATCCATTTATGGATTGAAGCAGGCATCTTGGAGCTAGAGCATACGATTTGATAAAACAATCAAAATGTATGGCTTAGTTAAAAACAAAGAGAAGTGCTGCATATACAAGTGGGCTAATGGTCTAGCAATTATATTCCTAGTATTGTATATGGATGATATTCTCTTAATCGAAAATGATGTTCCTACAGTACAAGGAATAAAGATATGGCTATCATCATAGTTCTCCATGAAAGATCTAGGAGAAGTTTCCTACATTCTAAGGATGAAGATCTATAGAGATAGATCTAAAAGATTACTTGAATTGTTCCAATCTACGTACATTGATACTATGCCGAAATAGTTCAGCATAGAGAATTTCAAGAAAGGCTATCTATCGATAGGCTATGAAATTTTTCTTTCAAAGAGGGATTATCCAACACCTCTAGAAAGAAAGCGTATGTGTAGAATATGAAGGGAAATCCTGATTTCCCGGTCCAGGTTCGTCCAGATCTGATTAGATCAAGAGATATATTTCAAAAATTTTCTCTTGATCTTAATCAGATCTTGATATGTTAAAGATCTGATTCTTATTATTTTAATAAGAAAAATAAAATAAGATAAATTAAATCAAATTCAATTTACCTGGTTTGGGTAATCCTATTACCCTGTAGATGATCCTGATTGCAGCGGAAGGTTCTGGATCTTAGCCACGCAAGCGCCTGGCCTCTACCGGTATCCACTCGGGTTGGATCTGGAGATCCTCTTCTTCTCTATCACACCTCCAAAAATTAGATCTGGATCTGATCTGGAGGATCTTCAAAACTCTTTTGAAGATCTACAGTCGTCCTTTTGCAGCAGCGCAGCCTTCTTGCTTTTGATCGCCTTTCCTTGATCTGAATCGCACCAAACTAAGTCCAAAACACCTTTTGGACGTGGAGAGCAAGAGGAGAAGAGACTATGGTGTGGAGAAGGAGGGGAGAGGCAGCCTTGGGGCGTATCTAATAGCATTGGAATTAGGGTTGGGCGCAGGATCTTATTTATAGACCTCTTGTGATCCAACTCCTCTTCCTCTCAACCAATCACAACCCTTTGTGAAATCAGATCTAAATCTGATTGGTTGGAATAGAGACCCCTGGATTCCTCCTTAGAGGGCGCCTAAGATCAGTCAAACTGGATTCTTAGTAGAACTCTGATTGGAATCCAAAAGGGAGGTGGAGTCCTTGTCCAACAAGGACTCCTAGGCGCCTCCTACTTGGGCTCACGCCACCCTTGGCGTGCGCCCTTCTCCTTGCCAGGTTCTGGCAGGGGGACAGGCCCCCACCAGCTCTCCAATAGGTGCATGACATGTGGTCAAAAGTCAAAGGGTGAATGGTCAACGTTTGACCAGTCAAAGGTAGACTTTTGACCAAAGTCAAAGAACAAGAAATGGCAGGTGACCAAAAATGGCAGGTAATGTCTTACAAATAAGACAACCTATTCTGACTTGGACAACCTCCAGTCAGACCATATGAAGGACCTCTGATTGAGCACAAACTCCTTTGGCTCAGTCAGGACAACTTATTTGTGATAGTAAAAGAAGAACGTTAGGTTCAATCGAGTGCTAGCACGATTTCCTTGAACCTAATTGAATCTCATTCAGATCAATTGAACTAGATCAGTTCAATTGATGATCACCAGATTCAAACCCTTGTTTGTGTGACCCAGTTAGGTTCAGTTCTGTATGGTAATGGGATATGTCATGATCTCTATCATAGACATCATCGAAACTCCTTTCGATGGATCAGAACTCTTCTGATTCGAACAGCTAGAATGATCGATCATCTAAATCATTCTAATTGCTCCCAAAATCCACCAGTGACACCTAGCAGTATATGGTGGCAACCCATCAGAGCTGAATGGCTACCTGTGTGATTAAGTTCTTCTATCTTGAGCCCCGATCAGATTAGGGTTAAGGTGAACTCGTCAAACCCTAGTCTCTGTCATATGATGTAATCATTCGATTCGAGTCCAATGTGAAAATCTAAATAGAAACTCTTTCTATTATTTCACTCTACCATGGCCATGGATTTCTGGACTTGATTCTCATGATCATCATAGGGCTACTCCTCTACCACCGAGGTAGATAGATCCCATCTTGATGCAATCCAGTTCCTACAATGAACATGCTATAGCCAACATACACCTCAGGGTTCCATATGGCTAGGAGACCGAGTAATGGTGTAGTCAAACTATAACACCCTCAAGGTGAACTGCCGATGCATCTCAGGTCAAAGAATCAGACACATTACTGCAGCATCGAGTCAGTCATTGACGAGAAGGTAGACTTCCTAATGACTACTCGAGGTGGTCACGCTCAGTGCCCTCGTTCTCTAACGAGTACCTGTACTCTCGCTCCGGTGTCTCCACACCGTAGACTCAAGACTCATCTACTAAAGAGAAGCGATCGTACACCAACCTTCCGAAATCAATCACCATCCTCGTGATGATCCTATGGTCGGGAGCTGTTTATGAGTTAATAATGATTATTCATATCTTAAATTTTCAACTCTTGAAAATATGAATTATCATTACCATTAACTCAAAAGGATGTATCACAGACACTAAATACACATGTGTGATAGAAAATAACCCATTTCATTAATTATAGTCAAAATTACAATTTTGCCCTTAGAAGTGTATTACAAGTGTCAGCCAATTCTGGCTTCTAGGGCACATATATCTAACAGAATACCATATGCTTTGGTAGTGGGTTCTATCATGTACGTCATGACATATACATGACCAGATATGGCATACTCACTAGGGATAGTGAGTAGATACCAATCTGATCCAAGAGAGAACCACTGGAAGGTTGTTAAAATCATTCTGAAGTATTTAAGAAATATTAAGGATCAGTAGCTTATATATGGTGAATCGGACTTGAAACTTGTAGGGTTCATAGACTCCAGTTTCTAGTTTGATCATGATGATAGCAAGAGTATATCGGGATATATATTCATCCTTAATGGTGGGGCTGTCTACTGGAAGAGTTCCAAGTAGTATACTGTAGCTGATTCAGTTTGCGAGGCAGAGTATGTCGCTATATTAGATGCTACCAAAGAAGCGGTGTGGCTGAGGAAATTCATCATCGAGCTTGGAGTAGCACCATCTCTTGATGGTCCAGTTTTGCTCTATTAAGATAGCTCTGAAGTCATTGCTCAAGTGAAGGAACCGAAGGCACACTAGCAGATGAAGCATATTCTGCACCGCTATCATCTTGTCCGAGAGATCGTGGATCGAGATGACGTTGACCTCCAAAAGATCGATGGAATAGAAAACATGGCCGACCCATTCACTAAAGCCATTACGATGAAGGAGTTCAATAACTTTAAATCAAAGATATGTATTAGATACTGCACCGATTGGCTTTAGTCCAAGTGGAAGATTATTGAAAATGTATCCCAAAGTCAATCGTTAGCCTGTTGACGGTTGAACTATACTTTTATAATTATATTTAAATTATGAATTAATAAAAATTATTTTGATATTTTTCATCATAAATTTTTTTGTCTTCTAATGAACTCCTATGTTGTGATGAAGTTCTTATGACTATTTAGATTCGACAAAGGAGGATTTATTATTTAATCCTTAAAATAGTTTACAACTAAATGATACATTGTTACTTAGGATGATAATATTTATTGAGTATAGGTCATTGTATGTCATATAGGTTGGTTGTCCTCGTAACCAAGGAGTGTTGAGACACTGGTATGGCATGCAAATAAAATGTATGGGTACATCTGCACTGAACTTGACCAACTCCGAAACTTTTCTCCTATCAAGATTAGCTCTGATGGAATATGGGTATAAGTGTCCCTCCAATTTAAAATCACCATGGTGACTTCCAAGCAACTCACTGTGGTTTGGTACTGGACTACCTGAATTTCTAATTTAGTGATGGAAGGTTTCTAGGCACAGTCAAGTACTTGAAGAGTCGGTACATATATCAAAATGAAATTGACCACTTTCGATTTTAGGAGCTGTGTTCAATTGTATTTCAATTTAGCAAAACCTTGGTCAGGGTAGTCTTAGTGAGGAGTCACAGGACTAATTGCTTTGAGACACAATATAGATATATTTTCTAGGGTTGATAATCTAATCCTGAGTCATCTATTACACAAAAGTTATAGGGATGAATTATACGGTAACCATATTCGCATAGGTTCTGATTATCGAATATTAGGTACCATTGCTAGATGGTCACTCTGATTAATATAGAAAGTGGTTCCTATGCTACTGGCTTAGGTTCAAACCTACGAAGTCACACATACTAGAGGTTTTTACCTGATCTGTTGGCTATGGTCAAGAGTCCCACTAGACTGGGACTCTTCGACCAAATATCCTATAGCATTAGGACACTGAGTCCTACTTGTCTGCAACTCTCTGATCAAGAGTATGGACTCTGTGATCGCAAGTTCTATTCATTTCGAACACCGAGGTCAAGAGTCCCACTGGACTAGGACTCTTCGATTAGGATTTTATATCGATGAACTCTATTGCGCAGTGACCTACCAGATTTGGACTCTGAGATTATGAGAGGATTTTAACTCAATTTGATTGAGTTATGATTTTTTATTCAAGTCCAATTGAATTGGTTTTAATTGGGTTTAACCCGATTAGGTCACAAGTTGACCTAATCGTCGAGAAGGTTCGAACCCTGATTTGATCAGAGATTGGGCTTGATCAATTCCTAATTTTATTAAAATTTAATTAAACCAAATTAAGCCTAAATGGGTTGGATTTAATTTATTCTAATTGGGCATAACCAATTTTGATTGGATTAGTTTAGTTGGTTGAAATTTGAATTTCAAAGACTAATTTGACTAGTCTTCTCTTCCCATGCACCACCTATGTCCCACGCCCACTTAAAATTTAACTTTTATTCTCTCGTGACTTTTCTCCCACACACATAATACCTCATGCCCTGATCTTCCACGTCCTCAATGGATAAGTTATGGTTAGTTGACATTCAAATTCAAAATGAGTTTGAATTTGAGTTGAAAATAACCATATCTTATCCCTTGCGCCATCCTTCTCTTGTGCACCAATTATCTCCACATGAAAGGGGTTTCACATGGATTTTTCCTTGTTGAAGAGTGGGCGCACAACTCCTTCACACGTCCCAAATAAGTTTGAATTAGTTTGGATGAAGTTTGAATTAAAAAAAGTTTTGAATTCAAACTAGCATTCAAACTAGTTTTTGGTTCCCCATATGCATAGAAGTTGGTCTTTGCAAAAATATTAAAAGGAAAATTTTTTGGGACATGTGCGATCACCCATTCTGAAGAGAGAACTTTGGTGAGATTCATTTGGTGCATGGGAAGAGTTTTCAATCATCTTCGAGAGAGACAAAATCAAGAGAGAATGGGCACAAGGTTTTTAGGATGAGTGCAGTCCTAGGTTTCGAGAAGCTATTGCATGAGCTACAAGCATCGTAAGCCCACGAAATTTTAGAAAAAACCTCCTCTACCTCTCTATTGCGTTACTAGCAACTCAGAGTATCCATGAAGTCTGTAGATGAAGATCGAAGCTATTTGATCAAAATAGCCCCTGAAAGACTCCGGTATCGAGCTAGCACTTGCGGGGAGCCGATCAGGACTAGTAGCTTCATGTGAACGATCCATGGAGATCAGATATCTGTGTGGCTACATCGTGACCAGTGGACCTCCTCGATGATGATCAGATCACGATGATCGACTACCCACGAAAAGGTATTATGTTTTGAACACATAGATGGTGTAAATAGTTTGTTGCATAGTTTTATTTTTCAGATCTATATGAATGCATGCATATTATGTTTAGATCCTTAGTGTAGGATTTAATATTTTGATATGATCAGTAGGTAATTAATTAGATTAATTAATTTTTTTACTATATTTTTAATATTTTTAAAAAAAATTTCAAAAATAGTATTGCAAATCCTGTACAGTTTTCTTCATATGCTAGTAAAATGCACCCAAGCTAACAATCATATTCGAAATTTAGAAGAAGCCTTCAACATACTTCGACGACATCAGATGAAACTAAATCTTACTAAGTATGCTTTCAACGTAACTATCAAAAAATTTCTCAAATTTCTTATATCGCAACATGGAATCGAGGTCAATTCAGAGAAAATTAAAACCATCATCGATATGAAGTACCCGACTTCCAAAAAAGAGATACAACAACTAAACGAAAAAATCATCACGCTGAGCTGATTCATTTTGAAATTGACTAAGAGATATCTATCTTTCTTCAAAACTCTTTGATAAATGAAGGATTTTTCATGGTCAGATAAATGCCGACAATCCTTCAAAGACCTGAAGAAGTATTTGATGTCCCCATCATTACTCATAAAATCAAAGGTCGGAGAAACACTATATCTTTACATGACCACATCAATGAAAGCGGTCAGTTCAGTCCTTATCCGAAAAGATGAGGGTTGGTCTCAACGACCTATTTATTATACCAGTAAGATGCTTTATAATGCCAAAATTCGATACTCGAAGGTAGAGAAATCGATCTACATCTTGATCATATCAACTTAACAACTACGGCCATATTTCTAAGCTCCCTCGATCGTGGTGTTAATTGATCAACCATTAAAAGTAATCTTATACCAACCAGACACTTCCAAATGAATGACAAAATGGACGATCAAACTTAGTGACTTTAACATCCAATATCGCCCACGACCATCAATGAAAGCTCAAGTGCTAGCTGATTTTGTTGCTAAATGCACAGTATCCGATGACAAATTAGAACAAGAATTCAATAATGCATCGAGAATAATCGAAGACTCTGAGGTTGAATTTGATTGAGCATGGATACTTCATATAGATAGAGTGTCCAAATTCCAAGAAAGTGGAGCCGGCCTCATCCTCACCAACTCTGAAGGGATAGTCATTAAGTATGCCCTTCGATTTAAGTTCAAAGTATCAAATAATTAAGCCAAATATGAAGCACTGTAAGCCAACTTGAAAATCACCAAAGAGCTCGACATTAATGATTTGAAGGCATTCACTGACTCACAACTAATAACCAGACAAGTTAAGGATGAATATGAAGCTTGAGACTCGACTATGGCAAAATACCTTTAAAAGGTGAAAGATCTCATATCAACCTTCAGACACTTTGAGATCTTCTACATCCCAAGAATGGAAAATGCTCGAGCTGATGCACTCTCTCGACTTGCAACCACTTTTTCCAACCTTCTCAATCAAACATTTATCGAACATCTTGAATAGCCGAGTATTGACAAAGTTGATGAGGTGCTTTAAATAAACAACGAACCAAGTTGGATGGATCCAATCATCTAATACCTCACCAACGAAACTTTACCCAAAGATCCTTCAAAAGCCAAACGATTAAAGTGGAGCACTTCGCAATATGTTTTGATGAGCAGACATCTCTACAAGAGGTCATTTTTACTTCCTCTACTTATGTGCTTAGGGCCAATCGATGCCGACTATGCTCTTCGAGAAGTCCATAAAAAAATCTATGAAAATCACCTGGGAGGCAAGTCATTGGCTTATAAAGTTCTGCGATAAAAATATTATTGGCCCACCATGAAGAAAGACGTAGCTAACCTTGTTTGGAAGTGCGACTCATGTCAGATATATGCTAACATTCAGCATCAACCGGCTAGTCATCTAGCATCCATTGTTGCCATGGCCATTCGTGCAATAGAGAATGGATATTTTTGGTCCTTTCCCTTCGGCATCTGGTCAAAGAAAATTTTTGGTGGTTACAATTGATTACTTCACCAAATAGATGAAAGCCGAACCATTACGTAGATCACAAAAAGCAAGATGAAAGACTTTGTTCAAAAATCAATTATATACAGATTCGAACCACCACATACCATAATCACCAACAATGGCCATCAATTCGATAATCAAAATTTTAGAAAGTTTTGTACAAAGTTCCACATTACGTATAAACTCACATCTATCGGCCATCATCAATCAAACGGTGAAGCAAAAGTCATGAATCGGACAATTCTATATAGAATCAAAACACAGCTGAACGAAGCAAAGGGCCTTTGGGTAGAAGAACTATATTCGATCCTATGGACATACCGAACAATCCCTCACATTCTAACAAAAGAATCACCATTCAATTTAGCATATAGAACTGAAATAGTGATCCTAGTGGAAATTATCCTACCGTCGATGAGAATTGAATATTATGCAGAACCAAATAACTCTAAATCATGAAGAGCCAACTTAGATCTGCTCCCTAAAATTTGGCAAGAAGCTCAAGTTTGGATGGCTGCATACCGACAAAAAGTCATCTGATATTATAATGCAAAGGTTAAATCGAAGATGTTTCTTCCTGAAGATTTAGTCCTAAGAAAAGCAGAAGTCTTAAAGCCCCTGGATTAAGAAAAATTATCTCCAAATTAGAAAGGGCCTTATAGAGTGACCGAAACTCTATGTTCAAACATATATCGATTAGAGACTCTCGATAGAGCGACTATTCCATGAATATGGAATGCAGATAATTTAAAGATATATTATCAATAAAGTTGTCCAAGTACTTTTTTAATAAAATGATTGGATTTTAGTCTTTCCTTAATTTAGCTATGCAATGCTTGATCGATAATAAGTCATCCAAAAATAGCTTTCGATTGACAAATGGTTTAAAAGTTCACACAGCTAACAGGTAATTGGTCATCGAATGCTAATTCTATGACTTATTGACTATGAGTCAGATGATGTCTCCAAGACGACTTATAATTGGATGACTCAAGATTATGCCTATGAGTTAGATGATGTCTCCAAGATGACTTATAATTGGATGACTCAAGATTATGCTGACTTAGCCATAGCTAAGTGAAATGTTAAGCTGACTCAACCAAGGTTAAGAGGAATTCTACATCCACATTGACTTAGTGTAAAACATATTGACTTGACTCTCGTCAATCAAAGGATATTCAGCTTACCCCCATTTATCAAATATAAAAGAACTTCATGTCCAAACTCTAATCGATTGAAATTCGATTAGATGGAAAACTAGTATTCGGCAATCAATTAAAGAACGAAAGATAATACTTAAAAAAACTTCAACACAAAGGGAGTTTCATACTTAGAAAATTTTTTTCTTCATTCATATTTGAAATCATTACAAAATTTGGTGGAAGCTGAATTACAAAATCAGATTTTATCCAACAACAAAAATAAAGAAAAGAAAATATACAAAACCTATGTCGATCAACGGCATCATCTACTACTACCAACTCTTCAATGGCAAGAGCCAAGGCAAGATCTTCAGAAGTTGGAGGGTCTAAAGCTACAGGCTCTGTAGCACCTGGTGCTTCTTCAACTAGCACCTCATTAGTCGGGGCTTCCTTAAACGGGGTGGCAACAGCTTTACTTGATTCATCGTTGGACTCTGGTATAGCAACACGGCTTAAATCCAAATCTAGATAGATTTTACAGACTGCATCCTTGTCGTCTTCATATCCAGTCCAGTATGATACCTGGCCGCCCTCGAGGATCTCATTTTTGAAGGCCTCTAAACCTTGAAACTCTTCAACAGCCTATTCTCATGCCTGACAGAGAGCCGCCTGAACCGACTCTACTTCTGACTCGAAGGACTGAAGCTTTTGTCACTCCAACAACTCTTTGACACAACTATCATGCTCTTTCCAAAGCTAATTGACGTCATATCTTTTCTTTCGAATTTGAGACCCTTGAGTCTCAATTACCCACTCAGCTGACTCTAGATTTATTTAAGCTGACTCTAGTTCAATTTTCGCTAACTTTAACATGGCACTAATCGATTCAAAGTCGGCGCGGGCCAATCCCAGCTCAACCCTCAGTCGGGAGATTTCTTCTCTTTGCTTCTCCGCCCATTCTTTTGCCTCCCTCTCCCGGTCGATCGTAGCTTGAAGGCATTTGAGGGCGGCATTCTTCTCTGCAACGGCTGCATTTGCCTTGTTCAACCATCCCTGATGAATGTCGGCGAATGCCTAAAAATCTCTCTCTAGCACTGACACATCATACGCCACCTGAAGAGAAAGAAAAATGAACAAAGAGAGAAGAAACAAGCTAAAACAAGAAGAAAAAAATGCTGACATACCATAGTAGGTGATGTATAAAAAGAAGAAAATATGTCGGCCATAGTTCGACTCTGCTTATTAGGCGAAAGAAGAATAGCTTCGACTAACTGCTTCTCCAGTATCAGGTTTGTCAAAGTCGACTCTTCAACATGAACCTAGATATTGATAGACTCTGTAGAATCACTCACAGCCTCACTCACAGCAAAGGTTGCAGGAGCTTTCCCTTGCCTTTGACTCACCGACCACTCGATTGGAGCCAACATCCATTTGGGTGTGAGGCATCTGAGACACTGTCGGTCACTGTTCTTTCAATCTGACTTCGAGCATTGATGGAGCCCAAGATACCATCGGCCCAATCTGGACTGTTGGCGCTTCCACGATGATCATGTCATCATCTGGCTCTTCAATTACTAGAGGAGCTTCAATCGATTTCGGTCGAACTGATGGGATAGCTGTTGGAGCCACCAAAGCAACAACTACCTCACAAGTAGCGCTTGAAATTTTGATCAATGGAATGTCAGTCGGATCGACTGCTACCGATATAGAATCAGTCAGAAAATAGCCACTGTCGAAACATTGGGCCGACTCTTTTTCGGCCCTCTCGATGGTCTAGCATTAGCAATCGACTTCCTCTTGCTCATGAATCGACGAACATCAGCTGCCAAAATCACTACTGAAGAATGCATAGCTGCAAACAAAAATAAACAAGTTAGTATGAGTCAGAAATCAGATGAAAATAGAGATCCTAAATAGTTACATCAGATTATACCACTGATCGGTGCTGAACGAAGTCTGGCGTCGTATAGAGCCCAATTGATCAGCAGCTCCCTCTATGACGGAACTTTCATATCTCTTAGTTTGAGAAAGTCTTCCCGATCGGTAGGGTCAACCTGATTATTATCATTCAGGCTGGTATTTAGGGTCCCCCAAATAAAAGGGAAGCCTCAAGACAAGGAAGAAGTGATGAAGAAGAATTGGGTCTTCCAATCATGGATGGATGACAGAAGACCAGAGATGAAGGATAGACCCTTTCTTGGAGCAAAAAACTGTCAATCCTCGACTTTGGGATGAGGGTGGAGGACGAAAAAGGATAAAAAAAGAGACAACCAAGGAACGGTCGAAATAGAATGATATTGTTAAGATTTGACATCTCGAATTCGATCCACAGTAGAGAACTAGTATCAGCATACAGTGGGGCTGGCTTAGATATGCAGTCAAGCTGGCTTGGACTGAGATCGAGCCAGCTTGGACAATAATCGAGCTGGTCCTCTCAGGCAAACAGAAAGTAGCTATTCAGGCGAGATGTAGTCGAGCTAGCTCAACCTTCGATAGAATTGGCTCGACGGAAGCAAACTGAACAGAACATGATTTTCTATTTAGTCTTTAATTATGATTAATCCAAGAGATCTACAGGAGTTGCGCATGGACCATAGGATCCAGTGGTCATGGAAGGCTGCAATCACGATTCGAAGGCTAGGCAATGCTCTATACATGGTCAAGGTCTTGTTCAACTTATATTAGAAGACAGAGCCCAGTTAGAACTCCAATGAATAGCTGAGAAGAGGATTCTCGGTCTATTTGAAGGCTGTGATGCTATGGAGAGGTGTGTGGCATGCAAAGAGGCTTTGGCAGCCATCGAGAGAAGCTTGGTAGAGCATTAAATACGTGCAACTTACAATCAGAAGAGGCATTAGATAGAGTCGTGAGTTTCTAGAGGTCGTGGGAAGTGGTCGTGAGTGCTGGAACAGAGGCTGAGGTGCTTGTAGGTAGCAACAAATGCATAGCATCTAGCATAGAGGCCGTGAGGGCAGAGCATCCTTTAGCTGCTAAGGGTCTCCTTGGAGATTTTGAGAGAGCTTTTGTGAAGGTAGCTTCTAGTTAAAAGGATTATACAGCAAGTTAAGTGTGGATAATCTCCTCTTGTATCTATTCATTTTTCATAGTGAAGCTTTGCATGCTCCATGGAGGCGAGTCTTTAGGCTAATCAATATACTTAATTATTCTTTTTTTTCCTTCTTTCTTCTTACTGTAATAATCTAGTATGAGATCCTCATCAATTAGTATCAGACTGAGTTAACACTATAATAAATTGGTATCAGAGCTAGGCGATATCAAAGTGCAGATTATAGCAGTGGTGATAAAGATTAAAGAATATGGAGAAGACAAGCATAATCAAGGTGGAGATCAATAGGTTTGATAGGAAAGATATTTTTTTCTTATGGCAAGCAAGGGTAAAGAATGTCCTTATCCAACTAGGATTGATCGACGCTCTCTTATATGAGGAGATGCCAACTACCATGGAGGTGAAGAATTGGAAGCGGATCTAAATATAGGTGGTGAGCATGATCTACTTGTACTTAGTGGATAATCTATGTACTTGGCGAGACTTCTCCGACAGCGCTGTCGTCAAAGTTTGAGGAGTTGTACATGACAAAGTCGCTCATCAACATACAATTCCTTTGGAAGCAGTTATACTAATTACGGATGGACGAAGGTCGGAGCATGTAGGAGCATCTATCCAACTTTTAGAAGATTCTTACTGATCTTTTCAGCATTAGCAAAAAAGTTGAGGAGAAGACCAGGGCATTGATCTTGCTATCATTGCTTCCATCTTCTTTCGAGTTTTTGGTGACTGCTCTTCTTGTAGGTAAGATCACCATCAAGATGGAAGAGGTGACTTCTGCACTACTCCAGAAGAAGATTCTCAAGAGAGAGAATCGAGCCTTGAGTTCAGATGATAATTCGGCCCTGATGGTGACTGAAGATGATGGTGGCAAAAGATGAAGTGGTAGAAGATCGTGAGGTGGATGGTCCAAGTCTAAGACGAGGGATCCTAACAAGATTCGATGCTATCGGTGCGATGAGTTGGAACATCAACTCAAGGATTGCCCACAACTCAAAGATCGGACATATGCTACTATGGCGGTGGCCAATAGTAATACAGAAAGCGGTGATGATGTCTTTTTGGTTACTAATGAGATATCTACTTCTTTCTCCCAGTAGATTATGGATTCTGCTTGTTTCCATCATGTATGTTGTAGAGAAAAGATATTTGACTCTTTGAAGATCAGTAAGGGCACTGTGTTCCTGCCAAATGGATCGAGCTATGAGATCAAGGGTAGTAGGACGGTCAGCATAAAGTTCTATGATGGAACAGTAAAAAAATTAGATGAGGTCCTATACATACCCAGCTTTAAGAAGAATCAAATCTCATCGAGCATACTGGATTCGACCAGCTTTAAATAGAAAGCTAATGGAGAAATCCTGAAAGTCATGCATGGCAGTAGGATGGTAATTAGAGGAAGAAAGTATGAAGGACATTACCTCATGGCAAGGAGCCTAGTACGAGGTAGAGCTCCAGGTGGAGATGGATCGGATATAAGATGGAAGACTTGAAAGGATGACATGCGATGTTGTAAGGTGAAGTTTCTATTGCTGTAGGAGGCTACCCCGAGTAAGTCTCAAGTCAGAAGGATCATAGCCATTGACGAAGGTGGGATCGAGTGGCCTGGCTCGACTCCCATATTTGTCCATCAATGAGACAGCAGGCAATTATCTCAGGGCACGAGGACGAAAGGATCTAAAAGCTCTTAAAGTTAGGTGGAGAATAAATGTTAAGTCAAGATGAAGATTGTTAGGATTTGATGCCTCGAATTCAACCCACAGTAGAGGAGAACCAGTATCAGCACACAATCAGACTGGCTCGAATATGCAGTCAAGCCAGCTCGGAATGAGATCGAGGTAGCTCGGACTGTAGTCGAGCCGACCCTCTCAGGCAGATAGAAAGCAGTTGTTCGGACGAGATGCAGTCGAGCCAGCTCGACCTCTGATAGAGCGAGCTCATGGACTAAGATAGGATTTTCTGTTTGATCTTGAATTATGATTAATCCAAGGGGTCTATGGGAGTTGCACATGGACCACAGTATCCAGTGGCCAAGAGGAGGGCTGTGGTCACAATCCAAAGCCTAGGCAATGTCTAGACACGGTCAAAATTCTACTTGACTTGTATTAGGAGATAGAGTCCTATCAAGACTCCTGTGGATAGCTGAGAAGAGGATTCTCAGTCTATTTAAAGGCTGTGATGCTATGGAGAGGTCTGTGGCATGCAGAAAGGCTCTGATGGCTATCGAAAGAAGCTTGACAGAGCATCAAGTACATACAGCCCGTGATCAAGAGAGGCATCAGATAGAGCCATGACTTTTTGGAGGCCATGGGAATGGCTGAGCGTAGGAATAGAGGTTGAGGTTCTTGTAGGTAGCAATAGGTGCATAGCATATGGCACTGAGGCAGTGAGAACAGAGCATCCTATAGCTGCTGAGGGTATTCTTGGGGATTTTGAGAGAGCTTTTGTGAGGATAGTTTCTAGTTGAGAGGATTGTACAACAAGTTGAGAGTGGATAATTTTCTCTTGTATCTATTTCTTCTTCATAATGAAGCTTTACATATTCAATGGAGGCGAGCCTTTAGGCTGATCCACGTACTTGATTGTTCTTATTTTATTTTCTTCTTTCTTCCTATCGTAATATTTTAGTACGAGATCCTCATCAATTGGTATCAGAGCAAGTTAATACCACAACTGACACAACAAGGCAAATAAGATGAGAAGTCGAATAGAGTTCGGTGCGAGCTGGGCCAAACAAATCTGATAGTAGTTCAGGATATTTCGAATGAACTCCAGAACTGAAAATTAGAGATCCAACCTAAGGTTTTCTATATAAAAGGCAACTTGACTTGTTAGTGGGGTAGTCATCCGACCATTCGGATTAGGTGCAGATAGTAGAAATTGCTCCAAGATACGATATTATTTCCGAAGATGGTCGATGATAGAGTCAATCAGCAAAGAAACCTCTACTGTTGGACCCATAGAAAAGACTCTGGTCGAACAAGATGGTCGACTACCACTTCCTACTCTACCCCTACCTATCATTGCTAACAACAACGAAAGATCCTAAGGAAGTAAAGAAAAAAGAAGAAGCCTAACCTGAAGATCAAAGGAAAACTTGGGAAACACAGCAAGAACAGAGGAGGAAGAAGGTTCGAAACCTTAAGCACTTGTAGGAACTCTTAGTTACGGCAGAAAGTTCAACAAAAGGTAAAAGCAATCCTATATATAGAGGCTGCCAATGACCAAGATGATTTTAATAAAAATAAGATCATTCGGATTTCTGACACATGGTGACATCATCACTATCTGTGAAAGCTTCTAAAACTCAATAACTATTTGATACGTGTCAGCAATGGATTGAGTCGAATTCAAATCAGCCAAATTGTTAAGCTATCAAATCTTTTCCCCCCAAACATACTAATGATGGCTACATGATCACCAAAATGATAAAATGGCTATAAATATTTTCATTAAACATGCTAATAACAGCTGCATGATCATCAAAATGGATAAAAAAAACTTTTTTCAACCTATGAGATAGTCATTAATGTCGAAAGAAATGTAGCCGCCAAATCGAGATTCGAGATAATACATGGAAACTCTCATCATTTAAGATGTCAGACCACATGATAAGTCACATGCTCTCTTCTATTTCGAACTCGAGAGTAGAGGGCAACTGTTAGGATCATTGATTCTACTCCTCCTGATTTGGCATCCACATTGCGATCGATTGTTAGAATCATCGATTGATAATCGACAATACCGCCTAAACCGACCATCGACTAGTCTCAATGCCTGAATCATGATTAATAAACCATACGGACGACCGACTGTTAATCGATCACTGATTGACCGTCGATTCTCTTCAACTAGCTCTACAACAAATAGAATGACTCAAAGAATAAGTAACTGCTGATCAATCGCAATATCAGAATTGCTAATGGTCAGTCGAACCAATAATATTATTGATGTATAGTCGACACAATAACAATACCGACATACAGTCAGTGTAATTTATATTCTCAGCATGAAATGCACATAACGATCTCTCCACGATCATATAATAAGCATTAACTACTCCCATAATATTGGAATAAATGGAACCCCACAACTTTTAACCGTTATGGATGATTACTAATATTTCACTTATAAAAGAGAAGTAAACGAAGGGTATTGGTAAGAAAATTTTGAACACCATTTCGCTACTCTTTTCTACTTACCTATTCAACCAAATTCCTCCTCTCTAACTTAAGCATTGGAGAACCAATTTCGATCTGAGTGGATGCTATCTTGTAGATAAACTTCTCTAGAGACAGATGCTATAGAGATTTGGCTACAATAATAAGCATTATCAGGGAGTTGAGTGGTGGTAGGAATGTGGGCAAAAGAGGTGAGGAAGAGAAGGCATAAAGGTGAATGGAGGAAAATTGATAAGAAGTAAAATGGTGGTAAGGAGGAGGCCAATGGTGGGAAGTTAGGCGACTATGGAGAGGCTGGCAGCATGGGCAAAGAAGGTGAGAAGGAGAAGGCGGGGAAGTAGATGGAGGAGAATCGACAAGTAGCCAGGTGGTGCCTGCAACCGATAGTGGGGAATGTTGGGAGACTATAGAGAGGAGGAACTCAATTCATTAGTAGAGGATAGATTGGGGGCTTTAGGAAACTATTGAAAAAAAATAAAAAGTAAATATATTTTTTATAATAGAAAGGGTTGGTTTGCATTAGCTTTAGATCCGGCTCAACTCAAAATATATGTTTTGGTTCAATCAAGTCAGAACATTTTTCAAAAAATATTAAAAAAAAGAAAAAGTGGCAACTAGTTTCTTAATATACTAAGAGGGAATTGTCGTAACTATCATAAATGGTTATAATCTTTCCATTCCTTTTATAAATAATAATAAAAAAATATTATAGTACATCCCTATCCAAATTTATTGGATGCCTCGATCTCCAAAATGCTTCAAATTATTAATATTCCCTCAACCCTCTTTCCATCCTACCCTTTTTTTTTTTTTTTGGAGCAAGTGCGGGGGGGGGATTTAATTTTATCCATTTGAGAAAACACATGCATCACACACATATAATGCTCCTAAATAGAATTAATCTTCAATCAGCGTTAATCAAAATAAATCTACTAACTATTCTTAATCCATCCAAAATACTTTGTTCCAGAATTCCATCCATCATGTATTTATAGAATCTCAAGTTCACATAATTCACGCAACCAATCCCCTATTTGGTATGAAGAATAGATTAGAGGAAAGATCAATAGAAGAGGAATCATGGCTGAGGGATTTCATCAATCCATTCCATGGATTGATAAAATATGAAAGGATGGATAGAAATGATGATCTTCTCTGTTTAGTATAGAAAAAAAAAGAAATGATAGATGATATTTATATGATATTTTTACTAAAATATTTTTTGATGAAAATATTACTATTATTAAGTTATAATATCTATTTATACTAAAAAGTGGGACAACATATAGGCTTATAATTTTTATAATTTATAATTATATAATAAATAAATAAATATTTGACTCAATTTAATTTAATAAATAATTTTTAAAATTAATTATGTATAAAATAATATATATATATATTAATTTATAATTTAGTTATAATAATTAATTAATTTTATACAAATTTTTAACAAAAAATAGTAATTATAAATAGAAGATAGTTTTATTATTTATTTATAATTATAAAAATTTGTACTAAAATTTAAAAAATAATAATAAAATTTAGTAGTATAGGATTAATAGTAAAGATAAATAAAATAAAATTAAAACATAAATAAGTATTATAATTTTATCAAAAAATTAATGAGAAATAATTTTGTCAATATAGAAATCCCTTCTTTATATATTCTATCCATTATTCATTGTATTTCTAAAATGAGAGGATACAAAATGATTGGCCAGAGCATGGATAGACAATCTTTTTTTATTTATTTTTTAAAATTTTAAATTAAATAATAAATAATCGTTATCTATCATTTTATTTTCATTCATCTCTACTCTCATCTTATGTTTGATTAGAATCATAAGAGGAATAATGGATAAGGTTAGAAGAATGGATAACCTCCATCCACCATTCGATTTAAAAAATCATAAAAAAGATGGATGAAAAAAAAGAATTGTCCATCCATTATGGTCCACCAATTAGGAGGATGTAAGGATGGATGGATTTTTATATTGATAAATTTACTGCTCATTAATTTTTTGAGAAAACTATAATATTTCTTTATTTTTTTATTTATATTATATATATATATATTATATATATTATTAATCTTATACTAAAAAAATTTATTATAATTATTTTAATTTTAAGATATAATTTTGATGATTATAGTTAAATAATTAAAATTATCTTCTATTTTTTTATTTTTATTTACTATTTTAATTAAATATTTATATAATATTAATTAATTATTTAAATTGAATTATAATTTAACTAGTTATTTATATAAATAATATGTCATTAATTTATTAATAATTTTATTTATAAAATTATTTATTAAAATAAAAATTAAATATTTATATGATTTTATATAATTATATATTATAATAATTATAAGTTTATATATTATTTATTTTTTTAGTATAAATAAGTATTATAAATTAATAATGTTGGTGCAGAATCTGATTGATGTCGAATCGAGCTAGAGTCGGAGAAGATGAGATCGTCGTCGGTGATTTGCAAAATAAAGTTTCATTCGGAGTCGGTGATGGTGGCTCCGACAAGATCCTTCGACGATCAAGTCAGCTCTTCTAACCAACAAAAATGGAGTACTCAGAAAAAAGTTCCGCAGAGTTTTGAAAAGGAGAAGAGAGCTTAGAGAAAACGTATCTGGAGGATCTCTTTTGTAGATGGAGCCCAGAGTTGATAGTGACAGTCATAGCTGCCTGGTGGCTGGCCGTTCGAGGCCACGTGAAAGGAGTGCCGCATGTAGTAGACTGATAGTGATAGGTTCTTTCACAGAACGATTGAGTAGCAGTGCCTTATCAAAGCTTGATCTTGTTGATGGACTAGATGTCCACGATGATCTTATAGAAGAATGGGACGAGCCCATAGAAGATCTTATGACCGTCTCCCTGAATGATGAAAATGCGAAGCATACGGTACAAATTGGCTCCAATCTGGAAGATGAAGTTCGGGAGTAGCTCATCACCTTTTTATGGAGAAACACGAATGTCTTCGCTTGGGCTCCAACGGATATGCTAGAAATTGACGCCAAGGTCATGGAACATCTGCTAGCCGTTGATCCTAAGTACCGATCGGTAAAAGAGAAGATGCACAACTATGCCCCAAAGAGGCAAAAAGCAATCGCAGAAAAAGTAGGCAAGCTTCTCAAAGCTGGATTCATTCGATAAGTTAACTATCCAACCTGGGTCTCGAACGTGGTCTTCGTCAAAAAGGCAAACAATAAATGAAGGATGTGTATAGACTTCAAAAAGCTGAACAAGGCCTACCCAAAAGACAGCTACCCTCTACCCAGGATTGATCAACTGGTGGATGCAACCTCAGGCCACGAGCTCCTCACCTTGATGGACGCCTTCTCTGGCTATAACTGAAGGGAAATCCTGATTTCCCGGTCCAGGTTCGTCCAGATCTGATCAGATCAAGAGATATATTTCAAAAATTTTTTTCTTGATCCCAATCAGATCTTGATATGTTTCAGATCTGATTCTTATTATTTTAATAAATAAAATAAAATAAGATAAATTAAATCAAATTTAATTTACCTGATTTGGGTAATTTATTACCCTGTAGATGATCCTAATTGCAGCAGAAGGTTCTGGATCTAGCCACGCAAGCGCCTGGCCTCTACCGGTATCCACTCGGATTGGATCTAGAGATCCTCTTCGTCTCTATCACGCCTCCAAAAATCAGATCTGGATCTGATCTGGAGGATCTTCAAAACTCCTTTTGAAGATCAGCAGTCGTCCTTTGCAGCAGTGCAGCCTTCTTCTTTTGATCGCCTTTCTTTTGATTTGGAACGCACCAACCTAAGTCCAAAACTCTTTTGGACGTGGAGAGGAGAAGGAGGAGAAGTTTTGGGCATGGAGGAAGAGGGGAGAGGCAGCCTTGGGCGTGGGAAATCTCTATTGAATTTCGTTGGAATCTGAGTTGGGCGTAGGGTCTTATTTATAGACTAAGCGTGATCCAACTCCTCTTCCTCTCAACCAATCACAACCCTTTGTGAAATCAGATCTAAATCTGATTGGTTGGAATAGAGACCCCTGGATTCCTCCTTAGAGGGCGCCTAAGACCAGTCAAACTGGATTCTTAGTAGAACTCTGATTGGAATCCAAAAGGGAGGTGGAGTCCTTGTCCAACAAGGACTCCAAGGCGCCTCCAACTTGGGCGTACGCCTAGGGTGGCGTGCGTCCTTCTCCTTGCCAGGTTCTGGCAGGGGGACAGGCCCCCACCAGCTCTCCAATAGGTGCATGACATGTGGTCAAAAGTCAAAGTATCAATGGTCAACGTTTGACCAGTCAAAGGTAGACTTTTGACCAAAGTCAAAGAACAAGAAATGGCAGGTGACCAAAAATGGACAGGTAATGTCTTACAAATAAGACAACCTTTTCTGACTTGGACAACCTCCTGTTAGACCACATGAAGGCCTCTATTTGAGCACAAACTCCTTTGGCTCAGACAGGACAACTTATTTATGATAGCAAAAGAAGAACGTTAGGTTCAATCGAGTGCTAGCACGATTTCCTTGAACCTAATTGAATCTCATTCAGATCAATTGAACTAGATCAGTTCAATTGATGATCACCAGATTCAAACCCTTGTTTGTGTGACCCAGTTAGGTTCAGTTCTGTATGGTAATGGGATATGTCATGATCTCTATCATCGACATCATCGAAACTTCTTTCGATGGATCAGAACTCTTCTGATTCGAACAGCTAGAATGATCGATCATCTAAATCATTCTAATTACTCCCAAAATCCACCAGTGACACCTAGCAGTATATGGTGGCAACCCATCAGAGCTGAATGCGAACCTCTTGGTGCAGCTACCTGTGTGATTAAGTTCTTCTATCTTGAGCCCCGATCAGATTAGGGTTAAGGTAAACTCGTCAAACCCTAGTCTCTGTCATATGATATAATCATTCGATTCGAGTCCAATGTGAAAACCTAAATAGAAACTCTTTCTATTATTTCACTCTGCCATGGCCATGGGCTTCAGGACTTGATTCTCATGATTATCATAGGGCTGCTCCTCTACCACCGAGGTAGATAGATCCCATCTTGATGCAATCCAGTTCCTACAATGAACATGCTATAGCCAACATACACCTCAGGGTTCCATATGGCTAGGAGACCGAGTAATAGTGTAGTCAAACTATAACACCCTCAAGGTGAACTACCGATGCATCTCAGGTCAAAGAACCAGACACACTACTGCAGCATCGAGTCAGTCATTGACGAGAAGGTAGACTTCCTAATGACTACTCGAGGTGGTCACGCTCAGTGCCCTCGTTCTCTAACGAGTACCTGTACTTCTCGCTCCGGTGTCTCCACACCGTAGACTCAAGACTCATCTACTAAAGAGAAGCGATCGTACACCAACCTTTCGGATCAATCACCATCCTCGTGATGATCCTATGGTCGGGAGCTGTTTATGAGTTAATAATGATTATTCATGTCTTAAATTTTCAACTCTTGAAAATATGAATTATCATTACCATTAACTCAAAGGATGTATCACAGACACTAAATACACAGGTGTGATAGAAAATAACCCATTTTATTGATTATAGTCAAAATTACAATTTTGCCTCTAGAAGTGTATTACAAGTGTCAGCCAATTCTGGCTTCTACGGCACATATATCTAACAATAACTAGATATGGATGGCGCGCCGGAGGATGAAGAGAAAACTGCTTTTGTTACCGACTGTGGTCTTTATTGTTATAGGGTTATGCCCTTTGGGCTCAAGAATGCAGAGGCAACGTACCAGCGTCTAATCAACAAGATCTTCAAAAAGTAGATTGACCGCAACATGGAGGTGTATGTGGATGACATGCTCGTCAAAAGTCAAGCTTCTATAAACCACCTCACCGACCTCGAAGAGACCTTCAGTGCACTTAGGAAGCACAAGATGAAGCTGAACCCGATCAAGTGCGCCTTTGGTGTGACCTTAAAAAAGTTTCTGAAATTTATGGTGTCAAGATGTGGGATTGAAGCAAATCTAGAGAAAATTCGAGCTATTCAAGAGATGACTGCTCCAAAAATAATCAAAGAAGTTCTGCGCCTGATCGAAAAAGTGGCATCCCTGAATCGCTTCATCTCGAGATCGGCCAAGCGATGCATACCCTTCTTCCGAATTCTCAGACAACCAAAGAACTTCTACTGAACGATGGAGTGCCAACAGACATTTGAGGAGCTTAAAAACTACCTCGGCTCACCCTCGCTACTTGTAAAGTCCGAACCCAAAGAAGAATTATTCCTATACCTAGCAGCCTCTCCGATGGCCTTGGTAGCAGTCCTGATCAAGAAGGAAGCGAAGATGCAACGACTAGTCTACTACGTAAGTCGGATCCCGAGGGATGTAGAGATCATGTACTTTAAGCTAGAAAAATTGACTTACTCTCTTCTAATTACTGTCAGGAGACTCCGACCTTACTTTCAGGAGTACACCATAATGGTCCTCACGGACCAACCAATAAAAGCAGTCCTTTATCGAACAGACTCTTCTGAAAGAATCACAAAATCGACAATCAAGCTCACGAAATTTGACATCAACTATCGACCCCGGCCATCGATCAAAGTCTAGATATTGGCAGATTTTGTAGTAGAATATACCATTTCAGATAAAACCGAGCTTGAACAGAATGAGATCGGCGCTCAGTGGTCGCAACTGAGCCTCCCTAAAGAGAATGCCGATCTTCACGAAGGTTTTTGGGCCCTATACGTAGATGGTTCATCCAACTCCGCTGGAGCAGGTGCAGGGTTAGTCTTAGTCAGCCCTGAGGGAATCATCGCCGAGTACGCGCTACGCTTTGAATTTCCTGCAACTAATAATGGGGCCGAATATAAAGTGCTGATCGTCGGGTTAAAAATAGCAAGAGTTAAAAGTAGATCAGCTTCAAGTCCTCAGTGATTCTCAATTAGTGGTCGATCAAGTTAGTGGCAACTATGAAGCGTGGAAGGAGAGTATGATTAAATACCTTAAAAAAGTAAAGAATTTGACTCCAGCCTTCGGCAGTTTTGGCATTCGATAGATTCTAAGGGCAGAAAATACAAGAGCCAACCTTCTCTCTAAATTGGCCACTTCAGCCCCAGCTGAACTGTCCGAAGAAGTATTTTTTGAGACTCTGAAATGTCCAAGCTTAGAGGAATCACAGTTCATTATGCAGACGGAGCTTGAGCCAAGCTGGATTGACCTGTTGGCTGCCTATCTCAAAGAGGAAGTTCTTCCTCGTGATCCAAAAGAAGCTCGAAAACTCAAAAATCAGACCTTCTGATACGTTTTGTATGAAGGCAAGTTGTATAAGAGGTCATATTCATTATCGCTACTAAGATGCCTCCGACCTTCAAAGACTGACTTTGCATTATGAGAAGTGCATGAGAAAATTTGTGAAAGTTATGCAAGAGCCAGGTTCCTATCACAAAAGCTACTTCGGCAAGGGTACTACTGGCCGATCTTATACCATGACTCTATGGAGTATGTCAAGAAATGTGACCGCCGTCAAAAGAATACGAACATACAAAGACAGTTAGCCTCCGAGCTTACTCCACTAAGTGCACCTTGGCTATTTGCGCAGTGGAGAATGGATATACTTGACCCTTTTCCGACGGCATCCAGATAATGGAAGTTCCTCCTGATCGCGATCGACTACTTCACCAAATGGGTTGAAGCCGAACCACTAGCAAAAATTACCGAGACCAAGGTACGGAACTTCATCTGAAAGTCAATCATCTTTCGGTTCGGTCTGCCCCGAACTCTCATAATAGATAATAGAAGATAGTTCGCTGGGATGAGGTTCGTCGAGTTCTGCAATGATCTAAACATCTTCCACCACTTTACATCGGTAGCTCACCCACAGACAAATGGGGAAGCTGAAGTGACTAATCGGACCCTGCTGCAAGGCATCAAGACAAGACTCGACAAAGCAAAGAGGGCCTAGGTGCACGAACTCTACCACGTCCTCTGGGCATACCGAACTACTCAAAGGCTACCGATTGTTACAGGGTTATGTCCTTTGGGCTCAAGAATGCAGAGGCAACGTACCGGCATCTAATCAACAAGATCTTCAAAAAGTAGATCGACCGCAACATGGAGGTGTATGTGGATGACATGCTCGTCAAAAGTCAAGCTTCTATAACCACCTCACCGACCTCGAAGAGATCTTCAGTGCACTCAGGAAGCACAAGATGAAGCTGAACCCGATCAAGTGCGCCTTTGGTGTGACCTCAAGAAAGTTTCTGAAATTTATGGTGTCAAGATGTGGGATTGAAGCAAATCTAGAGAAAATTCGAGCTATTTAAGAGATGACTGCTCCAAAAATAATCAAAGAAGTTCTGCGCCTGATCGAAAAAGTGGCATCCCTGAATCGCTTCATCTCGAGATCGGCCAAGCGATGCATACCCTTCTTCCGAATTCTCAGACAACCAAAGAACTTCTACTGGACGATGGAGTGCCAACAGACATTTGAGGAGCTTAAAAACTACCTCGGCTCACCCCCGCTACTTGTAAAGCCCGAACCCAAAGAAGAATTATTCCTATACCTAGCAGCCTCCTCGGTGGCCTTGGTAGCAGTCCTGATCAAGGAGGAAGCAAAGATGCAACGACTAGTCTACTACGAAGTCGGATCCCGAGGGATGTAGAGATCATATACTTTAAGCTAGAAAAATTGACTTACTCTCTTCTAATTACTGTCAGGAGACTCCGACCTTACTTTCAGGAGTACACCATAATGGTCCTCACGGACCAACCAATAAAAGCAGTCCTTCATCGAACAGACTCTTCTGAAAGAATCACAAAATCGACAATCAAGCTCACGAAATTTGACATCAACTATCGACCCCGGCCATCGATTAAAGTCTAGATATTGGCAGATTTTGTAGTAGAATATACCATTTCAGATAAAACCGAGCTTGAACAGAATGAGATCGGCGCTCAGTGGTCGCAACTGAGCCTCCCTAAAGAGAATGCCGATCTTCATGAAGGTTTTTGGGTCCTATACGTAGATGGTTCATCTAACTCCGCTGGAGCAGGTGCAGGGTTGGTCTTAGTCAGCCCTGAGGAAGTCGTCGCCGAGTACGCGCTACGCTTTGAATTTCCTGCAACTAACAATGGGGCCGAATATAAAGTGCTGATCGTCGGGTTAAAAATAGCAAGAGTTAAAAGTAGATCAGCTTCAAGTCCTCAGTGATTCTCAATTAGTGGTCGACCAAGTTAGTGGCAACTATGAAGCGTGGAAGGAGAGTATGATTAAATACCTTAAAAAAGTAAAGAATTTGACTCCAGCCTTCGGCAGTTTTGGCATTCGATAAATTCCAAGGGCAGAAAATACAAGAGCCAACCTTCTCTCTAAATTGGCCACTTCAGCCCTAGCTGAACTATCCGAAGAAGTATTTTTTGAGACTCTGAAATGTCCAAGCTTAGAGGAATCACAGTTCATTATGCAGACGGAGCTTGAGCCAAGCTGGATTGACCTGTTGGCTGCCTATCTCAAAGAGGAAGTTCTTCCTCGTGATCCAAAAGAAGCTCGAAAACTCAGAAATCAGACCTTCTGATACGTTTTGTATGAAGGCAAGTTGTATAAGAGGTCATATTCATTATCGCTACTAAGATGCCTCCGACCTTCAAAGACTGACTTCGCATTATGAGAAGTGCATGAGAAAATTTGTGAAAGTTATGCAAGAGCCAGGTTCCTATCACAAAAGCTACTTCGGCAAGGGTACTACTGGCCGATCTTATACCATGACTCTATGGAGTATGTCAAGAAATGTGACCGCCGTCAAAAGAATATGAACATACAAAGACAGTCAGCCTCCGAGCTTACTCCACTAAGTGCACCTTGGCTATTTGCGCAGTGGAGAATGGATATACTTGACCCTTTTCCGACGGCATCCAGACAATGAAAGTTCCTCCTGATCGCGATCGACTGCTTCACCAAATGGGTTGAAGCCGAACCACTAGCAAAAATTACCAAGACCAAGGTACGGAACTTCATCTGAAAGTCAATCATCTTTCGGTTCGGTCTGCCCCGAACTCTCATAATAGATAATAGAAGACAGTTCGCTGGGATGAGGTTCGTCGAGTTCTGCAATGATCTAAACATCTTCCATCATTTTACATTGGTAGCTCATCCACAGATAAATGGGGAAGCTGAAGTGACCAATCGGACCCTGCTGCAAGGCATCAAGACAAGACTCGACAAAGCAAAGATGGCCTAGGTGCACGAACTCTACCACGTCCTCTGGGCATACCGAACTACTCAAAGGCTACCGATTGGGAAAACACCATTCGTCTTGGCCTTCGGAACGGAGGCAGTCATCCCAATCGAGCTTAAACTCCCATCAACATGGGTCATGGCCTTCAACGAGCAGCATAACCCACAAGACCTCATAGTCAATCTCGATTTGCTGGAAGAAAAAAGGAAGAAAGCCCAGGTTCAGATGGCGGCCTATAGATGAAGGGTGGCTCGATACTATAACTCCAGAGTCAGAAGTAAAACGTTTAGAGTGGGAGACTTAGTGCTTCGATGAGTTGCCATCTCTTAGCCTTAGAGCCAGAAGAAGCTTGCCCAAAATTGGAAAGACCCGTATGAAGTGGTGGGGGTCATCCGGTCCGAAACTTATTGTCTGAAGGAGCTCGGAGGAACAACACTCCCACGACCTTAGAACTCAAAAAATTTGAAGATGTACTACCAGTAATTTTCCTTCAATAAAACTCCTTCATTTCAACATTATTGTTTCTAGGTGCAAAAACTATATGATGACGGAAAAGAAGCAATCAAAAGTAGCCATGTTAGGAACAGGAGGAGAACCTCATTTTAACATGAGCAAGTCGAAGGCCTCATTCATTTTAGACAAGATAGAGGGCCTGACAATGGCCCTTATGTGCTCCCACAGCCCGTTAGGAACAGGAGGAGAACCTCGTCCTAACGAGAGCAAAGTCGAAGACCTCGTTCATTTTAGATGAGATGGGGGGAGAGATCCTGACAATGGCCCTTATGTGCCCCACAGTCCATTAGGAACAGGAGGAGAACCTCATCCTAACGAGAGCAAAGTCGAAGGCCTCGTTCATTTTAGATGAGATAGAGGGAGAGGTCCTGACAATGGCCCTTATGTACCCCCACAATCTATTAGGAACAGGAGGAGAACCTCATCCTAAACGTGAGCAAAGTCGAAGGCCTCATTCATTTTAGACGAAATGGGAGGAAAGGCCCTGACAATGGCCCTTATGTGTCCCTACAGCCTGTTAGGACTAGGAGAAAAACCCCGTCTTAACATGAGCAAAGTCGAAGGCCTTGTTCATTTTAGATGGGATGAGAGGAGAGGCCCCAACAATGGCCCCATTGTGCCCAACGACGACGGGAGATAAGATTTTCTTCAACCTCGGTTGGAGATAAGATCTCCCCTGAGCTCCAATATCTACGTGATCTTCTTCAACCTCGGAAAGAGATAAGATCTCTCCTGAGCTTCAACTTCAACCTCGGAAGAGATAAGATATCCTCCGAGCTTCAATATCTACGTCAATAGGAGATAAGACTCCTTCAACCTCGGCTAGAGATAAGATCTCCTCCGAGCTCCATTGTCTACGTCCATTGGAGATAAGATCTCCTTCAACCTTGGTTGGAGACAAGATCTCCTCCGAGCTTTAACCGCAATGTCAATAGGAGACAAGATCTCCCTGGACCTCAATTGGAGATAAGATCTTCCTCAAGCTTCAACTTCAACTTCAACCTCGGAAAAGATAAGATCTCCCCTGAGCTTCGACCTCAATGGGTGCAGAACCCGAAAAAAGACTTCGGCAGTTGCCTTTTTTGTACTTCCTTCCTTCGAATTTTGAACTCGAAAGTGGGTGGACTATTGTTGGGGATAAACCCAATCCCACCGAAATCCAGTATGATGCTTAGCCTAATGCAATCGATAATCACGGAAGAGCTTCGATCGAGAATCCTCCTCCAGTGGTCGGACCCTAGCCGAACTTCTTTAGCGGCCAAACCTTAGCCGAACTCCTTAGCGACCGAGCCCCAGCCGAACTCCTCCAGCAGTCAAACTCCTCTGGGAGCCGAATTTCTTTCGAATTTCTCTTTCAGTCGGATTCCTCCAAGAGCCAAACTTTTTCCGAATTTCTCCTTCGAATTCCTCCAGGAGCCGAACTCCTTCCGGATTTCTCCTTCAATCAAGTACCGTCAAGAGACGAACTCCTTTCAAACTCCTCCTTCAATCAGACTCCTCCAGGAGCCAAACTCCTTTTGGATTTTTCCTTCAGTTAAGTCCCGTCAGGAGCTGAACTTCTTTCGGACTCCTCCTTCAGTCGGACTCCTCTAGGAGCTAAACTTATTCCAGATTTCTCTTTCAGTCGGATTCCTCCAAGAGCCAAACTTCTTCCGAACTTCTCCTTCAGTCGGATTCCTCCAGTGGATTGCTTTTAGATTTCAGCTAGCATTCCTCTCGGACGATCTCCTCTAGCCGTATCTCCTTTAGGAATCCGAACTTCTCTAGAATTGACATACGTCAAAGTTCTTCACCCCTCTATGTGGCCCCAAGCAATCCACTATCAGATGGCTATAGCTATCACCATCAGTCTGCTACAAGCAGTGCCGAATGACGCGACAGACGGTGCCTCCCTTCGTGACAGACTCCACCAAGTCTCGAGCAGCCCGCTACTAGATGGCTACGACTTTCATTATCAATCTGCTACAGATTCCGTCTATGAAAAGGGACCCTCTAGATACGTTTTCTCTAAGCTCTTTTTTTCTTTCCAAAACTCTACGGAACTCTTTTTTAAGCACTCCATTTTTGTTGGCTAGAAGAGCTGACTTGATCATCGGAAGGATCTTACCAGAGCCACCATCATCGACTCCGAATGAAACTTTATTTTATAGGTCATCGACAGCGACCTTGTCTTCCTCGACTCTAGCTTGATCCAGCATCAATCAGATTCTGTACCAACAAATAATAATAATAATATTTTAATCAAAAGATAGTTTATTAAATATTAAATAAATGTTATCACCATTCCTTTCATTTCTTTTATATTAAATATATGAAAAAAATATTTCTATCCATCTTTTCATATTTCACCAAACATATAAAAAGGATAGATCAATCTAAATTCATCCATGCTCTTTTTCATCTATTTTAAAATTCATCCATCTTCTCTCTCATTCATTTTTTTTAGAATTATCCATTCTCATTCATCCATCCTTTCTAGGTTCATCCATCCTCTTTCTCATTCATCTTAAAATTTATCCATTATCTCTCATCTATTTTTTTAAATTTATTATATATATATATATATATATATATATATATATATATATATATATATATATATATATTTATTTATTTATTTTTATTTTTATTTTTTTTCATCCATCTTCTCTTATCTTAGTGGGCTCGTGGTCGCCGGTGCCAACAGTTGCCTTTTCTCCGCTCTTTAATTTCCCGATATCCGTAATCCGGTATTCATACCACCTTACCCTCCGCGGGCCAGCCGGGGACCGGGCTTCAACTAATTCAAAACCACCCCCACGCAGTGGCACATCACGTAAATTACTACCCGTCCGGTGCCATTCTCCACTCCAGCATGTACATAAAGCCATCAATCAAACGACGCCTCTGTTCTGTCTCCCCCTTCCTTTTCATTTCCAATTCCCGCTTCCTCCTTCGGTTGTCCGAACCCCAAAAAGAGCGAGGGACGAAGTGAGGTAAACGCGCTCGCGAAACTTCCGAGTTGGTCCCTTCCTTCTTCTATCTTCCGAGATCTCGTCCTCTCACTTTGCCCGAGCTCTGGATTCGTCCTCTCTCCAGCTATAAACTTGACCATATTATTTTTTCCAGAATCTGGACTTCCCTTTTCTTGGTGCATTTCTTTGTTTTCTAACCTGGAAACCCTAGGTGTCATCTTTTCTATTCGTTTGATTGATTCGGGTGTCAGAGTTTTGGGGTTTACTGTGCCCATTTTTTCATCCAGGAAGCTCGGAGAAATCCTAGATCTTGGATCCTGGTTCGCGTGCTTGTTCTCTGAGATCGTTTCAGGGTTTTAAGGTAAGAGATTCCTGCATTTGTTCGAGGAACGTGGATTCTTCTTTTCATGTTTTTTTTTTTTTATTTTTTTGATGGTTGGTGGTTGTTGATTAGATGGTGGGAGATGCGGAGGAGAGGATTCCAGTCGCTTTGCCTACGGTATCGTCGGTTTCTTCTGGTAGAGGAGAAATTTCATCGGTGAAGGCCCCGGCTTCTGGGGTGAGAAGGTGTAGCCCGAGATATGTGGGGAAGGAGAGGCCTACTTATGGACAGGGGAAGGTGGAAACTGCTGCAAAAAAGAAAGCTAGGCTTGATTTTGGAAAGCAAGTGTCTGAAGCTCCTTTGGTCCCTTTACAGTCCAATGAGATGATAGGTTTGGATATTGGTGATGATGTAGAAGGAGAGGCCCTGCTGAGCGGAGCACATGGTGGTGTGGTGAATGGAGAAGGTGTTGATGGGGACCTGCAGGCAGGTTCTGGTAAGAGTGCACATGCCAGGGTGAAGGAAACGCTAAGGGCTTTCAATGGCCACTACCTTCACTTTGTTCAGGTTAGTGGACCAACATAATAGAAGGCCCATCCTTATTTCCTCTTTGCTGTGGAAAAATACTACGTTCTTCCTAGACTTCCCTGTGCTGACCTGCTAGACTACATCTATGAGATTCATGCATTTGGACTGATCCACAGATATCAATTCACAATTGAACTATGGAGGCTTATAGTCCATAATGTCAAACTGAGAAAAACATTTTTGAATACTAAATAGATTTTAAATACATCATGAATGCTTAAGGGAACATATAAGTGAATTATGCTGTCATACACTTGAAAAAAAAATGATTTAAAAATATGCATCCCATGTATTTAAAAAATATTTGTGTAGCAGGCTGGTTCATCTCCATTTTATTGCATAACATACACTTAAAATTGCTGGACAGGAGGAAGAGCAGAGAGTTAAGCAAGTGGAGGCTAAACTTTCTAAAGTTCCTAAATCTTCAAATCCTAAGGTGAGTTTCAGCTAGGCTGCTATATATTCTTGCTTCTGAGTCATGTTTATCTTCGTTATTTCAATATTTACAGCTGAAAAAGAGGAACAGCAAGAAAGTAGAGGTTGGTGTATCGGAATTAAAGGAACCTAAGGTAAACATATCCTTTATTTATATTTTATCTACTAGTTATCTCTTTTATGAGTTTTATTTGATACATCAAAGATATTTTAACAGTGTTTAAAGTAGTACACAAATTTAACCAGGAAATAAGTTCATTGACTCATTCTTGTTGCTTTCATTGTCATTTCATTGCTTTCATTCATTTTTTGTATTTCAAAGATATGTTCTATCTTTCTCCAGCTTGGTCTTTATAAAATTGTATAAACATCAGTGGCATATCGAGGGTGATGATACCAAGAGACACTAGTTAGAGTCTCATATATTTAAAAGTAATATTAACACTAATGATACCTAGAGTTTACAATTAAAAATGTAATTAAGGATGATAGTTTTTTTTGGCAGACATTTGTAACATCTTGTTTCATTAAAATGAATAACCACGCCATTTGTGTTGTTTTGCTTGCTAAATGACTATTTTCATGTAAAAGTTCAAGTGCTGTTATACAATAGTATTATATGTTACCTGCTAACCTACTCAGTTCCAAGATAGCAAACTTGCAGTTTTCCTCATTATCTTTAGAAGGTCATCAAAATTGCATTTGTACAATAATTCCAATAATTGATGCTTTAACATGTTTAAGCCAATATAGACATTATATTGTTATTTGATCATACAAAGCATGGCTTTTCTAAGACGATATGGATTTTGTATTTCTGCACATGCTCAAATTGTTATGTTGAAGGTGAATTCTAAAGGTCATTCAATTCTACATAAACCTTGCAGTCTGTGTTTCTTTTTTATAAATAACACGCTTGATTTATTTCTTGTGCAGAGAGGAGGTGGTTGTGAAGATGATGTAAAAAGGGCATCAAAACGACCTGATCTTAAGGCAATTAGCAAGGCATGTTTTACTTCTTTGTTTTGCATCTATTTCTTCACAATATTTTGCATTCACTACTATACTTACCAATTAAGTACAAATAGTTGGTTTCATTTGTATTAGTCACTTTGTTTTTCTTTGATCTTATCAGTTCTGGATTGTTAAGATGCAATTTGGATTAGCTTTTTTGGTTGTTGATGTAGCAAACAAGATTGGTTTGTGACATTTTTTTTGCTACTAACTTGCATTTCTTGTCCAAGTTTCAACATAAATGCCCAACTAAGTTTGCTTTCACCTTCATCATTTTATTCAGGTTTTGGTTGGTATATAACTCGCTTATACTTCTAATTGTAGGTTGGTTTATGTGGTGCTTTTGTTCTGCTATTCTGAACATTGTTGTAACTACAACAGCTTATCATTTTCCAATATTTTGCTTACCAAATTAAAATTAGAGTGCAACAATCAATGTGCTGCTTAACAATAAATACTTTGTTTCTCCCAGTTTTTATAAACAGATGAACTTAACATGCAGTTTAGAACTAGTCAGATATTTTCCAAACCCACAAAAGCAAATTCATACTTATATGTCATGTTGATTATGGTAAAGTTAGTTTTTGCCTAAATTTCAACACATTTACACTACTACCTAATCAATATTCTAATAGCATTGTAATATTATAAAAACTGTTGGTTTATGTTTCCATATGAGCATATGTTTTTCTGCTATGTTATGACAACATTGACGTGCCACTTAAGGTATAAAGAAAAATCCATGTTCACCCACACAAATGTATTTCTTAGTATGTTTTATATATATACCATCTGCTATCTCCTAAATCTTTATTTTATTTCCTTTTTTTGTTTAAATTTACGTAATTGTCACTTATTCTAGTCTCTATTATGGAAATACACATATGAATAGCTGTTTGGGTTTGTAATTATCAAAATGTCTAAACCTTCTAACTTGAACTTTTTTGGCCGTTTATTGGACAAAGGATGTTCATTGAAGATAGTCTTCATTTGCTTGTAGAACTTCTGGTGGTTATATATTTTTATGAATGAATGAATCTTATAGTGTCCCTGACTCCTAAAGTTGTTTCAATACATCAGATTGGTTAGTGTTTCTAGATTTTGCTAATTACTATTTTTTTTAATAAGTCATGTATGCATGAGATACGAGATGTTTTTGAAACATGAAAGAACTAGAGGCTGCTAAATAGTGCAGTTGGTAAGTTCATTGAGGGTTGGTATTGATGACCTGGGTTGGACTCCTGCCTCCCATGATTTCGTCTAGGTTTCATCCTATCCTAGTTCTTAGAAAAAAAGAAACATGAAAGAAATGGGTGGACTTTTTTAATTGAGATATTTACTAACCTTGAGCATGTTAGGTATGTACAAGTGCTACTAAGACTAGATCTGGATGAGGCAAACCTAACTGAAAAGTAAAAAAATAAAATGATAAATTTTTTATGTTATTTGTCAAAATTGCAAAAGTATTTTAAGTGTTCAAGAAATATTTTCTCCTGTTAGATTGAAGAAAATGATACAAACTATATGACACCATGTATTTTCCTGTCACATTTCTTTATTGGTTCTCTACGGGGAGCTATTGACATTCCTGGACGGTAAAGACATCTATCCAATTGTTTGTGATTCTGCAGTTTAATAGCTACTCACATGCTGCTTTGACAAGGCATATTTTTTCATCATCTCATACATTTGGTATAATTTTTTTGATTTAATTAAAGAATAAATACTAGCTTTGCATGAAACTGTTAGATATATGTGCCCTAGAAGCCAGAATTGGCTGACACTTGTAATACACTTCTAAGGGCAAAATTGTAATTTTGACTATAATTAATGAAATGGGTTATTTTCTATCACACATGTGTATTTAGTGTCTGTGATACATCCTTTGAGTTAATGGTAATGATAATTCATATTTTCAAGAGTTGAAAATTTAAGACATGAATAATCATTATTAACTCATAAACAGCTCCCGACCATAGGATCATCACGAGGATGGTGATTGATCCGGAAGGTTGGTGTACGATCGCTTCTCTTTAGTAGATGAGTCTTGAGTCTACGGTGTGGAGACACCGGAGCGAGAGTACAGGTACTCGTTAGAGAACGAGGGCACTGAGCGTGACCACCTCGAGTAGTCATTAGGGAGTCTACCTTCTCGTCAATGACTGACTCGATGCTGCAGTAGTGTGTCTGGTTCTTTGACCTGAGATGCATCGGCAGTTCACCTTGAGGGTGTTATAGTTTGACTACACCATTACTCGGTCTCCTAGCCATATGGAACCCTGAGGTGTATGTTGGCTATGACATGTTCATTGTAGGAACTGGATTGCATCAAGATGGAATCTATCTACCTCGGTGGTAGAGGAGCAGCCCTATGATGATCATGAGAATCAAGTCCAGAAGCCCATGGCCATGGCAGAGTGAAATAATAGAAAGAGTTTCTATTTAGATTTTCACATTGGACTCGAATCGAATGATTACATCATATGACAGAGACTAGGGTTTGACGAGTTCACCTTAACCCTAATCTGATCGGGGCTCAAGATAGAAGAACTTGAATCACACAGGTAGCTGCACCAAGAGGTTCGCATTCAGCTCTGATGGGTTGCCACCATATACTGCTAGGTGTCACTGGTGGATTTTGGGAGCAATTAGAATGATTTAGATGATCGATCATTCTAGCTGTTCGAATCAGAAGAGTTCTGATCCATCGAAAGGAGTTTCGATGATGTCGATGATAGAGATCATGACATATCCCATTACCATACAGAACTGAACCTAACTGGGTCACACAAACAAGGGTTTGAATCTGGTGATCATCAATTGAACTGATCTAGTTCAATTGATCTGAATGAGATTCAATTAGGTTCAAGGAAATCGTGCTAGCACTCGATTGAACCTAACGTTCTTCTTTTGCTATCATAAATAAGTTGTCCTGTCTGAGCCAAAGGAGTTTGTGCTCAATCAGAGGCCTTCATATGGTCTGACTGGAGGTTGTCCAAGTCAGAAAAGGTTGTCTTATTTGTAAGACATTACCTGCCATTTTTGGTCACCTGCCATTTCTTGTTCTTTGACTTTGGTCAAAAGTCTACCTTTGACTGGTCAAACGTTGACCATTGACACTTTGACTTTTGACCACATGTCATGCACCTATTGGAGAGCTGGTGGGGGCCTGTCCCCCTGCCAGAACCTGGCAAGGAGAAGGGCGCACGCCACCCTAGGCGTGTGCCCAAGTTGGAGGCGCCTAGGAGTCCTTGTTGGACAAGGACTCCATCTCCTTTTTGGATTCCAATTAGAGTTCTTCTAAGAACCAACTTTGACTGGTCTTAGGCACCCTCTAAGGAGGAATCCAGGGGTCTCTATTCCCACCAATCAGATTTAGATCTGATTTCACAAAGGGTTGTGATTGGTTGGGAAGAAGAGGAGTTGGATCACAGCTTAGTCTATAAATAAGACCCTGCGCCCAACTCAGATTCTAAAGTGAAATCAAGATTTCCCCATGCCCCAAGGCTGCCTCTCCCCTCCTTCTCCATGCCAATAGTCTCTTCTCCCCTTGCTCTCCACGTCCAAAAGGAGTTTTGGACCTTGGTTGGTGCGATTCAGATCAAAGAAAGGCGATCAAAAGCAAGAAGGCTGCGCTGCTGCAAAGGACGACTGCAGATCTTCAAAAGAGTTTTGAAGATCCTCCAGATCAGATCCAGATCTGATTTTTGGAGGTGTGATAGAGAAGAAGAGGATCTCCAGATCCAACCCGAGTGGATACCGGTAGAGGCCAGGCGCTTGCGTGGCTAAGATCCAGAACCTTCCGCTGCAAACAGGATCATCAACAGGGTAATAGGATTACCCAAATCAGGTAAATTAAATTTGATTTAATTTATCTTATTTTATTTTATTTTATTAAAATAATAAGAATCAGATCTGAAAAATATATCAAGATCTGATTGGGATCAAGAGAAAAATTTTTGAAATATATCTCTTGATCTGATCAGATCTGAACGAACCTGGACCGGGAAATCAGGATTTCCCTTCAACTGGTATCAGAGCCATGGTTCTAAAATTGTTTAGATCTGATTTTAAATTTATTTTAATTAGAAAATAAAGTGATTTTCAGATGTCACATGAGATGTGATCAGATCTGAAATCAGAAAAAATTAAAATTAAATAATTTGGATCTAAGATTAGAAGATATGCATGACTAGTTCTAGAATAGAATAGTTCTATAGAATAGTTCTTGCATGTTTTTGATTTAATCTGATTAAATCATATTTTAGATCTTTTTATTTACTATTTTTTGATATTATAAGTGTTATAATAACATCTAAAAAATAGCAAATAAAAATTATTTAATTTTTAAATATCATATGAGATATGATTGATGCATGTCTAGACTAGTTGTAGAATAGTTCTACATAATTGTCTAGATTAGAATTTATTTTGATTAGATCAATTTAAATCTAATTTTTTAGATTATTATGAGATAATTTAGATCTGAAAATATGCATGATTTGATACATGAGATGTATGCAAAATATGCCATGATTAGATCTACTTTATATATGAGATATATGATATAGATCTGATATTGTTTTGTAGTATTGAATGTTCCTGATTAAGGCGTTCCTCTTGGCCGTCCGGTCATAAGAACGAAGAAGGGTTTAAAGGCCCTCTCTTCCCATTCGATGGGGTGTTCTTATGATGTGTAGGGGTGCTGCGTGTTCGTCCTTAATCAGAAACCCAAAACTTACTTTCTGCAAAACCCTAGATCCTGAAACCCTAGGATTTATTGTGCATATTTTGTTTATGAACCCTACTTAATTAAGAATTAAGTTTATGGAATATTAATTAGGTCTAAAATTGAGAATTTCAGATCTAAGACATATTCATAATACTGGGTTCGGGCTTGGGTAGCTCAATTAGGTCTAAGCGGTTGATCAAACCGAATCAAGAGTTGGTTAGATGGGATCAACAATGCTTAAATTGACCAGCCTAATAGGATTAAGTCTGGGTCAAGATCGAGTCACGATCAAGCAAGACCTAATTAGGCTCAGAGGTTAGAGTCTGGATTGTAGGCTAACCCAATTGGTTCTGGACTCAACAATTTGGTGTCTAAGGTAAGTTTGGCATAGATGACCGACTGGTTTTTAATTGGAAGCTACTCGACCTGAATGCGTTCTTGTACGAGTTAATGGCATATTCCTTCCACCGGTCTCACTTACCTGGCCATATCTGTTGACACAGTTCTGATCTGAGGTGGTCAATAATCCGAGCTAACCCATGCCACTAGGTTAGTCATAATTGTTATGACTAAGCCAAGTCTAGTTTAATGAGACCTGAATCAATTCTCCCTAAGAAAAGATTAAGTCTGAGGTCTTCCACCATTGTAGATGTGCGGGCCCTTCCCGGGGTTGATTGTTCTCGGCTGGATACAGTGGCTCAGTTGCACCGGGAAGATGCAACCATGTCTATTAGGCATTGGATGCTATGGGCTGGAGGATGAGTTGGGCTCAATATTTCGGATACGGTGAGAGACTCAATTAGGAACCCAGTCTATGCAAATGGTGGGTCTGACTTAACTAAGGAGTGGATCAATATTTCCGGATACGGTGAGATTCATGAATTAGAGACCAAGTTTGGGTGCACCATGATTAGAGAATCATTGAACAAGAGTTGTTCACTCATTGGCTAACCCATCACCAATAACTGTTAGGTGAGGTGATGAGTCAGTTGGTGAGACCGCACCACCCACTAGAAATCATTAATCGTGGAGATTTTCGCATCTCTACAGAGGGAGTGTAGGGATCCGAGAAAATAGTGGGAGCTAATTTGTTTAAAAATAAAATCCCTAAACAAATTGGTCAAGTCAAAATTACAGTATCTAACTAGAATCTTTGACTCTCTACAGGAAAATGTCTGCGTCCAACCCATTGGCACGTATCCTGGACACACATAGACTGACTGGACCCAATTATAAAGATTGGCTCAGGAACTACAAAATTATTTTGGGTTCGAGAAGTTAACCCATGTTTTGGACCAGGACCCTCCCACCTTACCAGCCCGTCCATCTGTTGAACAGAGAGCGTCTCTGGAAAAATGGATTGACGAAGATAATAAGGCCAGATATTACATGTTGGGCTCGATGTCTGATGAGCTCCAGCGCCAACATGAAGATATCGGGACTGCTCGCCAAATGTTGGCTCACCTGCAGGAGATGTTTGGTGAACAGAGTCGCGCAGCCAAATATCAAGTCACAAAATGACTTTTTAAGGCTAAGATGCGTGATGGGCAGTCAGTCCAAGATCACTGTCTGACAATGATCAAGGACATGGAAGAGCTTGAGAAGCTCGGTGTGAAGTTGGACTTGGACCTGCAGAACGATATTATTCTGCAATCCTTGACTGATGCATATGGGCAATTCATCATGAATTACCACATGCATAAACTTCAAAATTCCTTGGCCGAGTTAATGAATATGCTGGTTACCGCTGAGCTTTCTATGAAAGGTTCTAAAGGCTCAGTTCTTGCTATGGAACGGACTTCTTCCAAAAGAAAGTCTTATGGAAAGAAAAAGAAGTCTGTGAAAAAGCAAAAGGTGGAAGGATCAAAGAAGAAGAAGGCAGAACCGAAGAAAAAGGCCGATGGCAAAGGAAAGTGTTTCCATTGCAACAGCGACGGCCATTGGAAGCGGAACTGCCCTACTTACCTGGCCACCCTGAAGAACAAGAAGGAAGGTCCTTCTGGAGGTATGCTCGTTATTGAGTCTAACCTTACGGTTTCTTCTGCATCCAGTTGGGTGCTTGACTCTGGTTCTAGTGCTCATCTGTGCACTTCTATGCAGGGTCTTGAGGATAGCAGGAGGCTGAGGGATGGAGACATGATCCTACGCATCGGTAATGGAGCAAGAGTTGCTGCAGTAGCCGTGGGAACATACCCTCTTCGATTACCATCTGGTTTAGACTTAGTTTTGAAAGACTGTTATTATGTGCCTGCAGCTAGCAGGAATTTGATTTCTGTTTCATGCTTAGCACAAGAAGGTTATGTGATCACCTTCTTTAAGGACCATTGTAACATTCTTTATGAAAGAAATAAAATTGCAAATGGTTTCCTTATTAATGGTCTTTATCAGCTACATATTGATGTACCTGTTCTAACTATCGAGCAAAACGTGAATGCCAAACGACCTAGGGATAGTCCAAACGACAGATATCTATGGCACCTGAGATTAGGTCATATAGCAGAAGATAGGATCAACAAATTGGAGAAAAATGGGCTATTGAGTCCATTGACTTTTGAGTCATATCCAACTTGTGAATCTTGTCTTCAAGGCAAAATGACTAAACTCCCTTTTGTTGGACATGGGGAGAGGGCCACAGATCTCCTTGCCCTAGTACATACTGATGTGTGCGGCCCATTTGATGTGCCGGCTAGAGGCAATTTTGTCTACTTCATTACCTTTACCGATGATCTGTCTAGGTATGGGTATGTGTATCTTATGAGACACAAGTCTGAAGCCTTTGAAAAGTTCAAAGAATTCAGACATGAAGTAGAAAAACAAACTGGAAAACCCATTAAGGTTCTTCGATCAGATCGAGGAGGTGAATACCTTAGCCGGGAATTCCTAGACTATCTTCAAGGAAAATGGCATAGTCTCTCAATGGACTCCACCAGGAACACCTCAACTCAACGGGGTTTCAGAATGGAGAAATCGGACTCTATTGGATATGGTTCGATCCATGATGAGCTTCACAGACCTCCCTGATTTTCTTTGGGGACACTCATTGTTAACTTCAATCTATCTACTGAATAGGGTTCCCTCTAAAACCGTTCCTACCACACCGTATGAGATATGGCACGGTAAGAAACCAAGTCTGAGTCATCTCAGAATTTGGGGTTGTCCGGCTCATGTCAAAAGACAACAAGCGGACAAGTTAGAGTTTAGGTCCTTTAGAGCTCGATTCATAGGATATCCTAAAGAGTCATTAGGATACTATTTCTACATTCCAGAAGACCACAATGTGATTGTGAGTCGACATGCCATCTTTCTTGAAAAATAGTTTATTCAAGATAGCGGCATTGGAAAGCAGATTAAGCTTGATGAGAAAGTCTCACAAGCAGAACGAGCTAAGGACCAAGTGGAACCAAATCAGGTTGAGCCAATAAGAACACTACCTCCTCCACCTCGTAGATCGGAAAGAGTTTCCCGTCCCCCTGAAAGATACTTAGGTATTATTTCAGAGGATGTAGAGGAAATGTTCCTCGTAGGTAATGGTGCTCATGGTGATGATCCCAAAACCTACAACGAGGCGATATCAGATATCGACTCCGAGAAATGGCTAGAGGCAATGCAGTCAGAAATTGACTCGATGCACTCAAACCAAGTCTGGACCTTGGTAGATCCACCAGAAGGTATAGTACCTATTGGGTGTAAATGGATCTTCAAGAGAAAGATTGGTGCAGATGGGAATGTGGAGACATTCAAGGCTAGACTGGTGGCAAAAGGTTATAGTCAACGCGAAGGCATTGACTATCAGGATACCTTTTCCCCAGTAGCTATGCTAAAATCCATCCGCACATTGCTTGCCTGTTGCAGCCTATTTCGATTATGAAATATGGCAAATGGACGTGAAAACGGCATTCCTAAATGGATATCTTGAGGAAGATATCTATATGGAACAGCCGCTAGGTTTCACATCCAGTGATACTGATCACAAGGTTTGCAAGCTGCAAAGGTCCATATATGGACTTAAGCAAGCATCTCGGAGCTGGAACACTCGTTTCAATGATGTGATCAAAAAGTTTGGTTTCATCAAAAATGAAGAGGAACCATGTGTTTTCAAAAGGGTCAGTGGGAGCGCTGTTGTCTTCCTCGTATTGTACGTGGATGACATCCTCCTTATTGGGAATGATATTCCCATGTTGACATCAGTCAAGATGTGGTTGTCCAAGGAATTCTCCATGAAAGACCTAGGTGAAGCATCCTTTATTCTAGGAATTAAGGTCTATAGGGATAGACCGAATAGGATGCTAGGACTTTCACAGAAGATGTACATAGAGGAAGTACTAAAGAGGTTTAGTATGGAAAACTCTAAGAGGGGATTAATACCCTTCAGACATGGTATTCATCTTTCCAAGAAGATGTGCCCCAGCACACCTGAGGAAATAGAACGCATGAGCAAGATCCCTTATGCTTCTGCAATAGGGAGCCTCATGTATGCCATGCTATGTACACGACCTGATATAGCCCATGCTGTGAGTGTCACAAGCAGATATCAGTCAAATCCAGGTGAAGAACACTGGACTTCTGTGAAATGTATCCTTAAGTACTTGAGAAGAACTAAGGATATGATGTTGGTCTTTGGTAACGGAGAACTCCAAGTCCAGGGATACACAGACTCGGATTTCATGTCCGATATAGATGATCGAAAGTCGACATCTGGAAGTCTGTTTGTGTGCAATGGTGGAGCTGTCAGCTGGAAGAGTTCCAAGCAAACTGTGATAGCAGATTCCACCATGGAAGCAGAATATATAGCTGCATCAGAGGCTGCAAAGGAAGCATTCTGGTACAAGAAGTTTGCTGCAGAAATTGGAGTAATGCCATCAGATGCCATTCCTCTATACTGCGACAACAATGGCGCCATAGCCCTTGCTAAGGAGCCGAGGTCTCACCAGAAAGTCCAAGCACATTGAGCGGCGATACCACCTCATCCGCGATTACCTTGAGAAAGGTTACGTTGAGGTCAAGAGAGTCAACTCCACAGATAATGTGGCAGACCCACTTACAAAGCCGTTGGGCCAGCAGAAGATCGAAGCCCACCTTGAGAAGATGGGACTTAGACTTGTAGCCAATTGGCTTTAGGACAAGTGGGAGATTGTTAGATATATGTGCCCTAGAAGCCAGAATTGGCTGACACTTGTAATACACTTCTAGGGGCAAAATTATAATTTTGACTATAATCAATAAAATGGGTTATTTTCTATCACATATGTGTATTTAGTGTCTGTGATACATCCTTTGAGTTAATGGTAATGATAATTCATATTTTCAAGAGTTGAAAATTTAAGACATGAATAATCATTATTAACTCATAAACATGCTCCCGACCATAGGATCATCACGAGGATGGTGATTGATCCGGAAGGTTGGTGTACAATCGCTTCTCTTTAGTAGATGAGTCTTGAGTCTACGGTGTGGAGACACCGGAGCGAGAGTACAGGTACTCGTTAGAGAACGAGGGCACTGAGCGTGACCACCTCGAGTAGTCATTAGGGAAGTCTACCTTCTCGTCAATGACTGACTCGATGCTGCAGTAGTGTGTCTGGTTCTTTGACCTGAGATGCATCGGCAGTTCACCTTGAGGGTGTTATAGTTTGACTACACCATTACTCGGTCTCCTAGCCATATGGAACCCTGAGGTGTATGTTGGCTATGACATGTTCATTGTAGGAACTGGATTGCATCAAGATGGAATCTATCTACCTCGGTGGTAGAGGAGCAGCCCTATGATGATCATGAGAATCAAGTCCAGAAGCCCATGGCCATGGCAGAGTGAAATAATAGAAAGAGTTTCTATTTAGATTTTCACATTGGACTCGAATCGAATGATTACATCATATGACAGAGACTAGGGTTTGACGAGTTCACCTTAACCCTAATCTGATCGGGGCTCAAGATAGAAGAACTTGAATCACACAGGTAGCTGCACCAAGAGGTTCGCATTCAGCTCTGATGGGTTGCCACCATATACTGCTAGGTGTCACTGGTGGATTTTGGGAGCAATTAGAATGATTTAGATGATCGATCATTCTAGCTGTTCGAATCAGAAGAGTTCTGATCCATCGAAAGGAGTTTCGATGATGTCGATGATAGAGATCATGACATATCCCATTACCATACAGAACTGAACCTAACTGGGTCACACAAACAAGGGTTTGAATCTGGTGATCATCAATTGAACTGATCTAGTTCAATTGATCTGAATGAGATTCAATTAGGTTCAAGGAAATCGTGCTAGCACTCGATTGAACCTAACGTTCTTCTTTTACTATCATAAATAAGTTGTCCTGACTGAGCCAAAGGAGTTTGTGCTCAATCAGAGGCCTTCATATGGTCTGACTGGAGGTTGTCCAAGTCAGAAAAGGTTGTCTTATTTGTAAGACATTACCTGCCATTTTTGGTCACCTGCCATTTCTTGTTCTTTGACTTTGGTCAAAAGTCTACCTTTGACTGGTCAAACGTTGACCATTGACACTTTGACTTTTGACCACATGTCATGCACCTATTGGAGAGCTGGTGGGGGCCTGTCCCCCTGCCAGAACCTGGCAAGGAGAAGGGCGCACGCCAAGGGTGGCGTGAGCCCAAGTTAGGAGGCGCCTAGGAGTCCTTGTTGGACAAGGACTCCACCTCCCTTTTGGATTCCAATTCAGAGTTCTACTAAGAATCCAAGTTTGACTGGTCTTAGGCGCCCTCTAAGGAGGAATCCAGGGGTCTCTATTCCAACCAATCAGATTTAGATCTGATTTCACAAAGGGTTGTGATTGGTTGAGAGGAAGAGGAGTTGGATCACAAGCTTAGGTCTATAAATAAGACCCTGCGCCCAACCCTAATTCTAAGTGAAATGAGATTTCCCACGCCCCAAGGCTGCCTCTCCCCTCCTTCTCCATGCCATAGTCTCTTCTCCCCTTTGCTCTCCACGTCCAAAAGTGTTTTGGATTTGGTTGGTGCGATTCAGATCAAGGAAAGGCGATCAAAAGCAAGAAGGCTGCGCTGCTGCAAAAGGACGACTGCAGATCTTCAAAAGAGTTTTGAAGATCCTCCAGATCAGATCCAGATCTGATTTTTGGAGGTGTGATAGAGAAGAAGAGGTTCTCCAGATCCAACCCGAGTGGATACCGGTAGAGGCCAGGCGCTTGCGTGGCTAAGATCCAGAACCTTCCGCTGCAATCAGGATCATCTACAGGGTAATAGGATTACCCAAATCAGGTAAATTGAATTTGATTTAATTTATCTTATTTTATTTTATTTATTAAAATAATAAGAATCAGATCTGAAACATATCAAGATCTGATTAAGGTCAAGAGAAAATTTTTGAAATATATCTCTTGATCTAATCAGATCTGGACGAACCTGGACCGGGAAATCAGGATTTCCCTTCAGAAACAGTATCATGGAAATTATCAAAAGCTTGCAGCAATTGTTTTATTTTGATTTTTAAAATATTAGGTTTTCTAACATAGTATATGACAATTATCTAGGCTGTTGATTTTCACGATCAATATCTAATATTTTATTCGCATCCAAATTTTATTACATGGATGTGGATTTTTTTTAGAATTGTGGTTTTACTTGCCCAATAATTAATATTTTAAGTTGATTCATTTTGGGCATGTTGCAAAATACTTGGCAGTGTGATGCTTTTCAAGCGTCAAAATTCTGGCTATAATCTTTTAACATTGCAATGTGATTTCTTCTTCCACTTTGTTTTCCAGATGATTGAAACTGGAGCTATTCTGTACCCTGAGAAGAGGATAGGCCATCTTCCTGGTTGGTTATTGCTTCTATTGGAAATTTTATCTGCAATTCCTGTCTTATTCATCTGATTATGATTATTATGATCATCATTATCAATATCAATGCCTAGTTTTATGTGCATTTTTATTTATTCTGAAGAAATCCCCTTTACTGCTGTTGTAATTTTAATAGATCCAATAACTTATGTTAAGATATGCAGACTAACAAGTTGACATATTTTTTGGCAGGAATTGATGTTGGGCACCAGTTCTATTCACGAGCTGAAATGGTGGTTCTAGGTCTTCACAGTCACTGGTTGAATGGAATCGATTACATGGGAAACTCCTATGCAAAATTGGTAATATATAGAGTATACCATCATGGAATCAGTAATAGCTAATTGTTTGTGTGTTAATCATTATATCTGGGGTATTGTGTCTTTGTGTGATCTCTGGTTTATAATTTTTGCCTGAGAAAGTAATGATAGTCGCCTATCTCAAATTAGCCATTTTGCTCTCAATTTAGAGCCTTTCCAAGTCCAAGGAAATGTTTTATGAGCTCAATGCATAGTTATGGTACTATGGTGGTCTCCCTACTCATTAACTAGCCATGTAGCTTTTATGGTGGATCTCACTCTTGCCTAAAGATGCCTCGACTAGCGATTAGGACATTTATGTTGGTAGAATTTTTGTTAGGATTGAGTATAATTCATTCTAAGGTTTTATGTTTAGTGGGATGGTGTTTCAGCCATCCCATCCCATTTCTATGAGAAAATAGGATTGGGACAGATTCGGAACTCCGGAACCGATCCATGTGAGCAGAGAAGAAGAAAGAGGAAAGAAAGAAAGGAAGGAAAGAAGAAGAAAAGGAAAAAGTGAAATGAAAGAAGAAAAAAATGACAAAAGAAAGGAAGGGAGAAGAAAAATAAAGAAAAAAGAAAGAAAAGAAAGGAAGATAGAAGAAAAGAAAGAAAAGAAGGAAAGAAAGAAAAAAATAAAAGAAAGAAAGAAAGGAAAGAAGAAGGGAAGAGAAACAAAGGATATCTACTGGGATGTGACTTGGACTATTATTGGGATAGGATGGGACTGTGGGGCATCACATTCCATAGAGAAATCGGGATACCTTTATCCCATTGGATTTAAAACCTTGATTCATCCTTAAAATCTTAATTCATACTCAAACATGGATTATCTATGACCATATAGATTGGATAGGCCTTGTTGGTCAGGGTATTTAAGGCCAACTATTAGATTTCAGAGTGAATTCCAATGGTTTAACCGTGCAGTTTTCCTGTAGTACTTCACCATACAGTCATGAATTTTTCTTAGTTTTTTAAATAATTGTGTTCCACTAGGTTTTTGTTTTTTTGCATTGCATCTCTTTTTTCTCATTATTTCCTATGTTCTTTGATTGTCACGTATGATTGTCCTTAACATCCTCTATAAGATTCTCAATGATTACTTTTTTTTTGCCAATCCTGTCTTGCTTATGCTGTATTGGTTATGGAATTTCAATGGTGGGGCATTTGAGTTATTTCAATGATGGTGCTGAGTAAATGTTTATTGCATGCATAACTGCATGCATGCTTGGTATGTTTGTCCACTTAATTTCATTAGTTGATTAACTGCTAGCTAAACCTTATGTTGGTCTTTTCTTAAAAAATCACTGATTGAACATTTTGGTCCACATTTCTGAAGCCATTATATTTGTTTAGTTGTTTAGAAGAATATACCTTGATCATTCACTTTATAATTTTTTTCTCTGAATGTGTTATGCTTTTGTATATTACTAAATGTATTTTGGACTTGACAAGCTTTTCAGCCAAAAAAAATGCTAGTATGCTTCTTTCATTTTCTATTTGCTTCAAGGCATGATTTGCAAGGGTTACTTTCCCCTCTTTTTGGTTGTTTAGTGCCATGATATTCATGCTTGTCTATGTACTTTTCTCCCAAAATCTCAAAATAGAATGCATATAATTGTCAATTTTTCCAAACTTTTGATTGTGGTAGGAGCAATACAAGGGCTACAAATTTCCACTTGCAGTATGCATAGTGTTATCTGGCATGTATGAAGATGACTTGGACAACTCAGAAAGTGTTGTTTATACTGGTCAAGGTGGACATGATTTACTTGGTAATAAGCATCAGATCCGAGATCAAAAGATGGAACGTGGTAATTTGGCATTAAAGGTTTGTGTTCCTTGCTGTTTTTCCTATAAATAGTTTTCCCATTATTTGTCATGTTTTTAACTTCAGGATAAGCATTGTATTACTTCTACAGAAGTCAAAGGTCTCATTCATGTCATGTGAGGTTTCGGCGGTTGTTTTCAATGGATTTAATTATTTTTTTTTAAAAGTTTAGATAGCATTATGAAGATGTTGTGAAACAGAGTGAAAAGAAGAAAGAAGTGAAAATGAAGATGGTGGAAGTTGCACCAGGTTCTTGAAGGTGTTTGCACAATTCTATCTATTGTATTGGTAATCAGATTAGTTTTTCACATGACCAAACTGCCGAAAACAGATTCATTCTATTGACATGTAAATCAACAGAGATGGAAGTTAAACCTGTAGGCTTCGATGCTGCCAAACTATTTAATGGATGGATATCAAAGCAACCAAGATTGAATGTTAAAACGTTACTTTGACTGTTGTGATCTTCCAGGTTTGTATATAAACCTGCTTATACATAGTGGTTAGATGGTTATACCTTCTTATGAGTAACGTGACAGTCCATTTCAATATTCTCAACCTTCGGTTGATGATTTGACAAAATTCATGTGATGCTGCCTAAATGCTAGGTCTTCCACTGGATCAGTCACTGGAAAATACATCTCAGTTGTAAGCTAATTTTTGCCATTCACACAGTTTGAGATGTTAATGTTGAAGGGTTGATGTTGTTGACATTGGCCTTACTCGAGTTGACAAATTCTTCCACTCAAGTTGGGCCATATTTTCTTGATTTTGATATCTTGGATGTTAACTTGCACTTAGTTGCAACAAATTAGACAGGACCCAGCTTGATGTTGTTATCTGTCCCTAATGAGATGACCCAAGGTCCCAACAATAGCTACCTTACTTGCCTCAACATATCTCATAACTACTGATAGAATGTTGACCTGCTAGTCTAGATCTACAAGACACATCCGTCATTCTCTGCCTGTCAAATTCATTCAGGATGTCAGGATATTTCTTTTTGAGTTTTCATTATAAATCTACTTTATAAACTTACTGTCTAAAATTAATGCTGATTGAGTATAGCTTCACGCTTCTTTATTGTCAACCTAAGTCTGCCATCAACTTCTGCCCATAGTTGGGCCTCCGAACTTAGCTTCTGGTCGATTTCTACGTGGATCGTTTTGTTGCCAATCATCAATCCTTTGGAGTCAATGACCTACCTAAACATTTAGATGTATTTTTGGTGTGGAAATTTTAAAAAAGATGTAAAACTTTAACAAATCTATGTTGTGGGTGTCTTGTGAACTGAGTGATGAGGGGATCCAGGTTTGTAGTTTTGATTAAAATGAATCTTCTTTTGCCTAGATAAAACTGAACCTGACCCTCTTTTGGGTTTTCATCCTGCTCTAGTAGGTTTAGCTAGTTTCTGTCTTTTGGCCGAAACTAACTATATCTAGTCATTTTTTTAAAGTTTTATTTTGGTCTTTACTATCATACTAGGTTGTGCATTATTTCTTTGGGCATATAGTCTGTACGTTGGCAAAATTTGTTTTTCTTTTTTATTTAGTTACATGAGTAGATAGCAGATAAAACATAACCTGGATAGGCCAAGGCCTTCAAAAAGCCCTTGTTATAGTACTTTATAAACACTAATGCAAACAACCAAACAGAAGACATCATCATTCACAATAATGATGTCATTTTTTTTATATAAGTTTGTTTCATGTTTTATATCTTTGTTCTATAAAATGGGAAGGAATAACATATTTGTCATGAATTGATTAGCATCATTTATGGTATAATTTGATTAACATTTGAATTTAAAAATGATAATTTATTTGGATGAGCATAGAAAATATAAAATAATGCATCATTGTAGAAAAATGACAGTTGTTAAAAGATTCATTTTATTTATACATAATATAATGAGAGGCCTCCAAAACAATTATAATTATCAAATTAGTTCTATTTTTAAGTTAACGGTATATTCACAACATTATTATAAAATTGATTTCATTCTAAAAATTAACTAGTGAAATTAAATATTATGATGAAATTGCCATTTCTTTTCTATTGACTAGCAGTGGAAGAGAAGTGATGGTTGCAGTGCTGTATCCTCCTTTCCTATTCCATTCTGTTTCCGTTTGGATTCTGTTTCATTCCTATGAACCAAACGAAGCATACCCACTGTCTAATAACTTTTGTTGACTTTGTGTATTTTATTGTTTCTACCTTTTCATCTTTTGGAAGCCTTTGCAAAATTTTACGACCAAAACTCTGAAACTTGGAGTGAAGAAGCTGCCAAAAAGCTGCTGAAATTGCCAAGTCAAAGTCCACAAATCTGACCAAAATTGATAATGAAACTGAGTTTTCAAAGTTTAGGGGTAAAACTAGCATGAGGGACATTATGTGTAGTAATTTATCAATGAAAGAAGTCTCTAGCAATCTGATCTAAACAACAAAAATGGGTTTAACAATATGCTCCCAAGGAACATCACCATAAGGGGGAGCTTAAAATAAAGGTGGAATGAGCTACATATTGGTGAATGCTCTCTATCGGAGGTGGAAGGACAGATTAATTTAATCAAATAAGAGACCTTACTGCATTGCAAAATTACACTTTTCATCTCCAAAGTGAAACTTGGCTGTAAAATTTCAAATTTCTTTTTTACACCTTATTAACCAAAATTTATGGTCGTCAGAGTAATCAATTGTCAGTTGAATTTTGACATTTGGGAATTAAGTTGTTGAGATAATATTATATATCTCGATTCAATTTAAAGGATGCAATCAAACTAACCAAAGCACAGAGAAACTCCTGCAGTGATGGGAAAAGCGGTCAAGTATGTAACTTGTAAGAAGAGGTAAAATGAGGAGCCAGATCTCAAGATGTGCAAATTGGGCCTTCTATTTGGGCTAACAAGGTTGTCACAGGTGGCCGCATAGGCAGTAGATTTAGGCTCTTGGTTAGCCTCATTGGAGGCATCTGATGCTTTCCAGTCTGTTATGTGAGGCTGCTGGTCCAGTGGCTGGGTTGGCATGTAGCTGCCTATGAGCTACCTGGCAGGGACCTATTTCTAATTTTATTGAACGCTTTTGCTCATCTTTCCAAGGAGTACCATGATTCAAGCTGCCCTCTTGTAACTCGAAGCTCTCCTCTCCATCATTAGTGGCAAGAGTAGAGTTTAGGGCAATGAACAGCAGAAAAGGGGAAATCATAGATTATTGTTATTATTACTTGTGATGGGTTAATTCTAAGGCTCTTGTATTAACTTTAATAAATTTTGGGAATTTAGACCCTAGGTGCCAGCCTGGCTAATGAGGCTGCTTAGGCATTTAAGGGATTCGCACTTTAGGGCCATATAGGTATTTCTTTAGCCTTTTTTCCAAGTATATGATCAAACTCATCACTGGTTTAATGTGTTAATTCTCCCCAGTAACTTTGGTCAAGATAATAATGGAATTCTATAATCTTTTTATCTCTTCATGTGGGAAGACTTCTTTCATAGTCTCCCTTGTTTGTTTGGTTATCAACCTACATAGACTGAATCCAACAAAACAAATCTATTAAGTCTTTAATGTAGAAGAAAAGAAATTGCCTAGCTGCTGAAGCTGTAAAACTTTGCTGTAGGCCTCTCATCACCCATAGAAGATAAGGAAAATCTTTTGGAGCAGTTGCCATGAGGGTTCCATAGTAATGTGACTGCAAGCTTCTTTGCATCATTTAAAATGTTCTCTTGGTGTAGCAGTTTGCCATGGCAGACATTTCTTTTTCTTTATTTGAATATCATCCGGCACCCTCATTTAAACTTTCCAGTCAATATATGTATTCTTGTCTGGATGTTGGCTTCTATGGTTCATTGTTAGAAGAACAAGAATCATTGGAGCGCCAGACTTGTCACAAAATGTAAAGGAAGGACATGGATGATAGTCGACCAAGTTGTATTGGATCCTTAAGTACTGGATGTTGTTGACCAATTATGATTTTCTGTTCATTCCGGTTTATTTTTTAAGGGCTTTGATCTTTTGAACTTGTTTGTGAGCATTTCTTATATCATGTAATCTTGCTGCTTAGATTAGCATAATAGTTTGTTTCTGGAGTGCACTGACAGTCATTTTTTTGCGTCATTAAAGAATAAAATACTAACTTACTAAATGCTTCCTTTGGTTTTCCTGCTTGTGGTGGACATGCATACGAGGCCTTATGTTTGCAGAAGTACATCATCATATAGAAAACCTTATAACAATTCACTTTGTAATTGACTTTTGCATGATGAAGCTGGTTTATTTGTCTTTACAGTTATATTTGTCTTTACAGTTATCTATGTGTAGACACATATAAAGATTTATATATCCATGACTGCATAGTTATATATATGTGGATGTTTTTGTTGCATGCATCGTCAGCTTACTTTTTGTTAGCATAATTTGTTTGTGCATCCATTTCCAGTTTCCAAATTGATTTTTGTTGTCACTTTGCAGAATAGCATGGAAGCTGGTTTACCAGTTAGAGTTGTCCGTGGACATGAGTCAGCAAGCAGTTATTGTGGAAAAGTTTATACATATGATGGTTTATACAAGGTTAATATGGGACATATATTTTAGCCTTTCTTTGTCAATGATTTTTTTATTAGATTGCAAAGCATGTACTATCATGAACTTCCGAGTGAAGCTTGCATTTGACCACTTCCCTTGTACAATATAATGGAATTGTTTTATATCTGATGATATTTCCTATGACAGATACTTCCTATTTCACCATCTGACTGTTAAAGCATTTCAATATATAGAATGGACCTATTTTGTGGCAATTTAATTTTTGGTCTGCTTGTACTAACGTTCACCTTGTAAGTGAATCCATATGTTTAGAAGGTGGCATTTAGTTCGCATGCTAGAGCTGTTGTTTTGCTTGTGATGTAATTACCTAGCTTTCTCTTGGTTTTGCTAAATTAGTTTTAAATTCATCATTGATGAGCAACTAGGGCAATCTTGTGTGATGTTATTACTAATGGAAACCAGTACGGTGACAAACACCTAGTTTGTGATTATAGCATGTCCAAGAAGTAAAACATTTCTTTTTTTATTGATTTTACACTCTGGTGGTTTCACGTGTAACTATCATTAAAATATTCAATTGTTTTTGACCATTTTGAGTTTGCTCGATGATTGATTGTTTGCTTCAAGCCATTATGAATGTTAAATGGGTTTCTATGGGAAATAATGTCAATCTTCTTTATGATTCTTGTCCTAATAAATATACTTATGCACAAGGTCCACAATCTCAATTAAAGAGTACCATATCGTTACCTCTACTAGTTCAGTACAGTACGGTTGGTATGGTATGGTATGCACCTTATATCAAAATAGCTCTCTAACCATTTTTCTCAATTTTTATCTTGGTATGCCTTGATACAAGTTGGTACGCTTGGGTACGGGTCATATGCACCTCAATATGCCTTGGGTTAGTATGACTCAGTATGGGGTCATATGGGGCTTGTATTGACTCGAAGTTGAGTTTCATATTGGCTCGATTTCTAAATCACTCATAATTATGATATGTGAAATTAAAAGTGTTGATCTCATTTGTCATTTCTACATTAACACTCTTTTGCATGGCACTTTAAAATGTATAACAAATTTGTTTTGTTTTCATAGTAGGCAACAAAGATTCATCTCTATTTATGATGGCTTTTACATCTTTTATGGTAGGTTTTATTTACTCATTGAATGTTTTTAACCTGAAGAACGAACTTAATTAATGATAAAACAGTTGTAGAACAAGTCCACTAGAAAACATTTTGTTAACAATAAAGAGCACAATGATACACCTTAAGGTATTGGATACTTATAACTTTTTAAAACCAATTTGTAATTTTCAACTTTGCTTGATGTTTTCTTCTATTGTTTACTACTGCTGGTATTACTAAACTCCCAGAATTAGTGAATAGGGAGAGATGAAAAACTGCATCAATGTTGTTTTAGACTGAGTTGTCTTATCTCATTTGTCATGTGCATATTTCTATTTGCTGTTTTGGATTTGCTTTAATACTTTATTCATCTATCTGCAGGTTCATAAATATTGGGCTGAGAAAGGTATACGTGGATTTACAGTATTTAAATACCAACTAAAGCGGCTTGAGGCACAGCCAACTTTGACGACTGGCCAGGTTTCCTAACCAATTTGTTTTTCCCCCTTCCTATTTGCCTTTTCTCTAAGTAAATTTATTAATTATGCTCTTTTTGTGAAAGCAAGTACTGGGTTGAGAAAAGGTTTCTCTTTCTTTTTTGCTGGCAAAATAATGGGAGCATGCATCTAGCCCGCTTTAGAACAAGGGAAGAGGAGGCCTCATGGGGCCAGGCGGTGGCTGCGAGGGTTCTGGCAACCGGAGCACAAGACATGGCGGCGTAGCCACCATCCTGACAGCAAGTAGCAGAGCAAGGTTGCTCACAGGCCGGTGTGGAAGTGGTCAGGAAACAGGGCTGAACAGGGGGGGTTATTTGATCCGATCAAATCTGGGCTCTAGTCACTCGTTGATGGCTAGGCTCTGGCATCGGCCAGGGGCCAATGCAGGGGAGAGGCTGAAGGTTTTGTTGATGAATGCTGGTGGTGGAGGAGACTGAAAAAATAGGAATAGTTGTTGGTCTTGCCAAAATAGAGGAGGGAATGGAGGGAATTCTTATGGTCTAATTCTGGCAAAATATCAACCGGCAATGAGCGATGATACAGGGGAAATGAGGAGATGGAAGATAGGGCTTTACTTGGATTCATGTGAAAGAAATAAAGGAGGACCGGTTGGCGATCATGGAAATCAGGGAAGGGGAAGAATTAGGGGGAGGAGACCAGTGATTTCGTGATTTCCTTTTGCTCACCTTCCCAAAACAGTGAGGAGAAATCAATTGCCAGTGAAGGGTCAATGGAAAAAGGAGGCATGATGGGGGACTTTTTGGTGGATTCGCAGCCCTCTTTCCTTCAATAGACACGGCTAGGCTAGTCGATTTTGACAGCTTGGTATCCACCTTGAGTTGACTCGGCTTGATTGAGTCGAGTCGGTCGTGTTACTACATATATGGCATCATAAGTTTGATATTTCATGCTTCTAATCATTAAGTTTGGAATAAATTTGAAGCATGATTGACTATTCTGGATATATCAATTTTGCTTTCCTTTTAGGTAAAACATTGCAGGAAAAAGGTATTCGAATATCCAAATGATTTTAAGTATATAATTTTTTTTCACATTTAGTTTTCAACTCCTAATACACCCAATTTTCTTTTTTCTTTACTCTCAGAAGTTAAACAACCCTGCTGGGATTTTTCTGGTCTAACGTGTTAATGTTTCATTGGACAAATAAGTGAAATCGAAAGGTTTAAAGATTCAGATAAAACATAAAAAGGGTCTTTTTGTATTGCAACTAACATTATTTTTGATATTGCTTTATAGATGCCATTTGCATTATTCCTCTTTATACTTGGTTACTAATGTAATATGTGTATTTTATAGAGCCATCGTCAAAAAATTGGCGACTTTTCTGAATAGTTGCTTGTCACTCCTGTTTTCACACAACTTGAGGTGTATCTATGTATAACTATGCAATAGTGCAGTTTATATTGGGGATATCTGCAACATTGTGGAGGTATAGGGACAGATTTATGATTGTATACTGTTTGTGTTAATGTTTAGAAGGGGAATTTATATTTGTTTTCTGAATTTTATAAATATGCAAGGACTTCTTTGCGCATGCTTTGTTAATTTGTACTCATTACCCTTGTCTACTGGTTTCTACCAATTTCAGGTTCACTTTACTCGTGCACAAGCTCCTACGTCCATCTCAGAACTACGTGGGTATGAAATGAATACTTTAGTGTTACACCAGCATGACACGTGCACCCACGCACATGCACACTCTTTTAGGAGCCAGGGTAAGAAGGATCATTGCTTGGGTGCAATTGTCTTTTAAATAATGATGCTGTAGGATTTCTAGGATATTAAAAGATGTTAATAAATTTGATATATATAACATTGTTTATGGGAAGAAAGACAATGTACATCTGGATTGCTATTTCAAAACATAGCACTCTTTGACTTGTATGCTAGGCAGTCTTCTTTATCTGTTTTCATGAAGTCAGCTGCTCCATGGTTTGTTGTGTATGGACTTTCTATCCTGCTAAGATTCTAAAATATTATTTTACACAAAACATGTTAGATACTATGTATGAATGATTTTGGCTTATATGTAGACTTCAAAATGCAATGTTGTAAACTGTAAACATTGCAGAACTATAATGTTTCAGAGCTGAAGTTTGAATATAACATGTCAATGTATGATACAGTCAAATGTTACAAAAAGGTGAGTGGGCTTGCTCACTAAATTACATGGTCCATTTATGCTCATATGCTGGAGAAATTTAGATGCTAATGAATTTTTTGCATTTAAATGCCTATTTTCTCTAAAGTTTAAACTATCCTCTCACTATCATCTCCTTGCATGTTACTTGTGCGTTTAGGTTATAGCATAATGAAACATTTAAGCTTGATGCATTTTTGGGAAATCAATTTTTCCATTTAAAATCAATTCATTCATGGATGAATCTAATCAACCAAATGATATGACAATTTTATATATGATCAATGTCTAGATCACGAAATGTTTCTTTATCGCCTACTGGTGAGGTTTTAAATTCTGTGGGATGGGGCTGTCATGATTTTCTCATGGAACGAGATGCATTGCTGTCTTGCTCTGTCTCGACACGATTGGGACATCAGGACACTAGTGGGATGGCTATGTCCTGACACATAGGATGGTATCCCATCCCGGTGTCTTGCGGGATGTCTTGTTAGGACCTGAATCTTTGTCTATTGGAGCATTGTCAAAACTATATTTGGTCACAGAAGGAGTCATGTCTATTCTATTTTTCAAGCAAACAAATAATTGACATCAACTTTTTAGGGTTGGTCACAACACATTTAAGTAAATAGATTTTCAAAGATGTATATAGGTCTCTCCCCTGTCATTGGGAACAGTCTGCTGTATTCCTTTGTGTTGCCTCTTGGATGCATAATTTTTTCACTCAAGGGTATTTGCTATGTTTATGATTTATCGGGTGCCTCCAGACCTAGCAAAGACTGCATGAACAAATTGGTTACCTTGTCATGGACTTCAAGCACTAGTCTAATTGTTACCATGCAGAATCTTTAATGTTGTCAAAAATGTGGTCACCATAAATTTAGATATGGCATGCACTAGATCGTGGTCAAGGTTTTAAAGCTTGGTTTGGTTCCCTAGGTTAGAGTACCAGTCTTGGCACTTTCGGTGATTTTGGCTGCTATGGGCCATTTCATTCAGATTTTTGTAGTTTTGTCCATAAAAGTGAGAAAAAGCAAGGCAAGTTAGCTAATACCTTGTTACAGTGTCTTGATATGCAGGATCATAGTTTTTGTTAGTTATGGTAGTTGTAGCTGAAAATGAACTATATTGCAGCTAAATGTGTTAAACATATGCCAAGAATGTTCTAGTATCTTGAAAATGAGTACCAAATATTACTCAATAATTTGTGAAGCAACGAGACAAATACATAAGAGTGGACAATTAATTAGATATACCTATTTTGTACCACAAGAGTGTACAAATTAACTATCCATCTAAGGAAAACTTGTTTATGCATATTTCATTTGATTACCCTTCTAAACAAGAATAAACCAATCGAGGCATTTTATATTTTTATAACCAATCTAAGCATGTTTTCACTCAGTCATTTTAACCATTTTATTTAGAAACAACCCTGGTAAGCTGTTTCATTATAGTTCATTTTGACAATTTGTCTAAGCAAGAAGGGTGCCAACTGATTCATGAAGTTGTTCGGTGTTGGATACTTGCGTCCCCGGTTCAAATCTTCGCTCAACCTGATTTTGCTTGGGTTCCCTCCAATGCTACCTAGCCAAATGTCTAATGGTCCTTAAATGTTGGTCACGGCAACCTCAAAATCTAGGTAGGTGACATGGCATGCTGCACACTCAAGAACTTAAGAAGGGAAGGAAAGTTATAACTGCTATCTAACAAACAAAATGGAATACCCATGAATATTTAAGTTCTTTAATTTATTTGCTAGGTACATTTAAGGTTATTTATGATATGTCAAGATACTTAAGTGGATAATTAACCATGACATGTTTATATCTAAAACATAATTGACCTTTCACATAAAATAGTCAATACATTTATTAAAAGTTTATATTAAAACCTAATAACACTTTGCTTAAGCTGCCCATATATTTTTCATAACCTTGTTAACAGGGACACTTCAAATCAAGCATCCATGAAACCTTGATGACTTTACATTAAAAGCAAAGGACACAAAGTCTCCAACACTTCAAACTAAGAGTCTCTTGCATGACATTGCAAACAAAAGGTGCCAAGTTTAAACACTTTCTGCTGATATCAGCAGGATCTTATAGAGTTTCTAGCCATGTCATGTTGTGCCGTGTCCAAGCTTGAATTTTGAGTTTTGATTGATTATGTGCATGTAGGTTTTTGTTGCATGATGTCAGAGATAATATAATTTTTCAAAAAATATTGTGATTCCATGTATTGAAATTGATTCCTGCAGACCTTTCTTCCTTCTTATTAAGTATTGGAATGCAGCAAAAATTGACAATTTAGGATGTTGAAAAGTTAAAAAATGATGTTTAGCATGAATTGTTTTTTACAAGGTTCATGGTCTTGGTACCAGATCCTATTTCGGTACCATCCTATTACAGTGTCGGTATGTGATATGGTACATGATGGTGAGGTGTATCAAGTACCGGTGTGGTATAAGATTGTGTATCGGTCAGTACTAACACGGTATGATATGTTTGGTATGGTACGGTACTAACCGGTATGGTGAACTTTAGTTTCTTTTTATATATGTGATGTTTAAATTCACAAAATTTTATAAATTTTAAATGCAATTCGATCAATTAGTGGCTGGTCCCAAGCTCGATGAGAAAGGTGGGGGTTCATGTCAGATTGACAACCTATCATGTAAATATGCCAATAACTATGACATGGACAATGATTTGATATGCATGAATGTTAGAGCATCCCTGTTCTTTGTGACGTGCCATAACCTAACCTAGTTGTGGTGAGAAGTAGGCAATGGTTGATTTGGTCATTGTCCATAAGCACCTGCTACAATGTGATTCGGTTGTGGTGACTAATAACAAGGGTTGGTTAGGCCCTTAGCCATAAATGACTGGCTACAACATGACCCGGTTGGAGTAGTGAATGAGCAAGGGTTGGTTCAGTCTTTGCTTGTAATTGACTTGTTAAAACTAACCTGGAGCTGTAATGGGAGATAGAGATTGCATTATATAAAGAAGGCAATTATATTGAAGAAGAGAATTAGATTTGCTAGTTCGAGTATTGGAACTTTAACTGAAAATAGTAGAGAATTAATGGACACAATGACATGTAGGAAAGTCAATATAGCTTGCTTACAAGAAACTAAATGGAAAGGTAGTCAATCCACGGATATGGGGATGGTTATAAACTATTGCATGCTGATAAGGATAATAGTAAAGATGTAGGAACAGTAGTGGATAAGGAAATAAAAAAAATAAAATTATAAATTAAAGAGGATATGTGATAGAGGAATATATAATAAATTAGTTTTAGATGGGGAGATTATTAATGTAGTTAGTACTTATGCACCACAAGTAGGCATGGATTAAGCAACAATTTTGAGAAGATATGGATGGATTGGTCAAGGTATCCCTGAAGGAGAAATGATACCTGTAGGCAGTGACTTAAATAGGCATGCATCGAAGGAAACTATGGAATATGCAAGAGTACATGGAGGATTTGATTTTGGGGATAGAAATTTAGTGAGAGAGTCAATTCTCAAGCTTGCAGTAGTTATGATTGGGCAGTTTCAAACACTTATGTTAAGAAGAGAGTTCAGCATTCAGTATCCTTTAAATGTGGATCAAATTCATCACAAATAGATTGTTTTTTATCAAAAGAAGAGAGATTAACATGTAAGGATTGTAAGGTGATACAGGAAATAATTGAACTAAACAGCATAGGTTAACTTTCTCAGATTTATACACTAAGTATAAGAAGAAAAGAAAAAAGAATAGTAGGCATCTAATGATAAGATGATTGAAGTTAAAAAGAGAAATAATATATCTTTTAGGGATAAATTACTAAGGGAGAGAATTTGGAAATTAAGGATGGAATCAAATAAAATGTGGGAGCAAATGGTCAATTGTATTAAGAGGGCAGCTAAAGATGTTTTAGGAGAGTCCAAAGAGGAAAAATATATAAACAAAGAAATTTGGTGATGGAATGATGAGGTTCAAGAGGCAACTAAAATAGAATAGATTGATTTTGAACGATAGCAAAATAGTGGCGAGGATCCTAACATATAAGGATGTTAAAAGGATGCACAGTGTTTGTAAAGTAAGGCTAATTGGTAGCATATGATAATATATATGCTATATTGGTTTTAAAAAGTGAATGAAATTCACAAAATAGCTAAAGCTAGAGAGAAGAAATAGGTAAAGTTAGATGTATTAAAAATGAGTATAGTGGGATATTGGTGAAGGATGAGAAAATTAAAGAAAGATGGAGATATTATTTTCAAAATTTGTTAAATGAAATTCTACTAAAGAAATTTTTATTAAGTACAATGTGATGGAAAATATGCAGGGTTTCATGCTTGAATTTCAAAACTTTTTTGAAATAAAACACAGCGGAAGATGCAGATTGAACTCTTTAATCTATAAAAGCATGTAATCTAATTACTCAATCATACATCTAGGACATATAATATGTCATAATGCATACATAAATTAGAAAATAAATGTTTTGATATTGATCAAATCAAAACCTTAGATCTAGAACAATTCTAGATCTAAATCCTAGATCGCATCTAGGTGAGAGAAGAGATCAAATCTCTTACCTTCGTGCAGGTCGAGAACTTCGTGGTTGATTTTTGTTATTGCTTTTGGAGCCGCATATGCGTCCGGCCTCTACAGAAAGTCTACACAAAGTTGCAACACAAATCGGAGGTTTGTCGAACGAAGATCTGCTCAAAGTGCTAGCTTCTCGCAGATCCTTCTTGATGGTTAATCTAAAAATTATTCTTTGGATCTCTTGGACACTCTAATAGATGAAGAATAAGAGGAGGAATAAGAAAGAAATCCAACCTTTGGATCTCCCAAAAATCAGAAATAAGAACAAGGAAAAACACCCTAAGAGAAGACAGATCTGCTCTTTCAGGACATCAACGATTGATGTCCTGAAAACATCTCTATGTTAGGACAAGAGGAGACCTTCTCCTCTAGGTTTTTCCCATGTTTTCAGATCGAGCATTATCTGATTTTTCTCATAGAAAAATCCTACAAAAATATGGAGAAGGGTTCTCAAAGAAACCATAAGAGAGGACCTTTTTCTCCTTTTCTTCTCTCATCAGGACATGATTAGATCATGTCCAAAGATGATCATTATGCCCCAACACCTTGGAGCACACAACCCCACGCCCTCTTTCTCTCTCTCTGAGATTTTTATCACATAAAAATACACAAAAGAATAGGAAGGAAAAACTTAAAAGAAAAAACCAAGAGAAGACAATCTTCTCTTACCTTTGTCCCTTCAAGACATCAATTTTTGATGTCTAAATAAAGACCTCTTTTCCAAGAAACTTGGTGCCCCAAACCTCCACACCTCCTCCTTTTCTTCTGGTTTTTTCATAAATTTTCTGAGATTTTTCACGTCCAAAAACATCTTATAAGAGGTGCCCCAATCAGATAAGGAAGACTAGGTCAAATCTAGTCTTATATGGACTTTAGGGAGGAGTTTTAGGAGACGTCCAACTCTTGGATGCCTCCCCTCCTATTTTTTTGGTGTGAAGACCAGGAAACCACGTGCAAAACCAAAGGAAATAAGTGCATAAAAGAAAGAGAGGCATGGAGAAAAAATTCCATAAGGAAAGGAGGTGTTTTGGAGAAGTGGGACTCTATCAAATAGAGTCCTAGTCTTAACAACTTTCTTTGTTTGACCAAGTCAAATAAAATTCCAAAAACATTTGGTAGGGGGCATGGAGAACCTCTCTTAGGCGTAGAGAAACATAAAAAAAGTTGGAATTAAAAATATAATGGATGTGGGATTTTTCTTAGGTGGCGCAAGAGTGAAGAGAAGAGTCCTAGTCTAACTAGGACTCTCCAATGTAGACTAAGTCAAAACCCAATTTAAATCTCATTTAAATTAGATTTGAGTCAACCTATTTAATAGGCAATCCTAATCCAATTAGGAGTCTAATTAAATCAGATTTAAATCATATTTAAATCTAGTTTAATTTCTAATCAAATTAGAAATTAGGTGCACTCAAGTCCTAGTCGAACAGGGACTTGTTTTTCCTTGCAATTGGCTTATCCAATAAACCAATTAGACTTAGTCCAATTAAGTCCAAACCAATTCTAATTGAATCTAATTCAATTAGACTTGATCTTAGTCCGATTGCTCAATCAAATTGAGCCAATTAACAATCCAATTGCTAATTGATCCTCCTGCAACACTTGCATTAGGTTTAACATCAATCGTATCGATAGTTTGATCTTAGAACGATTCTCAATCGTCGATTAACCATCTGATCATATTACAATCTCTTATGTGTGTGACCCCATAGGTTCGAACCTAAGCTGGTAGCATAGGAACCAATTCCTATACCAGTCGAAGTGACCATCTAACAATGGTTTCCGACGTCCGGATAGATCGAATGTATGCAAAGCAACATTCTTAGAACCCTGACCCATGGTTATCATATAATTCATTCGTTTGACCAATAATGCTTAAGACGACTTCGAGTACGCTATCAACACTCATACAAATCATCTCTATTGTGTCTTAAAATTTTACAAATCCTGTGACTTCTCACGAGAATTACCCAGGCCTAGATTTTGCTAAATTGAAACACAGTGAGTCATTCTCTTCCTGAAGTTAATCAGGAGTGGTCAATCCCATCTTGACTCATACATCGACTGTACAAGTACTTGACTATATCCAGAAACCTTCCGAATCTATATTAGAAATACAGGCAGTTCGGCACTAAAGTACAGTGAGTTGCTTGCAAGTCACCGTAGTGATCTCAGGTTGGAGGGACATTTATACCCATTGGTCTTAGCTAGCTACTCTTGACAATAGAATGCTACATTGATCACGTTTAGTGTAGATGTACTCTTACATCTCATCTGGATGCCATATCAGTGTTTCCACACTATTTGGTTATGAGGACAACCAACGCATATGGCAGACAACGACCTACACTCAATAAGTTATCGTCCTTATTAATAACTTATTATTTGGCCGTGAACAGTTTAAGAACCATTCGATAAATCCTATTTTATCGATGGATTGTGGTTTTAAGAACTTCATTATAATTTAGGAGTTCATTTAAGGAAGATAGAACTTCTATGATAAATCAGCCAAATAACTATTATTGTTTGATAATTCATATACGGGTTTCAATGATCTACAATTTAGATGATTGACTTTAGGACACATTTTCCAACAACTCCCATTTGGACTAAAACTTATCAGAATGATGTCAAATAATCTATCTTCCACTTGAGTTCATAAAACTCCTTAGTTCCGAGGCTTTAGCAAATGGATTGGTCATGTTTTCTTTTTTCATCGATCTTCTAAAGGTCGACGTCATCCAGATCTAAATATCTAAGGTGAAAGCGATGTAGAATATGCTGGTCCTTCAGTTCTTTAGCTTGAGCTATGGCTTAAGTGCTACGATAGGACCGGACCATCGGTGGAGGGTGCCACTCCCAACCTGATGAATCTTAGCAATTACACAGCTTACATGGTAGCATCATATGCTACAATGTACTCTACATCACTAACTAAATAGGCTACAGTATCTTGCTTGGAATCTTTCTAGCAAATTACTTCTGCAATTAGGATATGACTCGACACTCTTTTGCTGTCATCTTGATCTGACCAAAAACTAGAAAAAAAACATCCACAAGTTTTAAGTCAGTATTTCCATATTTGAGTCACTGGACCTTAGTATTTTCCAAATACTTGAGGATTGTCTATACAATCTTTCAGTAGTTCTCACTTGGATTAGACTGGTATCTGCTCACTACCCTTAGTGAGCATACGGAGAAATTAGATGACAGCTAAATCTTTATTCCTTGCAATGCTGGAATGCCATTCCTGATTAAGAGAATTTCATCCATAGACAACACAAGGAATAACACTACAGAACATTTTGTCCAATTATAAATGCAGGGTTTGTCTTTGTTCATAACAGAGGCATGTTCAAAACGTATGTTTGAACTTTGAGATGATAGTCAGATGGGCTTTATAGGTCCTTACCTTCTCGTCTGCGCTACTTTGATCCTTTTGAAAATTCATTCACACCCAATAGGTTTTATCCCTTCAGGTGAATCAACTAGTGTCACACACTATTGATTTTCATGGACTTCAATTTGGATTTGATGGCTCCAAACCACTTCTTAGAGTCAGACCATTGCATTGCATCCCTGTAAGTGATCGGATCCTTGTTCTGATCGAGCTCAACAGAATCGCCGTCCCGGATCAAGATACTGAAGTATCTGTCCGACTAATGCAGTACTTTATCGGATCTCCTTAAAGGTGCTACTTTAATGGGCTTTGGATTTGATCTGATCAAATCCAGTTCTGTAGGTTTACTAGATTGTGTCGATTCATTTTCTACCGGTCAAACTTCTTCAAGTTCAACTTGATAGGCACCAATTCCTTCTCTAAGGAACTTCTTTCCAAAAGAAATGCCCTACTGCTGATGAACATCTTATGTTCTTCAGCATGGTAGAATTAATAACCCTTAAACACCTATTGGACTAGGATCCAAGTTTACCTGTGTGCAAACCTATGACATAGGTCGATCAACCCTAAACCGAAGGTGAGAGAGTTTAGGTCTACGCTCGATCCATATTCCATATGCAGTCTTTACAACAGATTTACTCAGTATATTTTTAGAGTAAAACTAGTAGTCACAAGAGTACAACCCTGAAACAGGCAGACAAGTGAACTTTATCGTGGATTGAACCATATCTAACAAAGTTCAATTTCTCCTTTCAGATACACTGTGTTCCGAAAAGGAATTCACTGAGAGAGAATCCTATTCTCTCCTAGATATATCACAAACTTACTGGATAAGTTTTCGTCTCCTCGATCTGATCGAAGAGTTCTAATATCTTTTTCAGTTTGTTTTCCTATTTCATTATTGAATCGTTTGAATATTTCAAATGATTCAGGCTAGACGCACCCATGCCCAGATAGGTCGTCTGTATTGAAATATTGATATCTTCCTCTGGCACTTAAGTTCATAGGTCCACATACATCACTATATATGGGATTTAGAACTTTATTGGCTCCTTCATCTTTTCCAATAAAAGGTGACTTTGTCATTTTCTCAAAAAGACAAGACTCACATGTTATCAATGATTCACAGCTATTGATGTTGAGTTTTCCACTCAAGCTAACATGTTTATCCTATTCTTGTCAAGATGACTAAGTCTATAATGCCAAATGTAGATATTCATGACATAATCTAACTAGAATGTTTATTAAATGTGTACATTACACTTAACTGACTTTATCAATATTAAATGTCATTTCTTTATGGTCTATGTATTATTATAATATTATTCATAATAATATCACAACAATCCCCTTTATTGATAAATGATAACCATTTCTAACTAAAAGGCCAACATAGATTACATTTATCACAAACGATGGACAATAGTGACAATCACTCAAAATGACATCTTTTGAAAATAAGCTTGACAATTCCTGAAGCTAGGATTGGAACAGGACTTCCTTCCCTAACGTTCAGGAATCTCTCATCATTTTCAAATATTCCACTTGTAGTCCTTGCAACAAATTGCATAGGACCACCGGTATCCCATACCCAGATAGCAAAATTATATACAGAGAAATTTTAAGATATTATCATATAAAATTCTTGATAAGCAACTCTTGCTCTTTTCTCTTGTTCAGCCTATTATGGTCAAGGGAAGCAAGACAATTCTTCCTATGACCCTGCTTCTAATAGTAGAAGTACTATGCTTGATTTGGGTCAATATTGGACTAATTGTTTTGACTGGGCTAAGAAGCTCCAGTACGAACCCTTTTGTACTGTTGAATCAAATTCAACTTTCAATACTAATTATCGAAGTTGGGTCCCATGAGTCATCACTGTCGAACAGTGATAGGAGCAATTAGGGTTTAGTCTTATTTTGAGAAAAGAGAACAATGACCTAAGTATATGAAATTTTAAGCCTAGAGACTTGGATTTTAGTCTTAAGGTTCTTCCATTATTTTATTCGAATTGATAGTCTCTACCTCCAATTCGGAAAATTACTTTAATTTTCTAGTAGGTACTAGAATCCACATAGACTACACACAAGCCCAATTTTGGTCGGTCAACCCATGTGCATCCACGGATAGGTTCATTAACCAATTGTTTCTTCAAACAACTTCTAGTAATTTAATTTTACCTCAGAAATCTAATTAGTAGGCTTTGGCCTCTATTATAAGAATCTAGTTAGGTCTAACCATTAACATGACTATACTTGGTGCATCTAACCAATGAATGATTAAGTCCAACTTTGGTTGGCCAACCTAACCACCATTAGAGAGACACTTCCAAGTTATCATATTATGAATGATAATTTCATTAGTCAATAAGCACCAGGCCTTTGGGCCTTCAATGATTATTGAGTTAATGGATTCATTATCATCTAACTTAATGGGAGGCTATAACTCAGTTATCTTCAGAACTTTGTCATTTTAAGGACCTAATAATTTTAGAGGATTTAAATTATTAGTGATTTAAGGATAGAAAGGACATGGACCAATTTGCTCCTACTGACTTCACCAAGTTAAGTACTTCCACTGACTTCTCAAGTCATTTATGAGGACTAGGATCAATATCGGTCCATGGGCACCTAGATCAGTCTCATTGAATAAAATCAGTCTCACTAATTTCCTATGTGACATGGGTTAGCACGAATCAACGAGCAACCTAATCAAAACCTAATTAACCGCATTGGCCAGGTAAGTGAGATCGGTGGATGGGTTTGCCAAGGCTTGCCTTAGACACCATCAGAAATGGCCAGGTAAGTGGGCTGCCAATTTAAAACCACCGGTTTGGAAATGCCAGACTTACCTTAGACACCAATCGATTTATCAGTTTTGATTTGGTCTGCCTAAAGACTTGAGCTCGACTACTGAGCCACGATTAGTATCCATTTGTTAGATATATGGACTTTGATCAACTACAACTATTGAAGTGATATGTAGAAATGACCTAATTAACTATTAATTAGGTTTGATCAATTTCTTAACTTAGTCCATATTTAATCTAACCCTAGGTCTAACCCAGTTAAGGATCTGATCAAAGCTAACCCATTATCCTTTAATCCATATTTTATGAAATTGTCTTAGGATCTTCAAATCACAAACCTAGATCCTAAACAATTACTTAATTCTTAATTAAGTTCAAAGCTTATGGGTTTATGAAATCTCAGAACTAATTTCTGATTTGATTATTTGAAATATTTTCAAATTATAAATAGTTTATATTGAATCATATTCAATATATGGTTTTAGATCTGATTTGTTTTAATGTTTGGATCACATCCTAGGATTTCGAATCTAGGGTTTTGCAGAAAGTAAGTTCTCAATTTAAATTCTACAAAACAAATATGTCATACATATACATTCTAGATTCAAAACAAAAAATACATATCAACATATGCAACAAGAGGATCTTGATCTAAACATAAAACACATCGCATTGATCAGATCATAAACTATTTAAATTTAGATTTAAAATCTAAAAGTAAATCATAAATCACTTTAGATTTCATCTAACATATTTATGATTTATTTAGGTCAGCACATACTAGGACAACCTCTTTATTGTAAGGGGTAATCTTATAGTAGGACAACCTTATAATCAGCATGTCCGATATGATATTATTTAGATCTAATCTAAATAATCTAAAATAGATCTAACATCTATTTATTTTAGATTTAAAATCAGAAAATGAATCTTAAAATTATTTAGATCATATCTAATTTATTCATGATTCAAGAATAGATCAGTACATACCAGGACAACCTCTCTACTGTAAGAGGTAAACCTTACAGCAGGACAACCTTATAATCAATATGCGCGATCTTTAAAATTTTATTTTTAGATTTATCTTAATGCAAACATGATCATGTTATAAAAGAATCTAGATGCTCTGATATCACTGATGGAAAATATGCAGGGTTTCATGCTTGAATTTCAAAACTTTTTTGAAATAAAACGCAGCGGAAGATGCAGATTAAACTATTTAATCTACAAAAGCATGTAATCTAATTACTAAATCCTACATCTAGGATCTATAACATGTCATAATGCATACATAAATTAGAAAATAAATGTTTTGATATTGATCAAATCAATACCTTAAATCTGGAACAATTCTAGATCTAAATCCTAGATCGCATCTAGGTGGGAGAAGAGATCAAATCTCTTACCTTCGTGCAGGTCGAGAACTCCGTGGTTGATTTTTGTTGTTGCTTTTGGAGCCGCATACGCATTCGGCTTCTACAGAAAGTCCACACAAAGCTGCAACACAAATCAGAGGTTCGTCAAATGAAGATCCGTTCGAAGTGCTAGCTTCTCGCGGATCCTTCTTGATGGTTAATCTAAAAATTATTCTTCGGATCTCTTGGACACTCTAAAAGACGAAGAATAAGAGGAGGAATAAGGAAGAAATCCAACCTTTAGATCTCCCAAAAATCAGAAATAAGAACAAGGAAAAACACCCTAAGAGAAGGCAGATCTTCTCTTTTAGGACATTAACGATTGATGTCCTGAAAACATTTCTATGTTAGGACAAGAGGAGACTTTCTCCTCTAGGTTTTTCCCATGTTTCTAAATCTAGCATTATCTGATTTTCTCATAGAAAAATCCTACAAAAATATGGAGAAGGGTTCTCAAAGAAACCCTAAGAGAAGACCTTCTTTTCTTTTTCTTCTCTCATCAGGACATGATCAGATCATGTCCAAAGATGACCATTATGCCCCAACACCTTGGAGCATACAACCCCATGCCCTCTTCCTCTCTCTCTCTGAGATTTTTATCACATAAAAATACACAAAAGAATAGGAAGGAAAAACTTAAAAGAAAAAACCAAGAGAAGACAATCTTCTTTTACCTTTGTTCCTTCAAGACATTAATTTTTGATGTCTAAATAAAGACCTCTTCTCCAAGAAACTTGGTGCCCCAAACCTCCACACCTCCTTTTCTTCTGGTTTTTTCATAAATTTTCTGAGATTTTTCACATCCAAAAACATCTTATAAGAGGTGCCCTAATTAGATAAGGAAGACTAGGTCAAATCTAGTCTTATATGGACTTTAGGGAGGAGTTTTAGGAGACGTCCAACTCTTGGATGCCTCCCTTCCTATTTTTTTGGTGTAAAGACCAGGAAACCATGTGCAAAACCAAAGGAAATAAGTGCATAAAAGAAAGAGAGGCATGGAGAAAAAATTCCATAAGGAAAGGAGGTGTTTTGGAGAAGTGGGACTCTATTAAATAGAGTCCAAGTCTTAACAACTTTCTTTATTGGACCAAGTCAAATAAAATTCTAAAAACACCTGGTAGGGGGCATGGAGAACCTCTCTTAGGCGTGGAGAAACATAAAAAAAAATTGGAACTAAAAATATAATGGGTGTGGGATTTTTCTTAGGTGGCGCAAGAGTGAAGAGAAGAGTCCTAGTCTAACTAGGACTCTCCAATATAGACTAAGTCAAAACCCAATTTAAATCTCATTTAAATTAGATTTGAGTCAACCTATTTAATAGGCAATCCTAATTCAATTAGGAGCCTAATTAAATCAGATTTAAATTATATTTAAATCAAGTTTAATTTCTAATCAAATTCGAAATTAGGTGCACTCAAGTCCAAGTCGAACAGGAAGTTGTTCTTCCTTGCAATTGGCTTATCCAATAAACCAATTAGACTTAGTCCAATTAAGTCCAAACCAATTCTAATTGAATTTAATTCAATTAGATTTGATCTTAGCCTCAATCAAATTGAGCCAATTAACAATCCAATTGCTAATCGATCCTCATGCAATACTTGCATTAGGTCAAACATCAATCTTATTGATAGTTTGACCTTAGAACGATTCTCAATCATCGATTAGGTTACAACCTCTTATGTATGTGACTCCATAGGTTCGAACCTAAATCGGTAGCACAGAAACTAATTCCTGTACCAGTCGAAGTGATCATCTAGCAATGGTTCCCGACGTCCGGATAGGTTGAATGTATGCAAAGCTATATTCTTAGAATCCTGGCCCATGGTTACCGTAAAATTCATCCTTTTGACTAATAATGCTCAAGACGACTTCGAGTACGCTGTCAACACTCATACAAGTCATCTCTATTGTGTCTCAAAATTTTGCAAATCCTGACTCACGAGAATTACCCAGGCCTAGGTTTTGCTAAATTGAAACACAGTGAGTTATTTTCTTTCTGAAGTTAATCGGGAGTGGTCAATCCCATCTTGACTTACACATCGACTGTACAAGTATTTGACTGTACCTAGAAACCTTCCAAATCTATATTAGAAATACAGACAGTCCGGCACCAAAGTACAGTGAGTTGATTGCATGTCACCATGATGATTTCAGATCGAGGGGACACTTATACCTATTGGCCTTAGCTAGCTACTCTTAACAGTAGAGTGCTACATTGGTCACGTTCAGTGCAGATGTACTCCTACATCTAATCTGGATGTCATACTAGTGTCTCCACACCACTTGGTTACGAAGACAACTAACGTATATGGCATATAGTGACCTACACTCGATAAGTTATCATCCTTGTTAATAACTTATCATTTGGTCGTGAACAGTTTAAGAACCATCCGATAAATCCTCCTTTATCGATTGATTGTGATTCTAAGGACTTCATCATAATTTAGAAGTTCATTTAAGGAAGATAGAACTTCTATGATGAATCAGCCAAATAACTATTATTGTTTGATAATTCATATACGGGTTCCAATCATCTACAACTTAGATGATTGACTTTAGGACACATTTTTCAGCACAATGAGGGTGAATCAAATTAAGATTCTATACATACAATTCATAAAAGCAAAGTTGAGATCAAGATCCGTGGAACTAGAACTGGACCTCATGTCAATCGACTGGTGGTATGGTTCGGTATGGGTCTGTACTAGTCCGTGTCGGGCCAAATTGATAGGGCAGAGAAGGGGAAAGGGAGAAGAAAGAGAGGAAGAGAGAGAGAAGAGGGAGAGAAGGAGAGGGAGAGGAAGATAGGGCTTTCGGCGGCCATCGGAGGCCATCTGAGCTCTTGCCGAGCTCGGTAAGGGCGGAGGGAGGTTAGGAGAGAGAGGGGGAGGTCCTTACCAGGCCTTCGAAGGTCGTCCTTCTGAGGTCATCGGAGGCTTTCAAACGGTCAGCGCCATTGCCGCGACTTCTCTGACGGCTAGTGAGCCTGCACCGAGGGGCTTAAGGTTGGCTAAGGCCAAAGAAGGGCCTCCACCCTCCTTTAGTGCAAAATAGGGGTTCATCCTTGTTTCTTTTTTTTTTTTTGGTTTTATCATGCAAAGTCCACAACTAGGTTGTCGGCTTCATTGTATTTTTTTTTTTTTTTTTAAATTTCAGTTGAAATCAGCAAATAGTTTGCCGACTTCAATCGAAATTTTAAAAAAAGAACAAGAATATGGTGAAGTTGGCAACCCGACTTCGCGTGATAAAATCCAAAAAAAATCAAAACAGGGGCGAATCCTTGTTTCGCACTGGAGGGCCCTCCTCCGGCCTCGGCCGCCTTCAGGCCCATCGGTGTGGGCTTGCTGGTTGTTGGAGAGGTCGTGGCGGTGGCGGTGGCGCCTTCTATCCGGAGGCTCGGTAAGGACCTCTTCCTCTCTCTCCTTCCCTCCGTCCTTATCGAGCTCGGCAAGAGCTCGGGCCCTCTCTTCCTCTCCCTCTCCTCTCTCCCCTCCTCTCTCTTTTTCTCTCTTTCTTCTCCCTCCCTCCGGGACGGCTGCCATGCCATTTTCTACACTGGAACTGGACCAGTTTCCCGCTGGTACGGTCCGGCACGGCCTGAACCATCCGGTTTGGGATGGTTCGGAAAACCTGGTTGAGATAGCTTTGAAAAGAATGCAAAAGGTAAGGTATTAGGGCTAGATGAAATACCTTTTGAGATTTGGATGGTTATGGGAGATGTCATGCTAAATTAAGTTATTTATTTAATAAAATCTTAAAAAAACTATGAAAGTGCTAGATGATTGAAGAGAAGTATTGCCACACTTATAATAATGTACAAAATTGTTCTAATTATTGGAAAATTAAGCTTATGAGTCACTTTATGTATTTATTGAAAAGGGTAATTGAACAAATATTAAGAAAAATAACAAATATTTCAGATAATCAATTTGGATTTATGCTTGAAATATTGACAATCTTTTCAATTAGACAACTGATAGAAATATATGGAGAGGAAGGAAAAGCCTGCATATGGTATTTATTGATTTAGAAAAAGCTAATTAGGGGCTTTAAGGAGGAAGGGCATGCAGAAATGACATTGAAATAATTGAGGACATGTATATTGGGCTGTCAACCATTGTTAGAAGTTGTTGCAATTAATCTATTTCTAGTTACCATAGGCTCGTATCAAGGATCAACAATAAGCCCATATCCTTTTATACTAATTATGGATGAGCTTACTACTAATAATCAGGAAAATGTACCATGGTGCATGTTATTTGCAAACAATATGGTATTTATTGATGAAAAGGGAAGCATATTAAATACTAAAATTGGACTTATGGAGGAAAGGGCTTTAAAAATTTGTGGAACAAAGAGTGTATGGAATGTAATTTTAGTGAGGATGGAAATGAAGATGTTATGCTAGAGATGCAATTTATGACCTGACTTGTCAACTTGACCTACAACCAGTCCGTTTTAAGCAAGTTTGAGTTTGGCATAAATAGGAGTGCATCAAAATGGATCAACCCATCTAGACTTGTTTATTAAATGGGTTGAGTTCCAGTTTAGATCTTTGACCTGTTTAACCTCTTGACCCATTTAGTAAGTTGATTGGGTCATGATCCCCTATTTTACCTATTTAAGACCAATTTATCCTGGTTAAGGCCTACTTAACCCATTTCTGTCCCATTTAACTGGACTTGCTTAAGCTTTTTTAATCCGTTTAAACACATTTAACCTGTTAAAAGCCCACTTAACTTGTTTGACACATTTACCTTGATTTGGCCTATTTTCTAAGCAAGTTATGCAGGTTGGGTCAGGTTACTTGTTTAACAAATAGGTCAGATTTAGGTTTAGATTTTTGTCCTTTTAATGAACTGATCGGGTTTGGATTGCCAATTTTTGACTCGATCCGTTTCTGACTAGACTTGACCTGATTGTCACCCCTATGTTATACCATTTAAGATTAATTACCAAAAGATGCTAAAAAGTGGCCATTTTCATTACTTAGGTTCTATTGTACAAGGTAATGTGAAGAAATATGAATATTACGTACTTTAATTAGAGTTGGTTTGATGAATTGGAGAAGTACTCTTAGGATATTACATGAAGAAAAATATTATATAACATAGTAAGGCCTGCCATCTTGTATGGCTCAAACTGTTGAGAATAAGGAAAGCACATGGAAACAAGTTGATCATAGCAGAAATTGCAATGTTAAGATGGATCTATGGAAAAACTAGAAAAGATAAAATAAGAAATAAAGATATTGGTGAAATTGTAAGATTTGCATAAATTAAGGACAATGTAGTAAAAAATTGATAATGGTAGTATAGACATTTACAGCAAAGATCTGAGGAGACTTCGATAAGGAGAGGTATGGGATCAGGGTTACGTAAACACGTGGTGTATAAGGCTTGTGCCAGCTAAGGGTATCATGGGTACAAAAGGATACACCACAAACAACCTCGGTACGGCATTTTGACCTCCAAATTCTGGTTTTATTTTTATTATTATTATTTTTTATCTCAATGTTGTGTTTTTGCAAGGAAGAAGGTGGAAATATGGAGTTATCCTTGTTATCATTTTTTGTGTTGAAGTTAAAAACATGCATATTTATCGCAAAAATCACATAAAGTGGAATTCAAAATATATGTAATACATATAGTATTAATGAGTATTTAACAAAGAATTAGGCTACTAAAAATCATGGATCTTGCATAGAAAGGGCTAGTGGGTTGATGTACAACAAAGAAGTCTAGATGTAGCTCTACTCATTTGACTAGTAAACTAAGAAATGGGGTAATTTACAATGATCAAAGGTAAAGCTAAGATTTTATTTGTCCTATTGTTAATTTTGATGCAACATTGGCTTACTTCATTCATCTTAAAATTCTTCTAACTGTTCCATCGTATAGAATCATTTTGCATTAATCAGCAAGGTCTCAATTGTTTGATATCATATTACTATTTAAACTGCTGAGATCGACAAGGTTTTAGAACAATAGTATCTAATAACTTAGTTTTTTTAAGAACTAAGATGGGAGGAAATCTAGCCAAAAATTAGGTAAGGATAGGATTCGATCCGAAGTTATTGGTAGCAACACCCAGTAACTTTTATCCAACTGCACTATATGGCATTTTAAGCTAATTTTTTGCTTATTAACTAATAAAAATTTACAAACTATTATTAATTATGTTTTGGTTTTAACTGATCATGGAAAATTTTACTCATATTGTGCTTAGTAATGATTGGATGTATCTTTCTTATTTCTGTGTTTGAATAAATCCTTTCATTCGAAAGCTATATTTTAAACTGAGATTGTAATACATTTCTTGTTGAAGGGAAGATTTTAACACATTTCTGGTTGAAGGGATTTTATCTGTCTACATGCTTGTGCTGAAGTAATTGTTGGAATACATCAACTTTATTGATTTGTTACATTTTTAACGAGTCTCATTCTCTATGATGTTGAATTTTGCTTCTAAGGTCTTGATCATTTCTCGTTATTGGAGACATGAACTGACTTCAAGATCTAATCTATATAACTGCTAATTATTTATTTTATTTCTAAATTTTTTAACTTCATAGTGCTTCTAGTTACTATATAAAATTTTCAAGTATTAATTATAATGTCTTTGAAGCATTTTTTTGTTCTCAGAATGGTGTGCGACTAATACAGCATTTTAATGAATTCAGGTCCACTTCAAAGTCTCCAAGATCAATTTATTGATAAAAACCTTCTTCCTTCTTTCTCTCATTTTCACCTTTGGATAGTGAGAAATGTCTATGGAACAGCTTAAAAGAAGGCATCCATAGTGGTACCATGCTATACAGCTCGGTCCATGATTGGTTTGGGGCCATGTCATTTGCAAATTGGCCTCAATTTGTACCCAAACTGCTTGATCCAGGGTGGTTCTAGTAGTTTGAGTGTCATTATGGTGGTTTTCACGTGTATTGACCCATCCACTTGCAAAGAGGAACTCCTTTTGGTATGAACATGGGGTTGTCTATCAAACTGATACATTCCTTAATCCTTGGGTACAATCGAGTTGTTAAGTTGGTTGATAATTGGAGTCTTGATAGAGCTTATAGCCAACGTATTTGTTTAGATTGTGTTATGTATCAAAGTGCTATGCTCTTGCAAAGTTGCTTTTATATTTTGAAAGCTATGGAAGTATTTTTCCTTGACCAAGCCAAACCTGCCCTCGGTATGATAAGTCCCCTTATTTGGCATTTAGAAAAGTTGTCATACAATTAAAATTGGTATGCTTTTCATGTAGGACATTTTATGATAGGTTTTAGAAATATGTCTATTTAAGTTGCTTTTCATTAGTTTAATGCACACACACACACACGCGCACACACACACACACACACACACACATATATATATATATATATATATATATATATATATATATATATATATATATATATATATATATATATATATATATATATATATGTGCCTATTTGGTTCGTGGGAAGAGAAGGGGAAAGCATGGTCAACTAGAAAATGAAGGAACCCTCTTGTTTGATTGGAGTTTTCAAAGGAGAAAGATTGGAAAGTGGCAGTACCATGGGAATAAACTTCCCATGTTTCATAGAAAAGAAAAACTCATGTGGGATATAGGTTTTTGGCTTTCCAATGGGAAGGGAATTGGGATCCCCCCCCCAAAGCGCCATTAAAGCCATGAATAGGATGGGGTAAGATCATTTCTTTTATTGAAATTATAATAGGTATTTTACATAGCTTTTCCAAGAAGGCAGATGCTCAACCAACCATGAGGCACTTTGGAATGTGTCACTTTCCGATAGTCAATGAAACATGCCACTACTTTCCCAAGCATCGTATTCTCAGGGATGAATGTCCCAGGAAAAACTTTCCAACAAGGGAAAATTCTTCCCGTGAACTAAACGAGCCCTTGTGTATGTTTGTTTGATGTTGCAGTCCATGTAGACATTATTAATTTGCTATTCATATCTTCTTTATTTCGAATTTGATTTCCCACTATTCTTTTTACTGACGTTGTGTAAGGTTTATTCTAAACTCGGTCATCATGGTTTTTAGAACGATTTAACTTATGTATAATAGTGTAGCTTTTGTTAGACTTTCTTCCTTGGCATTTTCACTTCTTTGATTGTGGACTAATGTATATTTCTTTTTTGTGTGGATAGCTTGGTCTGTGAGGATATTAGTGGGGGCCAAGAAAAGTTTCCTATTCCAGCAACAAATGTGGTTGATGATCCACCAGTTGCTCCAACAGGCAAGTTATGTTGTGAGTTGTATTACAAGTCATGATGTAGGATTCAGCATCACTGCATTAATGCAGGATGAATCTCGTGACGAGATCTTAGAAATGTTCTCATGCATGGTGTATGTTTTTCGTTTTACTATTGCAACTCTTGGTCCTCTTGCATTTCCTCCATTGATCATTAACACTAGCCGCGACAATAATTGAATAGGTTTAGCCTATTTTGATGAATAAATAAAAAAACAAATTTGTAAAGGGACATGCTTGATATCTAGTATTCATGTCATAAAAGGCAAGAATTTGAGTATATGCACACATCACCAAGGTTCCAAATACTGGTATTGGACCTCTTATTGATTTTTTTTGTCAGAATGATATGATACTAGGTCTTGACACATGACATGGGACTGCATCCTGTGGATTCTGTATCAATGTTGGAAACCTGCTACGGTGATATAGCACTATTTGTACCTTCCCATTTTGGCGGTTTTTGAAACCTCGCACATCATAGATTTGCCATGCACTTAAGTAGTCTAAGGATGTACCATAGGCACCACCAATAAGTTGCTCTAACAATCAATGCTAGGTTTGCTGTCGAAAAATCACATATTGCTAGAAATGAGAAATTATACAGAGGAGACTAGATAATGAAAAAAATGCTTAGATTCTATTATGGGAAAGAAGGGAAGGGATGTAAATTTGGTTGGTGAGGTTAGTTAAAATGCTAAGAATAAATAATGGAAGTCACTAGAGGGATGAAACCATTTGCAAAGATTATAATATTGAAAGGTGTAGAAAGATGGAAGGAAAATAGGTCTGTGACACAAACGAGAAGGAAATAAAGATAATTTATAGGAAATTGTAACCGCTCTTCATGCCTTCATATGATGAACTAACCATTGCCAGTTCAAATTGAACACTATAAAGATGAGGACTATAGATCGTTAAGGTCTAGATCCTATTGCCTTGATCTTGTTCGATTAATCTCCCCTGTAAACAATTATATGCAGACCAAGTTAGGGTTAAGTTGAAGGGTACTTTGTTGCATAAGCTTAAAATGAAATTGAATCCTTGGCCTGAAATTCAATACTATGAGGGTCGAGGTTTTAAATCCTACGGGATGGGGTTGTTCTGGTTTTCCTATGGAATGGGACGCACCACTATCCTGCGCTGTCTCGACATTTGGGACAGGGGATGTCCCAAGACGTCTCATCTGGATGCCGGGACGCTAGTGGGATGGCCTTATCCCAACACATGGGATTGTACCCTATCCTGGTGCCTCGCGGGACGTCGGGATGTCTTGGGACCTAAATCTTTGATGAGGGTTTATTTAATTGCATCAAGTTGAAATTTTTCATGGTTGGAAATACATGTTTGTAATTATAGAAATCCTAATTACATAGTAGTTATTTTGTTCAACATGTCAAAGTTGTTTGGGGGCATAGGTATTTTAAGAATATTATTATTTGGTTGTTAAGTGAGAGATCCTTCAACCTTCCCTGGATTGTTACTTACCTCAAAATCATTCTGGTATTGCTCAGTGCCTTGGGTTATCTTTGGCTAGTGGGTAATGATCGAGTCTAGAGCACATGTCTTGGCCTCTGATGCTAGTTCCTTATTCTTCCTCCACCAATTCCATTCCCCATCATTTAGTTTCTCCTTGTCTGATCAATAACCTCTATTGTTCCTCTATGCTTTTGCTAATTGTTCAATGATTACTAATTTATGGCTACAACACAAGACTGTCGTCCATTTGTTCTTGCTTCCTCTTTCCTTCCCTAAATCCACCTATCATCATTAGTTTGTCTTTACCAAACATCTTGAAATCCCTCCCCCTCTTTATGATGATCAAAACCAAGGTCTGCTTTATGATTTCGAACCAGGTGGCTTGGGGCGTAACAAACTAGACTGGCTAGAAATTGGGATGCTTTGTTTACCTATTTGGTCCTAGGACGAAACTGGCTTGAACTGTTCCATTTTGCTTGGTTTCGACGGGTTTCAAGTAGTTCTAGAGCTGGACCTTTTTTTTTTTTTTAAAAAAAAGAAAAAAACACTTCCATCCCCTCTCTCCTGATCCTCCTCACCTTTAACATGGAGGATGCCAGGGACATAGCCTTGCCCTTGCCCTTGCCCTCCTCAGATAAGGTTCATTAAGAGAGAGAGAGCTGATACCCAAGTGGATAAAGGCCTTAAACTTGGATGCCATATTTTGCCAAGGTAATTTTTTCCTAAATCGACCTTTACTTATCAAAAGAATGACTAGCACAATAAATCTGAGAATGGGAAGTCCGACAATTTCAACATAGATTTAGATGTTGAGCATGGCTCCTCTCATCTCTCGCAATTCCTCTTGTTAGGGTTAAAGTTCTATCCTCACTACCACCAACAATGACAATGATGATGACCACCTCTCTTTTTCTTGCCACCATAGATGATGACTGATTCCCCTTGTTAGTATTAGGGTTCCATCGTCACAACCACCATCAATGATGACGTGACGACCATCATCTCTCCTCTCTCGCCAACCATCACCTCCCTTTTTCTTGCCACCACTATAGATGAGGATGACATGTATTGGGTGGTGGGGGGGGGGTGTGGGCAGAAATCGTACATCGGAGGTCAGAGGTATGTATGTCCATCCCTTCTTCTCTTTCCCTCCCCCTCCCTCTTCTTCTCCCCCCTCCCCCCACTTCTCCCTCATTTTGGTACACCGCTGGTTGACGCTATGGTATGATCAAGGTTTTAAATCATGTTGGATGGAGTTCTCTTGGTTTCTTTAGGGAATGGGCTGCCTTGCTATTCCAGCCTGTTCCGGTAGCGGCTCGATCATGCGACCTGGTAGATATCCTTCATTTCTTTTTGTTTCTTTTTTTTGCCTACTTTCGTTTCTTTCCTTTTATTTTTCTTTCTTTTCTTATCCCACCCTTTCTTTTTTCTTTTTTCTTTTTCTTTCTCTTTCCTTTCTTTCTTCTTCTTCTCCTTTCATTTCTTTTATTTTTCTCCTTCTTCTTTCCTTTGACTTTTTTCTTTCCTTCATCTTTCCTTCCTTTCTTTCTCTTTCTTCTCTCCTTATGTGGATGGATTTTGGAGTCTCAATTATCTTGGTCTTGTTTTCTCACAGAAATGAGATGGAATGGTTGGGATGCCCCTTATCCTGTCGGGATGTAAAACTTTGGGTACAGTATTGTACCAGATCGATAGCTGTTGGTATGATCCCCGGTATTGGTTCAGGGAACCTTGATCATAACTCTATTAATAAACATTGCATCAATCGATAAGGACAATGTTTACATCCAACTTTGCACTATGCCATAGTGGTGTTCAATTAATCTATTGAACGAGCTCTTGAGCATCTTGGCAAAGTAGTTGTGGGGCTAATGAAGTGGAGGAATGCATTGAGGGTTAGGCTTTTGGAGAAGTCTACAGACAATTGATGCAATGGGTATTGCTTGGGCCAAGGATTCAAGTCCAAGCGGGATATTGGGATGGGATACCATCCCATGTGTCGGGATAGGACTGTCCCGCTAGCATCCTAGCGTCTAGATTGGGATGTCTTGGTACCTCCTTTGTCCCAAGTGTCGGGACGGGGTGGGATAGCGGTGCATCCCATTTTATGAAAAAATCGGAACGTCTTGTCCCATGAGATTTAAAACGTTGGTTAGGGCATCCTTTTCTTGACCTAGAAGGTGATAGGCATGATGAGGTAGGAAATTAGGTATGATTGGTAGTTGAAGGAGTCTAGGAATAATTGTCCTTCTCTTTTTGATGTTCTCTAATGCTTGTGGTGTCTATGTGGATTATATGAACTTGGAGAAAGTCTAGAGACAATTGATGCATTGGGTATACTTAGGGCATTCTTTTCTTGACCTAGAAGGCATCAAGCATGACGAGTTAGGAAATTAGGCATGCTTGTTGAAGTCTAGAAATCACCACCCTTCTCTTTTTTATGTTCTCTAATGGCTGAGATGTTGTGGCAATGATGATATGCATTATATGAACTTGGAGAAGCGGCAAATTCCTCATAATGTTGTGAGAGCATCAATGGGAAGGGACGAATGAGGTAAGGGATAAAGGGGGTGACATCTTGAGTTTGTGGGCCTTTTTTGGGGATTTTGAGTGATGCTTACTTCTTTATAGATTTTATTATGATCATTTGGGTCAAACCTGAAGCTTTAACAATTAGGGAAAAATATGTAGCAATTAATTCATGTGACTTATTGTTTGGATGAAACCTAATTGTATATTCTCAAGCATACCATTACCATCTGAACTTGCATGGGCATTGTTATTTGTAACCAAGAAGGCTTGTTGAGGGTTGAGTGGTGAAATATTTTCTACCTTTGATGGATCTTATCTTGGTCCATAAGGCCTAGCCACACAAATTGCAACACCAACTTAATAATAGGTGATGCATCAAAAAGATTGATTTCCTTCAATTGTATCATGTTGGTTGCTAGGGGTGCAAAGGGATCGGTTCGGATTGGATCATGAGCGTCCCCGATCCAACCCGGTTCCTTAATCAAGTCCTAATTTTGGACCCAGGCTCGACCTGGTTCCTTAATCAGGTTCTGTTGTTGGACCTAGACCTAACCCACAAGATTGGGTCGGGTCGGGTTGGTTTCACAGCGAAAATTTTTGACCCAATAGATCATTCGGGCTGGGTCGGTTATAACTGGACCCCAATCCAAAAAATTCGGATCTAGACCAGACCTAGGTCAAACATTGCCATCTATGTTTTAATTACCCTCAAAACATTGCCAACCACTACTAACTATACAAAATTGACAATAAACAATATTACCCTCAAAACAAGTTACATATATCTATCTTGATGTTAAAGATATTGTGCATACAAGTCTTAAATCACAACTTAGAGGCTTAAATAGGTTTGGGTCCTAATGGTATATTGGGTAGGATTGGGTAGGTGAGGTATAGAGTATATCTAAAATTGATCCAAAAATCAAATGGATCGGGTGTGGGGGGGTTGGATTTGAATTCAGTAAACCAAATCTGACTCAAAAAATAGAATGGATCAAATTTTAGAATCCAACTTGGCCCCATGGGTCCTTTAAAATGGATAGATTTGGTCTAAGCGGGTCCAGTTGGATCTGGTCATAGGTCAACCCGACCGATTTGCAACCTTGTTGGTCACTTGAACACTTCAATAAGAGTTATTGCTAATGTTCCCCATCTCAGTACTATCCGTATCCATACTATGATGGTACAATGTCGGTATGCTTAGTATGAGATCAGTTTGGGGTATCGAGGCTCGATGCAACATCTATACTTAGTCTCGGTTCTGTGCCCTTATGGTAAGGGATGCTTGATATAGGCAGTGTGTAGTCTCGGTTCTGTGCCCTTATGGTAAGGGATGGTAAGGGATGCTTGATACAGGCAGTGTGCATTGGTATTGTGAACCATAGCTATCTTTATGCTATAAAATTGCACATAAAGCCCATAATTGCCTACGCAAAAAAAGACATGCAAGTGCAACAAAAGGGAAACAAATTTCATATGTGCAAGATGCATGATTGAAATATCTTATCACCCTTTTGGATTTAGTTGAGATTTTTGAGTTAGCCTTAAGGATGTGTTACAAGTCCTTTTCACCTTGCCTCAATCCTTCTTATTAGTCAAATAGAAACTGGAGGTTTCACATGTCATGCTATGGAGTTGGAGTGAACCATAAAGGAACGGAGGGAGGGAGTTTGGTGGCTTTGAGAGAGCTGGGGCCCCAAATATACAAATAGGAAACTGTATTTATTTGAGAGAAAAGTTAGCCAATTGGTTCAATTGTTTTTGAATATTGGCGATTTTCTTATTTGTTAACCTAGCAACATATGCAAGCTTGTCTTATAAGCAGATTGCTGCTGTCTGCTGATGGTTGTATTTACTGTTTTTGGTAACTGCTAAGAGTGGTGACTACACAGCATTCTGCCTGATAGCTTGTAAGATTATACCATTTTAATGGCTGATGCATTCACCTCTTTTGGTTTCTCAACCATATCTAGGTTTTATATACGATAGATCATTGCGAGTGGCTGAAAATTTGAAGATCCCTGCGAATGCTGTTGGATGTAAATGCAAAGGAGATTGTATAGATCCGAGAACTTGTGCTTGTGCTAGACTAAATGGCTCAGATTTTCCATATGTGCGCAAAGATGGCGGCAGGTGCGTACTGTCATCATCTTCTTATGCTTGAACTGCAAGCAGCTGCTTCTTACAATCGATCTTGCATGGCAAATTTGTGACATTAATCTAGCATATACAGATATGTTTTTATTGTATGCATTTATATATGCCTGTGTCCATGTATGTATGTGTATTTATATATACAAGTTTATGTGTACAAACGTAAGGTTGTTCTGTTGTGACCTGGGTGTCATTGGTTCGAAACATAGAAATATCCTCCCTGCACGCAGGGTGAGCCTGTGTACATCTGACCCTCCCAAGGATGGCAGGACCTATATTGATGGGAGCCCCATGCACTGGATGCCCTTCTATTAGTGTGTCTATGTATATGGTTATTCAAGTCATTTGGGTTATAGGGTTTAATTTTCATTACTCAATTAATTAGGCTTTGTCATTAGAATTCAGATATAGTGTGAACTTAAGTGCTGTTGTCTGGGCCATGCCAGCCGCTAGCTGGCATGACACCCCATAACGACACATGCCATGCATTCCTTTTCCTTTTAAAAAGGGATTGAAGCCCTTTTCTTTTTAAGAAATAAAGAATGGGCAATTTGTAAATGCCATTCTGACTTATTTCAGGGTGCTCTGAGCTGGCACAACCTGCGTTCGTATCCCTTTTTGAAACCATATTTTGTGTGTGCTGCTTATTGTCATACCATATTAGGCCAACCCTATATGTCAGCCCTTTAGCTAAAGAGTCTCGGGAGCTTGTCCATCTTCAGCTCATGTAAAGTCTAAAATTATAATTTCTTTACACCTGCTGATTTCAGTGTTTAATTATTGGTGATTATAAGTTCTGATTAGTGTCGATCACATGCCATGTGGGCTCATGAGTATCTGGGTTAATGTTAGGTCATGGAATTGTATCCAAATAGTTTTTTTTTTTTTTTTCAAGGACTGCTGTACAACCCTGAACCACCTGATTTTGTGCCTATTGAGTTGTACTGGGGACAGACTGGCATGGCTGCCCCTTGGTTTGAGAAAACAACAAAGGGGAGAGGGAGAAGGAAAGAGAGGAAAAAATAGGGAGGTAAGGGGAGAGGGTGGAGGGAGAGAGATGCCCAGAGAGGGAGAGAAGTGGTATGGAAACCCACCTCTCCTCCTTTGCTCATCCATGGGGCATGCGGGGTGGATTCCCTGTTTCAAATGAAACAGGGCCTTGACCCCAAATTTTTTATTTTTTTCCTATTCTTTAAGTGCAGTTCGCATTGAGTGTGCCGACTTCACGTAAAGAAGAGGAAAATTAAAAATTCTGTGTCAACTTCATTTAAAGAGCAAACAAAGAAATTGGGGTCAAGCCTTACTGATGAGCAAAGGAGGGCTTCCAAGACCCTCTTGCTCTTGCTCCCTCTCCCCTCCTCTACGCCGGCCTCCCCCTCCCCCCCCCCCCCCCCCCCCCCCCCCCTCTCTCTCTCTCTCTCTGCTACCTAAGGAGGGGTTTTGAGCTTCCTCTTTCTCTCTCTCCTGGCATCTCTCTCTCTCTCTCTCTCTCTCTCTGTCCCTCAGGTTTTCCTTTGTCGGAATGCACTGGAATGGCATGATACTGTACTGCTTCCAGTATTGTGGACCTTGCTTTTTATAGTGTGTTAGTTTTAACAGGCTTACCATGTGGTGTTAGTTATATATATATATATATATATATTTCTGTTGTGGGGGTGGGGAGGGAGGTACATCATTGGAAGGGAAGGAAATAGTTGGCACTTGTTTCCTAATTAATACGGACATATGCATGCATGCATATGTATGTATGTATGTATTAATTAGGAAACAAGTGTATGTATATACATATACATACATCACATACATACATATACATACATACATACATACACATACATATATACATACACATACATATATATGTACATATACATATACATACATATACATACATACATACATATACATACATATATGCATATATACATATACATTCATATATACATATATACATATATCGTTGGAAGGGAAGGAAATCGTTGGCATTTGTTACCTAATTATCTGGTCTCATGTGATGCTTTTGTTCCATGACTTTTTCAAAAATTCATTGTTTACTATTATAAGTTCTGTTACATCAGTTTAACGGAACTAAAGTCTACTGTCTTGCTTCCTTAGACTGGTTGAAGCTAAAGCTGTGGTATTTGAGTGCGGTCCTAGTTGTGGGTGCAGTATTAATTGTGTAAACAGAACATCCCAGCAGGGCTTAAAATACCGCCTCGAGGTGTAATTGCCCGGCCATTCTTTCTTGATAATCATTCTTGTTTAAGCTACTTGTTTTTATTCTAAGCAGTCTATCTGACCTTATCTTTCTGTTAATACACCTGCTGCAGGTATTCCGCACACCAAAAAAGGGTTGGGCTGTTAGGTCGTGGGATACCATTCCTTCTGGTGCTCCAATTTGTGAATATACTGGAATACTGATGAAGACTGATGAGGTTGAAAATGCCTCTGAAAACAACTATATTTTTGATATAGATTGTCTACAAACAATGAAAGGCCTTGACGGAAGAGAGGTACTCATCGTAGAAAAGACTTTTCCTTTTGTCGTAGAATTTTTTATGGGTAATATGTATAACTCACCTAGGTACAGATTGATGTTTGGACATTTGTTTGATTATTCATTTCTCGATTTTAAGTTTTTAACTATGCTCTTAAGTTCATGACAGTGGAGACCTGGACATCAATACCGGTCAGCAAACTGCAGCTATTTCTCTAGCTTTGTTTTACATCTTTTTCATGTGAAGTTATTCTATAGAGAATAGAGCTTGATTATTTAATTTTGGTCCAGTATCTAGATCAGATTGTACCTGCTTATATATTTGGTTGCCCTAGGTTTTGATATATTTCTAGAATCTAATATGGAAAATGCTTTGGGTTGTGTTGGTCTAGATCCTAGTCCAACCCCATGCTTATTTCATTGGGTCCAGGTTGTTTTTGGGATTGACCTATCTTGGTCAAGAATCTTCTAGATACCAAAAAGTTCAGATTCTATAAAATTCTCTTTTAATATATGCATTATAACTAGATACAAGCATAGTACCTACGATGCATAGGATCAAGGTTTCAGAAATTGGTACTGGTTCCTGTACCGGTTTCTAGCCAGTACGTTATGGTACTGGTATTGTACCGTACCGAGTGTCGGTATGCTATTTGGTGTCAGTTCCATGCTGGCATCAATTTTTTTATCTTCTCAAGTTTGTTTTGGTACCAGATAATTTTTTTTTTAATTTTAATTTAGATCCAAATTAATGTTCTTTTATGTTATTTAACAATTCTATCATCCCAAATAAAATAAAAGAAGTCTAAAGCAATGCATTAAATATATTTAATGTATAAATTATAAAAGAATAATTTACTAAGCTCAAGATCTCTATTGATCTAATTTCTCGTCGAGTGTCTATGATGCTCGTAGATATTCGGATCATCCATATACTCCGAAGGAATATCAGTCCATCCTTCTATCCAACCAGTACTGTGGTCCTGAACATTTATCCCATAAGGTATCCTCTCCGGATTGTAAGACGTCTCAGATCTTTTGCTCAAAATCTGGCTTTGAGAGATATCCTCGGGATAATGGTATGGCTGTGGAGGGGTCCATCAAAATATGTCAGTAGTAAAATCCATCCGTAAGATGCTCTGGGTTGCGTAGGATAGTAATTATTGAAATATGATGTCTCGGATATACCATATCCATATCCATATGGATCATAAGCTGTCTGTGGGTGATAGAATCCATAATGCGAGAATGATCCAAATACATCTATGGATCCTACTCCACATATCAGATCATCTGCAGTTGTATTGTGTGCTGGACGATCTTTTGGAGGCCGTCGTCTATATGAAATCGTATCCTCGTGGGCTCTATCAGCCGTGTACCATGGTCCGTCTTATGTGGCATGTGTAAATTGAGACTCAGCGGTGAATTGAATACCATCTTGTGGATGCATCTCATGAACAATGATCTCTTGTCCTCCAGTCCCTCTCGGGTCATCAGATCCATCACCACTATCATCACCCTTCCTGGTCTTCGAATCTGCGCCAGCTAACTCCTGCACTCTTGAGGATGCTGTAATTGTCTTTTCTTTTTTTTCTTAATTTTTTTTTTGAGCACTTGTTTGACCACCCCTCGTGCTCCTTTGTGATTGATTTTGCTGTATTTGGAAGGATGGATATCTTCCTGCTTGAGATGATCGATTTTGTCTCAAAAATTCTCGCTCAAATATCTGGGAGGATGTCTCGGACATAGAGTCATGTGATGAATACTTTCTTATGGGCCCTCAGGCTGTGGTTGATCAGCTAGAATGTTGTGGAATATTTGTATTTGCACATTGCCTTAGATCCACCCTGATCTTCCTAGCTACCAAATTGGTTGGTTGTGGAGATCCCGGCTCATCAATCTCTGGCTCCTGCTGCTGACTTGCAAGCCATTTGATCATCGGATCGTCGTCCTCATCAGCATAATTATCCAACATCGGATCCATGTACTTCAGCTGTACTTCATCATGGATATATTTTAGCCTCAACCTCAGATTATAGTGAACATATATAAGATCGTTGAGGTGCTTTTATGTTAGACAGTTTCTTTGTTTGCTGTGGATAAGGGTGAAAGTCAACCAATTACACTTACATCTACTAGAGGAGACTGTCTGGGAAAGAAAGCGGATAATCACACTTTTCAAATTTTCCGCGGACTATCTAAAATGAATCCACCATTTAGTTGTAAAAATATTAAGTAAAATTACAGATATGATTTCATGATATTAGTAGGCATGTAATGTCAGCAAAATAGGCATGTAATGTCAGCAAAATCTTCTCGTTATTGATATGTAATTTATTTGGATTCTTCTTTTTGCTTATGACAGCTGATGAAACTCCAAAGCTATTTGTCTCATCTCTAAATTATTTTGTTTGTGAAAAATATATTTGTTAAATTAACAAATATGTTATTGATTATAAATCGAACTAAGTTAAATGCTCATATCTCAGTTAACCTAACATACCTCTTTCAGACATATGGATGATGGATGCGATTTTTGGATTGGATATCATCTTATATATCACATTATGGAGAGCAATGAGGAGCTCGCTATCCATATCTATCCCAGGAATGGTATACTGGAACCTCGGATTCAAATAGTAAGCTGTAGATAAATTTCATAAATGATTGAATAGACTTATACAAGTACGAGAGGGAAAATTTTCAAAGGACTCTTGAATTCGTGCTAATTGGCTAGATACAAATCCTTACCTATTTGATAGTTCTAGCGGTGTTCGATAATGTTGATGTATTCTTGGGCATGTTTCAAATCATTCTCACTAATTTGTTTCTTTGCCCTCTTCATCATGTGATATAAGAAGCCCATGTGGGGGTATCTTTCACTGTTCACGATGCGAAGCACCTCATATAACGGCTTGATAACCTTCACTATCTTATCAGCCTCTTGCCAAAATGACTAACTCGTCACCAAGTTCTCCACATGACTTTTCTCGGTGCTGGCCCTTGCATATCTACTCTCTTGCCACTCGGCACTGACAAACATCTAATGCAAGGCTGCTTTCTTCTCCAGAAGGCTATCAAGTGCTATGCAGTTTGTAGCAAACCTGATGACGTTTGGTTTCAAGATCTCCCTCAGCATATATCCACATCAATGACAGGACCCATATATGATTGTAGATGAATTTAGTAATAGTCTGGGCTGAGTCTACTGCATGCTGCACTTTACGAAGCTTTTCAAATCCATTAACATGAGGTCAATGTAATGTGCAGCACATGAGGTCCGGTATATATGCCGTTGTCACTCCATCAGCAACTCTTCGATGGTCTTATATTACGGCCCATTATTTATGATGATCTGCACGACATTCTGCTCTCCTACTGAATCAATTATCTCTTTCATCAGTCCAAGGATATATGCGGCATCATTCACCTTATTTGAAGCATCAATTGATTTATAAAAAAATATTTTTTCATCATAATATGTCAAGAAATTGATGATGTTCCACTTGGTAGGATCGATCGAACCATCACACATCTCTGTTAGTCCATACGTGGGCCATTTATTCTTATAAGAAATCCATTTTTGTAGCTCATCCTTGTTATTGTTAAGAGGTTGACCATAGATATCCTTAGGTGTTGGGGGATCTACACTCGGGCTGGCTACTGGTATGGTTGAAATGGTAGACCGAGAGTAAGTATTGCTTGCTGCATTTGCTGGAATGTGGCTGAAATGAAACCATGATCCAATAGCTCACCACATGTCCTTTTTCTTATCCTTTTTAATATATTATCAATCCTCTGCTGTTTTGAATCTTTAATGGAAAAAGCATGTGGATCCAAATCATGAATTGTAGCTCTTGCTGGTATGTCTTTGGAGGATCTTGTCTTACTACCAAAAGCTCCTAGCATAGATGAAATATTGTGCCTACCTCTACTGACCGTCGCCTTGACTGAGGTGGTCTTCTTAAACTCGGATTCTCCCTCAGCGGTTGTAGAGCCGGACCCCAATTCATAATATGATGGTCCAAATGATTCTTTATACCTGGTCATCTCCATCCGGTACTGATCATCTAGACTCGTCTGAATGGCAGCCTCAATTTGTGCCTCATCATCTGGAGCGGAGGCCTCTGATTCTCTGGAGCGATAAGAAAGTGGCTATGTGGCTCGACGATCTACATCCACCCTCTTCTGCTTTGTCCTCTCCTTCACTGCTTTAGAATCAACAAAGTGTTTCTTAATCAGCTGTACGGGCATTTCCAACACGTGGCTACATCGAGGTAACCACCAACCAAATGTTGCTTCTACCTAGTCACCTCTTCTTTGAATTTTGTGTTGCACTATTTGCATCTCTAATGATGCCGAGCCGAGTGCATCTCGTCATGCTTCTAACCAATGCCATGCTGTGTATCTTTTTTCTTACTCATTTCTGCAAATTTAACAAAACACGTCAGTTTAATAATTATGTAAAAAAATTATAATTTTTCATTGGAGGACCTAAATCAATTATTTGTGGCTTTAAAATATACATTTGATTAATATATTTCATATTTTTAATTTTTCATAATTTTTAATTATCTTTTAATTTTTTACTTTTAATAATAATTTTGAATATCGTAAATTTTAAAAAATATGTTATATGATTCAAATAATACTTCTGAATTAGCTAAAATATATTGCTAATGGTACATTTTTTTAAAAACTTATTATATTTTTTAATTATTTAAGTAATTAAAAAATATATAAAATTTTAAAGAAAATAAAAAAATATTTAAGCTTAAATCCAAGTAGAAACATGTTATGGATGCTACATATATTTTTCTAAGCCTACTAACATGCATTAAATACTATTTATTTTTTAATTTTATTCAAAATTAAGTCTAGGTTACTATGCATATAATGCATAAAAAATTTCATAATCGGATATAAAATTTATACTATACATAGCTTGAATCATCCTAAATAATATTATGAATGTATAGTTTTTTTTGAATTTTTTTAATTTTTATTTTAACATATATATTTAAAATATATATAATTAATGAAAATTAATGAATTTAGCATCATCGCATAGATCATCCAAAGATCTAGAATATATAATGAAATCATAGGAAAATCACAAGATTTGGCATGATTTCCCCCTATTTTTCAAATTTTTGCCGTTTTTTGGCTAAAAAATGTTTAAGCAAGAGAACGGTAGATTATCTTGCTTTCGGTCAAAATTTGTCGGCTCCTCGAAGAGATTATGACAAATTTTTGGAGCAAAAAATTTTTTTTCCAAGCTTTCGCGTCCCTCGGTTTGCTGTGCTTTGCCTTTTGAATGAAATGTAGAGCCAGCAAGCTAGCAACATTTAAAGATGGCCCCCCTGCCCCACCCCTTTTGGTGGGTATGGCTTAGTTCACGCCCGAACGGAGCCTACCGGTTGTGTTCCGCCTAGTTTTGGATGGTTCACGAGAGGTACCTGACTGAACTGGCCGATTCGACTTATTTTTCAAAGAAAAAAGAAGGCTGAACCGGACCGGTTAGGTGCCGATCCATTTTGGTACGGGGTGTACTGGCCGGTATAATATTCCATGCATAGGATACATCTTTTTATTTTGAAAATACACTATCTTAATTGTATTATTTTTATTTATTATATAATTATTTAGAAAATAATATATATTTTATTAACATATAAAATATTTATATTATTAATAAATATTTTTATTAGTTTTTAATAAAATATTATTTTATTAATATGTTAATATATTGTTTTATTTAGCTAAGACCTATGTAGCTATAATTATGAAGTGTATTGGTAGACAAGCTACCTTTTCCAAATCTCTCAGTTAGTTCAAACATTTTTCGAATCATTAACCATGAATGTAGATAGTAGCTGAATTTAATGAACATGGGGGTAAATAATTATTTGTACATGGATTAGAAAAATATGTATGGATGTGTTCCAAGACCTATAGATATATTGAAGTTGTAACTTGTGATTTTAAAACCATCTATTCCTTTGTGTTCTTAAAATGGGCTTTTTATATATATATTGAAGTTGTAACTTATGATATTAATACCATCTATCCCTTCATATTCTTAAAATGGGTGTGTTTCTGACGTGAAACGTCTAGCGGAAGAGTAGTTGGGCCAAATGGAGCATAGAAAGCAGTGGAGCCCAAATAAATGGGCTGGAGCATCAAAATAGGGTTGTTTTATGTTCTAGTGTCCGTCTTTGGTTTCGTTTCATGTTTTTAGTTTTTATTTAGTTTTTAGTTGGACTATTAGTTTTATTTAGATGTCATGTTATTTTGAATATTTTACTATTTACGGAACTACTCTTGTTAGGGTTGGGACTATAAATAGCTTTGTTTGGTGGTTATTCAATACTTATCAAAAAAATCTTAGGATTATTTCTCTAGTTGGAGTCTGGGGTTTTCCCTTGGTATCTTAAAGGTTTTCATGTTGTGTAAATCCTTGTTTTTATTTGTCAACACTACGTTAGGTGGTATCAAAGTAGGTTACAGCACCGCCCATTCTTGATGGATAACCGTGACGAAGAGGCAACCACCCTATTGACATTGATCAGGGGGTGTAGGTGAACTGGGAGGCGAGACACCCAGGGAGCAGCGATTGAAACTCTGGAGTGACGAATGGAGGCGCTCGAGCGATGGTTTGCATGCATGGAACAAACCCTGGATGGCTTATGTGAGTAGTTCAATGCTCTTAGGATCAATGCAAATAGGAATCATATGGAGATAGGGGATTTGTCAGGGATGGAGCTTGCAGCCTACCTATCAATAGAGCTATTCTTGCAAACCCACATAGACAACCAAACTATATGGGCATTCGCATTCAAGAAGATTACGATGATCAAGGAAAAGCGGAGTATACAAATTATAGTTGATATCGTGACTTTGATCAATATTCGAGGGGGTCAGAAGACTTTTGTCTGAAAGCAGATATCCCATCCTTTAATGGAGACCTCAATATCGAGGATTTTCTTAACTGGCTATCTAAGTGTGATTGATTCATGGAGTATCTAGGTGTCTCGGATGAGAAGGTGGTGAGATTGGTCGTGTTCAAATTGAGGGAAGGAGCATCTACGTGGTGGCAGAGATTGTCGGATGATCGGTTGAGGCAAGGATTGCCTTTTGTTCGGACTTGGTTTCAGATGAAGCAGTTGTTGCGGCTCCGATTCCTTCGGATTATGACCAGATTTTGTTTAATAGGTACCATAAGTGTATCCAAGGTTAGAGAACAGTCCATGCATATACTGTTGCATTTCTTAGGCTGGCAAAATGAAATTACTTGTTGGAAACTGAAGGGTAGCAGGTGGCGAGGTATATGTCAGGGTTGACTCCAGCGATACAGGATCGCATAGGAGTTCCGATGCTTCGCAGTATTTTAGAGGCAAGAAACATGGCACTGAAAGCTGAGATGATGATGCAGGAGCATTCCTCTAATGTTGGCATATTTAATTATACGCAACGAAATTGGGGTGAGTCAAACTGATTTAATGCAGATAAGGTCAAAATGCCTCAGAATAATTCACAGCATAAGCAAGAAAGTAGAGAAGACACGGCTGGTGGGATGCTGGTGTAGACAAGAGGAAATATTGAAAGGGGCACTTATGATCGAGGTAACCAGTGGCCGAATAACCTTTATGCCAGGCCAGCTCTCATGAAGTGTTATAAGTTCAACGAGCTAGGTCACCATTCTAGTGATTGTGCGTTGAGGAAGGCTGTTAATTTGGTGGAGAGAGAAGATAAAGATGCTGATGATGGAGATGAGTACCTTTGTGAGCCGGATGGAGATGGAGAAGAGTATGATGAACCAGGCTGGAGGCTGATGTTATCACCTAAGTGGAGGATGATACACAATAGAATAAATTGTTCCATACTAGGTGCACAATTAACAAGTTTCTCTTTGATTTAATAATTGATAGCGGTAGTTGTGGAAATATAATTGGTAGGGAAACTGTGAAGAGATTAGGATTGATTGTGGAGAAGCATCCCAATCCTTAACACTATTGGTTGGATTAAAGTGGATGATGATGTTAAAGTAATGGAGAGGTGTAAGGTACCCTTTTCTATAGGCAGATATAAGGATGAGGTGTACTGTGATATCGTTGACATGGATGCTTGTAATATGCTATTTGGTAGACCTTGGCAGTTTGATGTTGATGCTGGACATGAGGCCAGAGAGAATGTGTATAAGCTTAGCAAAGGTTGGGTGAAATTTCTCTGCCCAAAACTTCTAAAGTTGAGGAGAAGGCTTTCCTAACTTTGACTTATCATTGTTGTGAGTTTGAAATATACTTATTGATGGTGAAAGGCGTGACTAGCAGTGATGATGAAGAAAACGAGATTGTAGTGCTAGATGCAGTCAAGCCTTTACCGGAGGAGTTTGCAGAAATCGGGCCATAAGAGATTCCTCAGGGCTTACCTTTCATGAGGGATGTGCAGCACCAAATTGATTTGATTCTTGGAACTAGCCTGCCAAACCTTCTGCATTATAGGATGAGTCCGAAGGAAGAGAAAAGGTAGAAGAGCTGTAACGGAAGGGGCTAATTCGAGAGAACATGAGTTTGTGTGCAGTACCCGCATTGTTGACTCCTAAGAAAGATGGTAGTTGGCATATGTGTGTTGATAGTAGGGCCATTAATTGGATTATAGTGGGGTATAGGTTTTCAATTCCTAGGTTGGATGATATACATGACCAATTACATGGATTTATGTTGTTTTCGAAAATTGATTTGGTGAGTGGGTACCATCAGATTAGGATTAGACCTTGGGATGAGTGGAGGATTGCCTTGAAGACAAAGGAGGCGCTATATGAGTGGTTGGTGATGCTGTATGGCCTGTCTAATGTCTCGAGTGTTTTTATATGACTTATGAATCATGTTCTGAAATCTTTTATCAACAAGTTTGTTGTTTATTTTGATGATATCTTGATTTATAGTCATATAGAAGATGAGCATATTGAGCACTTGAAGGCGGTACTCATGGTTTTGCAAAAGAACAAGCTGTATATCAACATGAAGGATTGTATTTTTATGACTGATAGGTTGCTGTTTTTAGGCTATGTTGTGAGCATAGATGGAATTCATGTTGATGAGAAGGTGCGTGCCATTAGAGACTGGCCGACCCCAAAAACAGTCAGTGAGGTGGGAAGTTTTCATGGCTTAGCGGTCTTCTACAGGAGATTCATTCGAGGCTTCAACATCATTATTGCACCTATTACTGAGTGTTTGAAGAAGGGAAAATTTGATTGGAATGAGGCTGCATAGAGGAGTTTCGCATTGATTAAGGAGCAGTTGAGCAATGCACCTGTGCTAGCACTGCCTAACTTTTAGAAGTTGTTTGAGGTGCAGTGTGATGCTTGTGGAGTGGTCATTGGGGCTGTTCTGTCACAAGAAAGGAGGCCAGTAGCATTTTTCAGTGAGAAACTATGTGATGCTAGGCAGCAATGGTCTACGTATGACAGAATTTTATGCTGTAATTCAAACTCTCAAGCATCAGGAGCATTATTTGATTGGACAGGAGTTTGTCTTTTATTCTGGTCATCAAACTTTGAAGTATTTGAATATCCAGAAAATGATAAGCAATGATATACATGCGAGGCAGACTACTTTTATGTAGAAGTTCCCATTCTAATTAGCGCATAAGGCCAGAGTTCAGAATAAGGTGGTAGATGCTTTGAGTAGGTGAACAGCTTTATTGGTGACCTTGCAGAAGGAGAATGTTGGATTTGATTGCTTGAAAGAGTAGTATACAGATGATGAGGATTTAAGAGAAATCTGGTACAGGTGTTTTCAGAAGCATCCAGCTGATGCGAGATAATCAGTTATGGATTCCCTGTTCTTCCTTACAGGAGAAACTTATTCATGATTTGCATGGAGGTGGCTTAGCAGGTCGCTTGGGATGAGATAAAACAATTGCTGCAGTGGAGGAGGGATATTACTGGCCGTAGTTGAAGAAGGATGTTGGCAGTTTTGTTCGAAAATACTACACTTGTCAAACAGCTAGGGGACAAACGTAGAATACAGGATTGTATATGCCTTTGCCAGTTCCTGGAAAACATCTAGGAAGATTAGTCTATGGATTTTGTTTTTGGTTTGCCCTGCACCCAAAGGGTCATGGATTTTGTGTTTGTTGTTGTTGATAGGTTTTCTAAGATGGCTCATTTTATGCCTTGCAAGAAGACTTCAGATGCAGAGCATGCTGCTAAGCTGTTCTTTCGGGAGGTGGTTCGATTGTATGGCATGTCTAAAACCATTACCTCGGATAGAGAAAACAAATTTTTGCATCACTTCTGGTGGACTTTGTGGCAGATGTTTGACTCTTCTTTGAATTACAGCAGTACAGCTAACCCATAGATTGATGGATAGATTGAGTCTCTTAATTGGACTCTAGGCAACCTAATTCGGAGCATCTGTGAAGACAAACCGAAGCAGTGGGATTTAGGACTTGCATAGGCGGAGTTTGCATATAACATTGTGCAATATAGTGCTACAGGGCTTTCGCCATTCTCAATAGTTTATTTGTAGGTTTCAAGGCATGTAGTGGACTTAGCAAATATTCCTAAGGGACTTGAATTCAGTGTTGTTGCCGAGAGGTTTGCAAAATAGATTCAAGATATTCAGGTTAAGGTGAGATAGAAGCTAAAAGTTGCTAATGCTAAGTATAAAGTGTTAGATATATGCTCTAGAAGCCAGATTGGCCGACACTTGTAAAACATTTTTAGGACATATTTTATATTATTAACTTTTATATTAATAAAATTTGATTTTTTTTTATCCATTCACATAGTGTTTATTGTGTCTGTGGATTATTCAATGGGTTAATGGGTATAATGACATTCTCAAGAGTTGAAAATTGAGATGTGTTACTATAGTTAACTCATAAATTGCTCACGATCGTAGGATCATCACGGGGATGGTAATTGATTCAGAAGATTGGTGCATGATCACTTTCTTCGGATAGATGAGTTTTGAATCTAAGGTGTAGAGCATCGGAGTGAAAGTGCAAGTGTTAGTTAAGAATAAGGGTACTGAACATGACCAATCACGGATAGTCACAAGGATATCTACCTTCTCGTCAGTAACATACTCATAGCTGTAGTAGTGTGTTTAATTCTATAATCTGAGAGGTGCATTGGCGGTTCACCTTGAGGATACTATAGTTTGACTGCACCATAACTTGGTCTTCTAGCCATATGGAGTCTTGAGATGGATGTTGGTTGCATTATGTTTATTGTAGAAATTGGGTTGCACCAAGATGGGATCTATCAACCTCGACAGAAGAGTAGTTCTATGTAGATCATGAGATTGAGTCCTAAAATCTATGGCCATGAAAATGTGAAAGATAGAAAGGTGTTTCTATTGGGTTTCACATCGAACTCGAATTGATTGATTCTAACATATGATAGGATGAGGTTTGACGAGTTATCCTTGACCTCTGTCCTGTCGGAACTCATGATAGAAGAATCAAATCATACGGTAACTGCACCTAGAGATTCATCCCTTCAGTTCTGTTGGCTTGTCATTATATATTGCTAGATGTCACTGGTGGATTGTGAGAGCTCATTAGGATCATTCTGGACCGACGATTCTTGATGGGTGTGAGTTGGAATTGTTTCAATCCATTGAAAGGAGTTTCAATGATATTATGATAGAGACCATGGTACATCTCACTACCATACATAATTGAACCTATGGGGTCACACAATAAGGAATTTAATCTTGGATTGATTAATTGGGCTTGTGAAGTCACAATTGGTTTAGGATTTGGTAAAATTTTATTGGGTTTAGGTGTACCATGCTAGCATATGGTTAAACCTAAATTTTTCTCTAGACTTAATTCCTTATTGGATAAGGTTTAGATCAAGTCTTGCCTTATTCCTAATCTAATCTATTTAGGTCAAGAAGGGCACCACATTGGGCGCCTCAATAGGATTGGGTTGAGCCAATTAGTTGGCTCATTTCCTCTTTTTCTTCCTTGACTTTGCGTAGATTTTATGGAAGGGGCACATGCCACCTCTGGATGGATGAGATTAAGAGAGGCACATGCCTCTTCTTTTAGTTGGTTCCATGACTACCAACCACATGGAATTCATGTGGAGAATGAAAAGGGCACACGCCCCTCTCTGATTTCAGCATGAGGAGTAGGGAGAGAGGGCTCACACCTCCTCTCTCTCTCTCTCGCATGGATGAGGACCAGTGGACGCCAGGTGTTGCCACCCACTCTACTTATCTATTTGGGAGAGATAACATTTCCTTTTAGATTGATTTTTCTTGGGAAGAAATTTTGATTTAAGGGAAGGCATCATCATGAGATGATGACTAGCCATTTTTTTTGATTGGTTTGAATTTTGAATTCGAACCAATGGGTCTATTTATTGGCAGCCCTTTTAGGGTTTGCCAAGTGATAGAAAATTAGATTTTCCATCTCTCCTTGTATCCATGCCACCTCTCCTTTTCCTCTCTATTCCTAGCCCAAGGAGTTGGGTGTTCATATCTCCACTTGCCTAAGGTTGTTAGGCAAATCTTGTCTTGTGCCAAGAAAAGGAAGAAGCAAGTTCTCAAAGGTTGAGATCGTGAAGAAGATCAAAAGTTGATCTAAGATCCAGAAAGGCTCTTAAGAAGGACAATCCAAGGTTGATCCCGGTGGATACTTGTAGAGGCCGGGCACGTGCGTGGCTTAATGATGAACCTTCTTCAAATCCACGATATTTGGATTACGGTGTTTATCTACCCGTGCAAGATAATAAAGAGTTATCACATCCCTCTTTATTTAATATGCTGATTTTATGATTATTGATCCTATTTAGATCTATGTCTCGTGTGCCGGGTTGGTTAAAATTTTTAAAATCTGCTGCATCAGACTCTTATCGATCCGGTGCAACTCTCGATCCTTTTATAAAGCAGCTGCGGATAGGCATCGCAAAGAGAATTTTTTGCTGAAGGGGACATGGTCATGGTGTTCCTTTGTAAGGAAAGTTTCCAGTTGGCACCTATAGCAAGCTGTAGTAGAAGAAGTATGGGCCGTACCAGATCCTACGCCTATGTTGTTGATCTACCTAATAGTTTGGGTATTTCCAGGACTTTTAATGTTGCTGATATTTATCTTACTATCCTGAGGATGAGGTTTTGTATCCTGATGCTGATGATAACTTAAGGGCGAGTTTTTTCCATGTGGAGGAGAATGATGCAGAACGTTTAGTTGAAGAGTACTTGCCATATGGAGTGCAGAAAGCAGAGGAAGCCCAAATAAATGGGTTGGAGCATCGAAACGGGGTTTTTTTATGTTTTGGTGTCCGTCTTTGGTTCAGTTTTATGTTTTTAGTTTTTATTTAATTTTCAGTTGGACTATTAGTTTTATTTAGATGTTATTATGTTATTTTGAATATTTTACTATTTATGGAACTACCTTTGCTAGGTTTGGGACTATAAATAGCTTTGTTTGGTAGTTATTCAGTACTTCATCAAAAAAAAAAAAAAAATCTCCGAATTATTTCTCCAATTGGAGTGTAGGTTTTCCCTTGGTATCTTGAAGGTTTTCATCTTGTGTGAATCCTTGTTTTTATTTGCCAACGCTGCGTCAGTTTCATATACCTAGCGTATGTGGCAGGGCAGATTAAATATATGAATATGGCATATTAAATATGGGAAAAACTTTTAATGTGGCAAAGTTATAATTCCAAGTTTTGGAAATAACTTTCGCCTTGTGTTCTTAAAATGGGCGTTTCATATATCTTGCACACGTGGCAAAGTACACATGGCAGATTAAATATTTGAAAAGCTTTTAATGTGGCAAAATTATAATTCTAAGCTTTAGAAATAACTTCCATGTACACATGGCGGATGGAACCTCAACCAAGACAAAGCCTCCATTTTAATATATATATAGATATGTATGTGTGTGTGGATAGATAGATGGATACACACGCACACATATGGATATATAGATATTAGATTAGGAAGTAAATGATAGATAGATGGATAGATATATAGATAGATAGATAGAGACACACACACACACATATAGATATTAGATTAGGAAGTAAATGAGACCATTCTAGAGTATGGCCGTTTTAGTGCGATACGACACATTGAGGATGAATGATATGTAAATTGTGTATGTCTTTGATATACATTCCTAGTCAGTTGCAGGGATTTCTACTATATGTATTTAAAGGTTGGTGACTTAATGATCTTTCTCCCTTCTTGTTAGCATTCCTTGTTTTGTCCTGTTCTTTTTTTTTTTTTGACTCCTAGTTGGCCTGAGCCGAGAATTTGGCACCGATTTAGAATAGTAATTAGGTATATAGTCACTTCAAAACATTCAAAATTTAATGGTTCTTGATTTGTAAGACTCACGTTATAGATAGATGGAACAAGTCTTGTTTATTGAGGTTTCAGAGTTTAGGGTCATGCATTGTATTGTTGTTATCATACACTATTAGTTGAGCAATTCCCATACTTTCAGCCATCTACAGTAATTTGAAGTTCTGGCCAAAATTCTGAAGCCAAAATTCAAGTTTTTTTTTTTTTTTTTCTTGGCTGAAAATAGGAAACTAGGTCTTATTTTTTCCTTTAAATTTCATCCAAAATTCCTAGCAGGCCAACTTTGTTAGGCACATGGTCAATTCGTGCTAATCTTTTTTATCATATTTTTACCCTTCCAACACAAGAATTTTGTCAAGATTAAGCTACTACATTTGTAAATATTTGAAAACATTGTGATATTATGTTGCAGAGAAATATACATGCGTAGGATTGGCAATTCAAGTATTTAAATATGATAGCATTTGGATTTTTATTTGTTATTCTTGTTGAACAGTGAAATAAAATATTACACTCTAGTCTAGAGCAATGTGATACATGATGTATATGATGCATATGCATGTAGATGCATGCATGGCACTGGTACATATGTCTATTTTTTTGATAAAAAAACCACCAAAACAATATGCTTAAAGGACCCAAATGGTATGCTATATTTTAAGAGTGGTGAGTTTCTTTGCTTTCTTGACTTTTACATGTTTATTTTTGTAATGCTTTTCAAGTTTTTATGGGATTTTCTTACTATTTTGTGACTGGAATGATCAAAACTGCTGAACTGAAGCTCATTATACACGTCTTAAAATGAATACAACCTTTGAAAATCTAGCAGCAATAACATAACTGGTGTGATTTAGTTATCAGATTTTCCAATAACCCATCTTATGTTATGAATTGTTGCTTGTTGTTAGTTTAAATTGCAATAACTTCTGTAAGGTATGCTATCATTTATATGTTCATGCAAATTTTGTATGGCTTGCATTTAATTTAGTTGCCAACAGATTCATGTTATTTATAGGGCTGCCAAGAGTTTTGATAAATGTGTACCTTGTTAAGATGGCTCAATGATACATCTCAATGTTTCACTGCCTAGCTGTCATACACTTCCATAACCGAATCTTTGTTGCCTCAAAAAGTTTCATTGCATATTTGTAATCTTATTTTCTCTTTGGTTGATAGCGGCGGCCTGGGGATGTCTCTTTTCTTGTCAACTTCGATGATAAAATGTCAGAAGTGCCAGAGTATTGTATTAATGCTGGCCTAATTGGCAACATTGCTAGGTTCATCAATCATAGCTGCCAACCAAATCTCTTTGTCCAATGTGTCCTGAGCTCACATCATGACATTAAAATCGCCAAAGTAATGTTGTTTGCTGCTGACACTATTCCTCCTTTGCAGGTAATTACACTGCCAGAATTTCAAATTTTCCATATAGCTGGTTATTTCTCCGAGTCTTGATGTCTTGTTAACTTTTCTGCTTCTGATTTATATAATTTGGTTTCTTTTGTGGTATTGTCTTTTACTGCACATGAGAACATGATAATTTTGGAACAAGATCAAGTTGTGGAGTATCTTAATCAATTTTAATTTATGGAAAGTCCTACGAGTCTTGACATCTTGCAATATCAACATAAGCAACAATTATGGATGGTATATGTGCATGATTCACAATGTCTTTTCTGATGAATTTATCAAATTCATCCCATAAGTGGGTTTTGGTTTACACAAGTCCATGCCTGCCATCAGGTTCAAGGACTTGCGCGTGAGATGAGGGTGCCTGCAGTTTAGAGGCCTCATGAAGAATAATAAAAGTCATCTTAGTTTTCTGTTTGTTCAAAATTATATGGCTTAATCTTGAGCATTCCCAAATTTCATGAATTGATTAATAAATGTGTTTACATATGCTTTACATTGATTTACAATCTCCAAATTGTTCTAACATTGAACATGATGCTGAAGATATTAGTTTAATGAAGGCCTAAAGAGCCTTATTTGTACTTCAGGTTCCTTGTACACCTAGCTTATGCTGTATGCACCTAGTAAGGTCTGCTTTTAGGTTTTTACTAGATGTTGGATCCTGGTTTATGCTTGGTGAGTCTTTGATCGAGGCCAGTGAACTCTTTCTTTCTGTCTCTATAAAAAGGCCATTGAACTAGTGGAATGTGTTCGTGTATGTAGCACTGCTATTGTGAGCAATTGCCTAATTGCCATATGCATGCATGTATGCTTGTATGTGTATGTCTGTACCATGGACCTTATAGGGCCTACTCTGAGTTTTACTAGGGTTGTGGCTAGAGTCTGTGTTTGACAGGCCTCATGTGGCCCACTTCGTGCATGTTGGACCTCCATGCGTTGCTTGAACTTGGACTTGGGGCCCAGCATGGGCCAAATAACTGGAGGCTAATTTTAGTGACATCAAAGTGTAAATCATGTTAACATCATTTATAGCTCAGAAAATGATTTGACAAAAAGTCATCATGAATATTAGGAAATAAATATAAAATATATATCGAGAGACAAAACACGGCTGGTTCCTACTTGTTAGATAATGGTTAGGTGGCCCTTGTACCCGCACCCCATTTTTGGATCCTTTTCAGCAGAGTCCATGTCTGCCATTGACATGCACCTGTTCCTGACACCATTGTAAAATGCAAATGGTTTTACATATACAACCTTATTCTTAAGGTCTACTTCTTTTACCAAGCCTGAAACCTGAAATTCATAAAATTTCAGAATTTGTAACTTTGTCTAAATTTACTTAATGTCATAATGGTAGGGGCGGCAATTGGGTCGAATTGGGTTGAATGGGAATCGGATGTAGATTGGGTCAAAAATTCGTTGATCCAAACTTGACCTGCTTATTAAATTAGTCAAAAGTTAAGATCTACGGTCAATCTATTTATTAAACAGGTAATCTGACCCAATCTACATAACTCATTTATTAAATGGGTCAACTTACATGGGTTAAACAAAGTTAAGTGGGGTTTTAATGGATTTAATGGATGTAAATGGGTTGAATTGGTTAAGCAAATCGGGTTAAATAGGATAGAAACATGTTAAGCAGGTTTTAAATAGGATAAACAGGTCTTAAATAGATTGAATGGGTTGGGTTATGGCCCAACGTAATTATTAAATGAATCAAAACAGGTTAGACGGGTTGAAGGTCTAAACCTAAACCTAACTCATTTGATAAACAGGTCTACAGGTTGACCTCTGATTTTTGTCAAACTCGAACCTATTTAAAGTGGGTCATTCGCGGGTTGGGTTGACTGGTTGGATCATAAATTGCCATCTTAACATAATACTAATGATAAAATTTGTTGAGTCCCTTCTTAGAGGTAATTCGACAAGTCTTTTCTTTTTTTTTTGGTTTTGGTCAACGAGTCTTCAAGGGCTTTGAACCACAAGTGTAGAAAAACTGTTCCCGGAAAAGTTTAAGGGCCTGCTTGGATTCTAGTTCCTGTTATTTGGTGATAACATCTCCAATGATTGGTCTCATGCTAGAGGATTTAAAAGACTTCTGGGAGGATTTAATCCTCCTGTACCTAGTAATCATAGGCAAGATATTTTGTTGGAATGTTGTTTTTTGTTATCCCTAAAAATTCAGGGATAATAGGTTTTGGTGTCTATCCATAATACTTATTCCATACCTTGCTACCTTTGTTCGAATTCTTCCGCACGATAGACCTTATTGTTGGATAAAATCATCCATCATCCAAATAAATCCTAAATGGTTTGGTAAGCCTGGCCATGGGTTTAAAACTTCCTCAATAGACGTAATAATAAGAATACATTTAGAGCATTCCATGTCAATGGGTCAGAGTGCTTGTGAATCTTGCAAACGTATTGTGTTAGAGGATGCTCAAGATGTAAGTTCAGCTTTGGCACTTGTTGGTGAGAGAGCTTTGATGATTTTTTTTTTTCATGTTTTTTGATGTTAAATGTTGTTATATGGTGTTCTAGGTTAAAGTTATGTCTGTTGGATGTTTTTTAATCATATATGAAAAGTATGTACTTATTTCTTGCTGTATCCTAGTGTGGTATCTTAATTTTTCAAGATTTGCCAAATTGGCATATCCATACTATGTTGTTTCAGTATCCATGTTTCCTAGGTGTGTATACATTATGTTGTGACGTGCATGTGCCTGTGACTACATGTGATGCTATTTTAAACTATTTAAGCCTTTATATGTGTTTTTGTCTATGTTGAATTATGCTTTTTTTTTTTTTTTTTTTGTGTTATTTGTATTCTCAAATATGTGTAACATCATGATTTCATTAAGTATAAATGTTTTGATGTGTATTTGCATGTGTGTGTGTGTACATAAATACATACATATGCATGCTTATTTATTCATGTACGGCACTTTACTTTACCAAGGCGTGTGCCTTGCTTTGTGTCTTGCATCTCCACTCCAAGAGATCTTGGTGCCTTGGTTTGCCTACAGCCTTATTTGTTTGAGAGGTAATAGAGGCTTTCTTTATTAGACTTATGTCCAAATAAACTAAACTAGCAGGTTCTCAGATTGCCCAAACAAGTGCCTGATATCATTTGATGCGAACTCAGAACACTTGTAAGGAAGATCTATTGGATGATTTACAGTTCTTCCACTATGAAGTGAAGATTAGATTTTGACCTAAACTCATAGGATTAATCTACATCATATGATCAAGCCCCTTGTTAGTTAAGCCTTAAAATTATTCTGATATGATTGTACAAATACCCAGCTTGATTGCAGATGCTAATTGATTCACAAGAACCTTGGACTATCAACTGGTGGAAGCTTGCTTTATTATGGTATGGGTAACTTGGACTGCCCAAATGGTATGAAATGGAAGGTATTGGAAAAACACGTTTATGGTGGTTGATCTAGTAATTTGCTCAGCCTTAAAAAGAGTTGCAATGCTGTAAATTAAAAAGTGGGTCCTGACATGACAAAAAAATTAAGCAATGGAAAATCTCTTTCTTGATTTCAATGAACATTATGAAAAGCTCTGTGAAGAAAACCTTTTTTTATGTATTTCGCATTTTAGCTATTATTGAAGAGAGTGATGGATTTGGTGTACATGGAGGAAGCATGGATTTCAAAGCAAAAACATGAAATCAAATAAATCAAACCCAAACCCTAGGACCACCTTATTAGCAGTTAAATCATATAACATGCATTTGTAATATAAAAGAAAGTATTAGAACATACCTCTTATTGCTAAACCCTAAATTGACCTTGATCGTCGGTAGTAGTTCGTCAGGGGTTCCACCAGGTGCCCACGTGTTCACCCTCCAATGTTGATCCATACAGAGACTTGACCAAGACATCAGCACCTCTGATTTATATAATTAAAATTCTTTAATAAGAACTTTAATTAAATGGGCAAGACCTTCTTAAGCTTTTATGTCACCTTCCTTGCCTTTCCTTATCTATCTTTCTTTTTCTTTTGTCTTCTTAATTTTTCTTCCTAATCTCTTAGTCTTAAGATGACTTCTTGTCCTTACAATGACAAGGTCTAGACAAGAGAAAGGAAGAAAAAAAATTGGACAAAAAGAAACTCTTGTAAGAAAGAAAAGATAATGTTCACTCACACGGACTCTTGGTGTGCACCCCTATATATAATGTACGTAGGGGTGCCAACAAAACATCTCACGTCCTTTCCTCATCAAATTCTCACACCCCATCAGCCAATCTCATGCCTCATCAGTAAAAAACGAGATATAGACAGTCCAAGAGGTGCCTTAAAGTAGGACTCTTGGATTAATTCTACGTAAGTTTTTATGAAGAGTCACAATAATTCATCTTTGGCGCCACCCTTTTCATCCATTAGATCATCAAAACAAGGCCATCCAATGGCTCTAAAAAGGGACACCCAATCAGCAAGAAGGCGTGGAGATAAACTTTGAATAGTTTAAGTCCCAAGAGACTTTGACTTAGTCCAAGAGACGTTAAGGAGTAGGAGGCATGGAGTCTTGGGCGGCAAGGGGTCTTGGGCGACAAAACATCCTGGGTGAAAAATTTAAAAGGAAAAGAAAGTATTTCATCTGCAGAAGGACTCTTCTACGCCCCATATCAGATGTCCACGCCAATTTAAAATATTTACGCGACATAACATATGGGAAAAGTCAAAGAAGGTAGGCGCCATCTTATTCCATGCGCCAAAGAGTCCTTTGCGCATGAAAGACTTCCCATGCGCAAGAGAGAGACTCTCTGGTGCGTGGGATGCAGGTATGTGGCGCCCAATCTGAAGCCCAATCAATCTAGGTTAATCCAACTCAAGATCAAATCTTATTTGGCTCAAATCGGATCTTAATTAGCCCAAATCAGAAGCCGATTCGAATCCAATTCGAATCCAGGTGCTAGAGTTTGCTATATGTGCTAGCATATTTATCTTGCAAACATGGTCTAATCTAATTAGACGCTTAATCAATTCTCTGTGTGTGACCCATTGGATTCCACATCTAACCAATAGTGAGTCAGGGTGTGATTTGACCTAATCTGGTTAGAACTCAACCAAACCGATTTAGATCAAAACTAGCCAACCTAATTTGACTTAATTTAGAACACTTTCTAATTTAATGATCAAATTAAAATTTTAATTTGATCAAACCTATAAGACATGATTGACGTCTAGCAACGTATCATGACTATCCGGAAGATGTAAAATTTTGATGGAAATACCAAAAAGATCCTTTAGTGAAAATTACCAGGCAACTAGATCCTTTGATCTTCCTGCATCCTGAATATGACTCTGGGTATGGAAATATGTCAACCCCAATATCATATTCATTTCTCTTTCAATCTTATGATGATGATTCATTTAATGAAACATTAGAAACCATTTCTAATTTTCATCATGCTTTGATCAAAGTCTTCCTGAATCATTATTTGTTTGAAGCAGGTAGGATGCTATTTCCTCTTACCAGGAGTGATCGATTTCATGTTAACCTACTCACAACCTTCATATATATAATCTACCATATCCAGATCATCCCGTACATAACTAAGTCATGAATGAGTATGAACCAAAATATGGATTTATATATATAAGATTCTATGGTAGTTTCAGGTCAAAGGATTACATGCACAAATTCCACTATGAGAACCATCTATTGACATGTAGATAAGACTCCATTAGATATTCTCAATTTGGATCAATTCAGTGAACTCATTCTCTAATGAGCACCCACATTCTTGTATTAGTGTCATACACAAGTTATTGTGAGATCAATCACCCTCTTAATCGAGCATACAAAGAATGTGCTAGTCTTACCGAAAAACATTGATCCCTAACTCAATGTCCCATCGACTAGGAATATTTAAATTAGGGTTTTAAGATTTTAGGTCTCACTAGTATGATCTCATCATAATCCTAAAACCATAGCCCTAATTTATAGGAGTTCATCATAATCTTAAATAAATAATAAGACACTGCATATGATGAAATAAATGCCTTTATTTATTAAAAAATGTCATTACATGAGTCTGGAAGACAAAGAACATCCCAAAAATAAATTGGCTTGAGGGCATATTCCTTTCAATCTCCCACTTGCACTAAAGCCAATCGCCCTTATATTTTAATCCCATACAATCAAGGTGGCGATCAAATAGTTGCAGTGGTAAAGCCTTAGTGAATGGGTCTGCTATGTTGTTCTTTGTGTCCACTCGTTCTATGACTACATCTTGTCTTTCAATAATTTCTCGAACGAGATGGAAGCATCTCAGAATGTGTTTGGATTTATGATGAGACCTTGGTTCCTTTGCTTGAGCTACAGCTCCAGTATTATCACAGTAAAGTGGTACTGGATTCTCAATTTCAGGAATAACACCCTAATTCAGTGATGAACTTCTTCATCCAGACAGCTTCCTTGGCGGCTTCACTTACAGCTATGTATTCTGCTTCAGTGGTTGAGTCAGCTACAGTTGGCTGCTTAGTACTCTTCCAACTCACTGCTCCACCATTCAGAGTAAAGACATACCCTGAAATGGATTTGCTATCATCTGGGTCTGATTGAAAACTAGAGTCAGAATATGCTTCTAAGTTTAAGATCAGAACCACCATATACAAGAAAAATATCTTTAGTCCTTCTTAAGTACTTAAGAATATTTTTCACAGCTTTTCCAATGATCCTCTCCTGGATCAGCTTGAAATCTACTTGCAATGCCTAAAGCATAAGCAACATCAGGCCTTGTACATAACATGGCATACATTATTGATCCAACAGCCGAAGCATAAGGAATAGAACTCATTCTATTTCTCTCTTCAGGTGTCTTTGGAGACATCTTTTTAGAGAGATGTATGCCTTGACTCATGGGTAAATAACCTCTTTTACTTCCCATCCATACTGAATCTTTTCAGTATTAAGTCAATGTACCTTGATTGGGACAAGCCTAGCATCCTCTTAGATCTATCTCTATAGATCTTTATTCCTAGTATATAGGATGCTTCTCCCAAATCTTTCATGAAAAACTTATTTGATAGCCATAATTTGACTGATTGTAACATTGGGATATCATTCCCAATGAGGAGTATGTCATCTACATACAGAACCAAGAAGACTATGGTTCTCCCACTAGTTTTCTTGTACACACATGGTTCATCCAACATTCTTGATAAAACCAAACTCTTTTACTGTTTCATCAAAATGGATGTTCCAACTCCTTGATGCTTGCTTTAATCCATAAATGGATCTCTTAAGCTTGCATACCTGATTTGGTCTCTCTCATTTGACTCAAATCCTTCTGGCTGTGACATATAGACCTTCCTCCTCAAGGAAACCATTAAGGAAGGCAGTCTTTACATCCATTTGCCATATTTCATAAGTCGTGGTATGCTGCTATAGCAAGCATAATCCGAATAGATTTGAGCATGGCAACAGGTGAAAATGTTTCATCATAATCAATCCCCTATTTTTGCCTAAAATCCTTAGCCACCAATCTGGCCTTATAGGTTTCAATTTGACCATCAGCTCCAATCTTTTTCTTAAAAATCCATTTGCATCCAATAGGATTTATATCCTCTGGTGCATCCACCAAAGTCCATACTTTGTTGGTGTGCATGGATTCTATTTCGGATTGCATGGCAGCCAGCCATTTGTAAGAGTCCTTACTTTTGACTGCTTCCGTATAGGTCAGAGGTTCGTCATTCTCAATGACTTGGGCTTCATTATTCTCAATAATGAACCCATACCTCATAGGTGTATTTCTTACTCTTTTAGACCTACGGATAGGAGTTATGTGTTCTGGTTCTTTTATGTGATTATATGGTTGAGAAATTTTTATTTGTTTTTCTTGAACTTCACTAAGTTCAATATTTCTGCCACTGCCCTTTTCTAGGATAAATTCTTTTTCCATGAAAATGGCATGCCTACTTACAAATACCTTTTATTCAGTAGGATGGTAGAATAAATATCCTATACTATTTCTAGGATATCCTATAAATAGACATCTGTCTGATCTAGCATCAAGTTTATGTCCAAAATTTTTTTTGACATAAGCTGGACAACCCCATATCTTAAGATACTTAAGATTAGGTTTCTTACTTCTCCATATGTCATATGGAGTACTAGATACAGATTTAGAAGGTACTCTATTCAAGATGTAAATTGCAGTCTCCAGAGCATGACCCCAGAAGAAAATAGGTAAATCAGTGAAGCACATCATGGACCGTACCATATCTAATAAGGTACGATTTTTTCTTTCGGCTACACCATTTAATTGCGGTGTATAAGGAGGTGTCCATTCAGAGAGAATCCCTTTAACTTTAAGATAGTCTAAGAAACTCACTAGATAAGTATTCTCCTCTCCGATCAGATCGAAGGATTTTTATACATTGTCTAGTTTATTTTTTCGACCATACTTTGATACTCTTTAAATTTATCAAAGGCTTCTGATTTGTGTTTCATAAGATACACATATCCAAACCTAGATAAATCATCAATGAATGTAATAAAATAAGAGTATCCTCCTCTAGCTTGAGTTGTCATAGGACCACATACATCCGTATGTACAAGTCCTAATAACTCATTTGTCCTTTCTCTATGTCCACTAAATGGAATCTTGGTCATTTTACCCATGAGGCATGATTCACAAGTTCCCAATGATTCATAATCAAAAGGATCAAAGAACTTTTTTTTTTGTATAACTTGTTAATCCTAGCCTCACTAATATGACCTAATCGACAATGCCAAAGTAAAGTATTATTTATGTCATCTCTCTTACGTTTTCCATTTTCATCAATATGAAATATATTATCATCCAAACATAGAGTCAACAAACCATTGCTAAATATGCCAAAATAAATAATTTTCATTAGAATATTTGATCGAGCAACCTTCGCTCGTTACATTAAGACTATAACCTTGTTTTAATAACAAGGGTATAGATATAATATTTCTAATGATCTTAGGCATATAATAACAATTTGTAAGCTCTAAGATCTTTCCATAAGGTAACTTCAATATATTTGTCCCTATAGCTTCTGCTTGGATAGACTCTCCTCCAGCGCCATAGAGCTTGAAGTCACCTTTCTTCAAACTCTTAATTTTCTGCAGCCCCTGCAAAGATTTGCAGATATGAAAACCACAGCCGGTATCTAATACCCAAGAATTTAAAATGGAAGAATTTAATGATAATATAGTATGTATCTCATACATACCTTTTGGTGCATTATTTGCACCAGACTTCACGGTTGCAAGGTAAGCCTTGCAATTCCTCTTCCAATGATCTGCTTTGCCGTAGTGAAAATAGGTCGTTTGTTCGGAGACCTTCTTCTCTTTTTCTTCTTATTTATACCACTTTTAGGATTCAACCTTCTCTTTGAACCCTTTTTGCCTGCCTTCTTCTTGGAGATCCCTTCCACAAGAAGAAGAGGAGCCTTATCTTTCTTGATATGGCTTTCTGCTGTCTTGAGCATATTTAACAGCTCAGGCAATGAAGAATTCAGTTTGTTCATATGATAGTTCACGACAAACTGAGAAAATGATTCTAGGAGTGATTGCAGGATCAAATCCTGACTTAACTCTCCATCCATTACAAAACCTAATTGACTTAATCGAGTGATTAGGTCAATTACCATCAAAACATGATTTTGTATGGATGTTCCTTCTGTCATTCTTGCACGAAATAATTGCTTAGATATCTCATATCTAGCAGTCCTACTATGCTCTCCATAAAGCTCTTTTAGATTGAGCAATATGGATTGAGTGTCCATGCTATCATGCTGCCTCTGTAATTCATTATTCATAGAGGCAAGTATGATGCATTTGATAGTAAGAAAATCATTTTGCCACATCTTGTATGTGGACTTATCTTCATCTGTGGCATCATTTTCTAATGGCTTAGGATCAGGGTGCATCAAGAATATAGGAGAGTTTTTCTTGACTGAGTATAATTTTAAGATTTCTCAACCAGTCAATATAATTTTGATCAGTCAATTTATTTGAATCCAAAATTGAACGTAATGAAAGTGAAGAAGCCATTTAATCTACATAATAAAGAACAATACATAAGCAAACAATTCATGATGACAAATATAATTAAATTAGGACTTTAATTTAATTATGTCTCCCACTATTTAATCAAAAAATCATAACCCTCTTATTGATTTTCTTAGTGAGAATAAGATCCTAATTCCTTATAAAAAGTCTTGTGGTTGCACAACAAACTTGTTATAAGTTCAAAGGTAGGAAACTCTTTCCAATTGCATTTTATGCAATTCTCAAAAAAAAAATTTTTTGCCTCTAAAACATTAATAGCCTTGTGTTAACACAATAAACTTTAATGTTTTAGTTTAAGTAGAACCCTTCATTTCTATACAGTCAATAATGAAATATAACTACTTTTGTGGTTACACAACAAAGTAGTATATTCAAAATGCTGTAAGCATCTCAATGTACTAGATTAATATTACATCTTTCTCCATGATAGATCTTGTGGTTACACAACAGAACTAATATGGTTCTGGACATAATAAGAAAATAGTATGAAGGAAGGCCTTAATGTAGTGAATATAATATTAAGCATTTCAATCTGGAATTAAATTAACCAAATCGGCCAGGTAAATGGAAGAGAAATGGGAGTCCTCCCGTTGCTTTCCTTAGACACCAATAAATTTGGCCAGGTCAGACAACAGAACCAATTAAAAAAATCATATTCTCTTTACCAATCATGAATCAATTTTCCTAGGCATCGATAGATCAATTAGACAACCTGACTAATTCAGCTATAGATTAATTACACTACAACTTAATTTAATTTTTCATAGAGGGATTTAAAAGGTCTCGATGTACATACTGATTTAAATCAAACTAAATGTCTAATAGCATTAATTATGATAAAATTCATGTATAATTATTCTAGGACAACCATCATTATATAGTGAATACTTTCCACTATATCAGGGCAACCTTTACAGAATAATATATACAACATAATCTTATTATGATAAGCAAAAGAATATGATCTCATCATATAAATAAAAATATGCTAAAAATATTATATCATATTTTTCATTTATGCCATTATACTGTAAGCAAAGCATTATATGATTTAACCTAATAAGGCTTACTCTGATACCATTGATGGATTTGGTGTATAGGATGGAAGCACGGATTTCAAAGCAAAAACATGAAATCAAATAAAAAAATCCAAACCTTAGGACCACCTTATTAGCAATTAAATTATATAACATGCATTTGTAATATAAAAGAAAGTATTGGAACATATCTCTTATCGCTAAACCCTAAATTGACCTTGATCGTTGGTAGTAGTTCGTCAAGGGTTCCACCAAGTGCTCACGTGTTCACCCTCCAATGTTAATCCATACAGAGACTTGACCAAGACACCAGCACCTCTGATTTATATAATTAAAATTCTTATAATAAGAAATTTAATTAAATGGGCAAGACCTTCTTAAGTCTTTATGTCACCTTTCTTGCCTTTTCTTATCTTTCTTTTTCTTTTGTCTTCTTAATTTTTCTTCCTAATCTCTTAGTCTTAAGATGACTTCTTGTCCTTATAATGACAAGATCTAGACAAGAGAAAGAAAAAGAAAATTGGACAAAAAGAAACTCTTGTAAGAAAGAAAAGATAATGTTCACTCATAGGGACTCTTGGTGTGCACCCCTATATATAATGTACGTAGGGGTGCCAACAAAAAATCTCACGCCCTTTTCTCATCAAATTCTCACGCCCCATCAGCCAATCTCACGCCTCATCAGTAAAAAATGAGATATAGTCTTAGTCCAAGAGGTGCCTTAAAGTAGGACTCTTGGATTAATTCTACGTAAGTTTTTACGAAGAGTCGCAATAATTCATCTTTGGTGCCACCCTTTTCATCCATTAGATCATGAAACAAGGCCATCCAATGGCTCTAAAAAGGGACGCCCAATCAGCAAGAAGGCGTGGAGATAAACTTTGAATAGTCAAAGTCCCAAGAGACTTTGACTTAGTCCAAGAGACGTCAAGGAGTAGGCGGCATAGAGTCTTGGGCGGCAAGGGGTCTTGGGCGACAAAATATTCTGGGCGAAAAATTTAAAAGGAAAAAGAAATATTTCATTTGCAGAAGGACTCTTCTGCGCCCCATATCAGATGTCCACGCCAATTTAAAAATACTTACGCGATATAACATATGAAAAAAGTCAAAGAAGGTAGGCGCCATCTTATTCCATGCGCCAAAGAGTCCTTTGCGCATGAAAGACTTCCCACGCGCAAGAGAGAGACTCTCTGGCGTGTGGGATGCAGGTATGTGGCGCCCAATCTGAAGCCCAATCAATCTAGGTTAATCCAACTCAAGACCAAATCCTATTTGGCTCAAATCGGATCTTAATTAGCCCAAATCGAAAGCCGATTCGAATCCAATTCGAATCCAGGTGCTAGGATTTGCTATATGTGCTAGCATATTCATCTTGCAAACATGGTCTAATCTAATTAGACCCTTAATCAATTCTTTGTGTGTGACCCATTGGGTTCCACATCTAACCAGCAGTGAGTCAGGGTGTGATTTGACTTAATCTGGTTAGAACTCAACCAAACCGATTTAGGTCAAAACAAGCCAATCCAATTTGACTTAATTTAGAACACTTTCTAATTTAATGTTCAAATTAAAATTTTAATTTGATCAAATCTACAAGACATGATTGACGTTTAGCAACGTATCATGACTACTCGGAAGATGTGAAATTTTGATGGAAATACCAAAAAAATCCTTCAGTGAAAATTACCATGCAACTAGATCTTTCGATCTTCCTGCATCCTGAATATGACTCTGGGTATGGAAATATGTCAATCCCAATATCATATTCATTTCTCTTTCAATCTTATGATAATGATTCATTTAATGAAACATTAGAAACTATTTCTAATTTTCATCATGTTTTGATTAAAGTCTTCCTGAATCATTATTTGTTTGAAGCAGGTAGGATGCTATTTCCTCTTACCAGGAGTGATCGATTCCTTGGTAACCTACTCACAATCTTCATATATATAATCTACCATATCTAGATCATCCCGTACATAACTAAGTCATGAACGAGTATGAACCAAAATATGGATTTATATATATATAAGATTCTATGGTAGTTTTAGGTCAAAGGATTACATGCACAAATTTTTACTATGAGAACCATCTATTGACATGTAGATAAGACTCCATTAGATATTCTTAATTTGGATCAATTCAGTGAACTCATTCTCTAATGAGCACCTACATTCTTGTATTAGTATCATACACAAGTTATTGTGAGATCAATCACCCTCTTAATCGAGCATACAAAGAATGTGCTAGTCTTATCGGAAAACATTGATCCCTAACTCAATGTTCCATCGACTAGGAATATTTAAAGTAGGGTTTTAAGATTTTAGGTCTCATTAGTATGATCTCATCATAATCCTAAAACCATAGCCCTAATTTATAGAGTTCATCATAATCTTAAATAAATAATAAGACACTGCATATGATGAAATAAATATCTTTATTTATTAAAAAATGTCATTACATGAGTCTGGAAGACAAAGAACATCCCAAAAATAAATTGGCTTGAGGGCATATTCCTTTCAGAGAGGGCCTGTTAATTTTATCTGGTTGTCACAGCAATGCTTGATAAAGATCTTTAGTTCATACATGAGCCATGAGCCATCGATGTTACTCACATGTTGCAGGTGTCCACCTTTTAGGTGTCAAGGGTAAGTCAACATGGGATGATAGAATGATGATTGTAAATATGCACATATATGTTTTTGTATATGTGTGCATGTGTGTGTACGGTTAGGTTTGGCTATGCCCGAGTTGATTTCTATTTAGATTTGATCAGATTTAGATTGGATGATAGAGATTCCATATTGATGATACAAGCCATTGGATATGCTTAATTACCTCTAGACTGATTATATAGCAAAGATCGTGATTTGGCGACAATTTATATATCCAGTCAAACAAGGATAATCTAAATGACATTAAGGATTTTTCGCATACATATCCTCATAAATATTGGAATTTATATGGATATTCTTGCAAAATTGATATTTGTATATGTATCCTTGTAAACATTTTTTTTTCATGTACACATTTTTTTTTTCTTTTTTCATATGTACATATGCCATATAACATGGTTGAGAAGTCAGCGGACTAAAATTGAAATATACTCAATGGATAGATATAAAAGAATATTTATATATGCAAATAACAAATTTGTAAGTGTATTTATATAATTTTGCATATTTAGAAGGATATATGCTCAAAAATTCTTTTTTGCGTGTATACCCTCGTATATATTGGAATTTGCATGAATACCATCCCAAAATTGATATTTGTATATACCCATGCAAAATACTATTTTTTGCATGAATATTTTTGATATAATGGTTTGCTTGACATTGTTACCCACCCTCGATCTCTCTTCCAAAGATTTTTTTTGCTTGTATACCTTCTTAAATATGGAAAACTATATGAATATTCTTGTAAAGTTGTTATTTGCATGTATAGCCTTATAAATATTTTTTTTTTTTGCATATCATCCCATTAAGTATATTTTAGTCATTTTAATTTTAAACTACTGATTTCTTAACGATGTTAAATGGCATGAGTATATGTGCAAATAAAGGAAAAAAATGGTGTGCATGCAAATCAAGTAATTTATGAGGGTATACATTAAAATATCAATTTTGGGAGGCTGTTTATGTAAATTCTAATATTTAGGAGGGTATGTACATAAAAATCCTAATATTAAGTTATATATATATATATATATATATATATATATATATATATATATATATATATATATATATATATATATATATATATAGAGAGAGAGAGAGAGAGAGAGAGAGAGAGAGAGAGAGAGAGAGAGAGAGAGAGAGAGAGGTTAGAATCAGGTCGATTAAATTTGGATTCAGATTCAGTTAGATCAAAACTTTATAATAAGGGTCGATCCAAGTCGTTGAATGTGATTTACTACCTCAAAATTATTTACTCACAAAAATTATATGATTTGGAGATCCCTAGCATATGCATCAAGTAGTCAAAAATTGGACAGCCTAAATAAAATTGAATTAGATGTATTTTTTTGATCATTTGATGCATAGGCTAGAGGTCTTCAAATCATATGACTTTTGATGTGCAAGCAGTTTTGAGGTAGTAGATCATGTCCAACAGTTTGGATTGTCAATGTAGGATCCTCATTGTCTAGTTTTGATCTCACCAAATCTGGTCAACCTTATCCGAGTTTGCCCCTATACACACACATATTGATCATTTGATGTATAGGCTAGGGGTCTCCAAAGATAAAATTTTTGGATGTAAGTAGTTTAGATATAATAGATCATATCTAATAGCTTGGACCATAAATGTAGGACTCACATTATCTAATATATACCTGACCGGATTTGATTGGAGATCAGCTTGAGCTTAGGCGGTCAGCCCATTGAACTCAATTATCTTGATAAGGGATGAAGGATAAGTGAAATGATAAGGTGTCCAGAAGTTGGCCCAATTAAAGGGAATGGAAATGTAGAGATGAGATAACAAAAATGTTGTGGAGAACTTCAGCTGATGTTTCTCACCATGCTTTATAATAAGAAACATATGGTTTACAATTACAGGATAATCTTTGACCATAACTACGACAACCTTACCTATGATTACCATTTACTCCTACCAAGCATTGCGGTACATTCATAGGTAAATGTGTGGTAATATTCCCCTATATGTTTATGTATGTGTACCATCACGAATTACATACATTTCGTTAAAGTTCAAACCAAACTGTGATTTTGGAATTATATTTTTCAATGCTAAATGACAACCATTTTAATTACCCCATAGAATGCCATCAACTTCAAGTGGAATAACTTTTGTGAATGTGTCATCAAAGTTGAATTGGAATTTCTGGGGTTCAAAATTCAAAGGATGGTTATTTGCAATGTTGGACTTATATTCATATTAACCACTATCATATACATACAATAACATGAATTATATGCAAATATGATGTTTCTTTTATTTTTAAGCATTTTGGTTAATTGTTTAAATCTACAATTAGAAAAGTTGCTTGTTTTTCTTAAAAAATTCTGTTTCATGTACAGGAGCTCACATATGACTATGGCTATGGTTTAGATAGCGTTGTTGGACCAGACGGAAAAATCATTAAGATGCCATGCTATTGTGGAGCTGTTGACTGCAGGAGACGATTGTATTAAGTGATTGGAGATAATTTTTTGAATGTTTTATTCAGTTGTTGTTCCTATTCATTTTGGCTATCAACTTAAACTCATAGTTGCATATCTTTTGCGAAGCTTCGACTTTTGGAGGAACATCGAAAGTGTGTTATGCTTGGAAAATTATTTGAGGTCTACAAGACATGCTCAATATATACATCCAAAGTGTAAATTTGATGACTATTGTTGTATAATTATAGGCTAATCTTAATAGTTGACTGTTGTCTCACATAGATGTTTTGGGGGGGGGGGGGGGGGGGGGGTTATAAAGGGTTATCTTATATATTTTGTGCAACCATATATATATATATATATATATATATATATATATATATGCGCGCGTGCGTGCGCGCCCACGTGGGAGTGGTGTTATAAAGGGTTATCTTATATATTTTGTGCAAGCAACAAGGTGTGTGTGTGTATATATATATATATAGAGGAGGTTGATTAACCCTCGTCAATGCAGTTCTTATCTCCATTCAACAGAATTGACAGAAGAGATGAGATTTTCTCTGGAGGGGTTTAACCATGTGAAGAGGGTCATTGCCTGATCAAATGAAAAAAAATCTATCGTCCCAAAGTTCTGGGTCGGTTAGGAGTTATTGATTTAAATATGTTTAATCAATGCCTTCTATTAAAATGATGTTGGTGCCTTTACCGACCACCTGGAACAAATTTGTTTTACAATTACATTATCATAACAGGCCCTCAAGCATCAAGGAATTAGCTATGATTCTAAATGCTTCGGTGGTTTGGAGAAGCATTCTTAAGGTTCAAACAGTCTTCAAGGAGAGTTGTTTTTTTAAGTTGGGCATTAGGAAATGAAAAGCTAATATCATTTTGGAGAAACCATTGAATAGGAAATTCCATCCTCCAAGATGAATTCTCAGATCTTTACTTGTTATCCACTGCACTTGAGATCCCTATGGTAGAGTTTTTTTTAGAATAATGACTTGAGATCACTCTTTTGATTCCTTTTAAAGGGTTATGGTCAATAAAGACTTGCTCAACTTGAGAACGTCCTCCTAGATTTAACAACATCTGTTCATCTGGACTTGGACTCGGCAACATGGAAATGGGATGAGAAAGGAAAGTTTTCAATCAAAAACATGTGCAACCATCTTTTACATGGAGGGGTGACGTTGCAATCTACATGGAGGCTATGGTCTACATTTTCCTATCAATTGATGGATATGGTATACCATAGTGGCGCTGGTTTGTTAGATCCTTTGGAAAGAAAGGAACGGGAGAATTTTCTTCTTTGAGGCCTACTGTCCCATCGCAATAAACTCCCAACTGCTTAGGCCTTTTATTGTGAGGGCGGAAAAAAGACAATAATGGTAGAAACGCTCGAAACTCTCGAGCGGGAATGAAGGAGAGCTCGAGACTTGAGACGCTACCGTGAAAACTCAACTAGCTTGTGCTGGGATCTTTTGATGTAAATATCTCTCATAATGTATCACTTGGTTGGACATCTGCATGGGCTTTTTAAATGGGTGGGACCTTAGTAGGAAATTAGCTCACAGTAGATCCCACCATTATCCACTGTACATACCTCTTTACGAAAATAAAAACCCAGGTGGATCTCCCTCCCACTTTCATCAAAATAAAAAAAAAATCAAAGATCAAAAAAATTGCTCACCATCTTCCGAAAATTTGTTTAGAAGCTAGATTTTGGATAGCCTGCCAACTGAGCCTTCTATGTGCACAAAAATACCGAACTCAAAAGGGAAACTCCAAGGCCTGTGATAAATTACAATCCTTTAAACAAAGCATTGCAGCAGACAAGATATCCATTGCCAAACAAAAAAGATCTATTAAATAGAATCTGTAATGCAAAAGTATTTTCAAAGTTGTTTTCTGAGTCTTTAGGTGACACTTGGAATTGACTCGAGACCCATGTCACATGACGTTAGCATGCCGGAGTCAACTCTTTAATACTTGGAGTCGACTCTAGGTCTTCTTCACTTAAATTTTTATAGTGTGGCTTCCTTGTTGGACTTTGCTTCTTTGGATTTTCAAGATGGATCGAAGGGATTCTTGAAGTATGAGACCTCTTTTTCAAAAAAAAACTTAAACAAATCATTAGTATCAAATATATACTCAAATATTTTATTCTCTTTAAAATTAATTCTAGGATCAACAACCTTTCTTTTTTATATTGACAAAACTTTGAGCATAGGAAAATAATATTTTTGAAAAGATGTGTTAAAAATAATTCAAAAGAGTATGCATAACATCAACTATAGATTATCACATAACTTGATATAGAGATCAATTTTTCTTGCTATTTTAAGAATTGAAAATTGAAAATTTTGAGATATTGGTTAGGCCTACGGTCCTACAACTGATGTTAGAGTATTAAGTTCATTTGATCATCACTTCAATTCAAAGATCGATTCATTATGTCACTCTCAAAATTAATTCAAACATTTAAGTCGGATTACTTGATTTTAGATCAAAAAATTCAGATTACCTGAATTTTCACTTGGTTAATTTGATTATTCGCTTGTTATACTCATCTATTTGCTTGCTATACTCACTTCTTCCCCTTTTTTTTGTCAGTAAAGGAATAAGATCAATATGTAAGAGATATTGAATGAGATAAAAAGGCAAAGCACAGTTCATTACATAAAATAAAAGGAGGTTTACATATATGTACTGCATACAAAATGTTCCCAACTACAGTACATCCAAACACCAGTACAACAAAGTATAGCATTCAATACAAGATCCTACATCATGATCTAGACCTAATCCTCATTAGTTGAGACTTCTAAAGTTGAGGATGAGCCAGTCCTAGAGATAGAGAATCCTTCTCTCATGCTCTTTGTCATGCTAGAAGGACTAATAATGGAGGATGGAAACCTTACATTAGCTCTAGTGTAGGTCTTGAATGATGGTCTTGGTGTGAGTGAGTATAGGTGGAGGGTTGGGAGGCACGTGGTGCTGGGTAGGAGGTGTGCTCTACAACGGCCGACATGTCGGTCGACTACGAGTACCAGATGGTCCCACCGCTGCCTCTACCATCGCACTCGGAGGAGCATACCTCTATAACTGCTTAACCAATTAGCCCATGGAGATCAGGGAGTGACATAGTGCTAGACTTCTAGGTTGTCCCTAGGCTTCTAACCTCTTTCTGTAGCTGCAATACTGTTGACTCAATCCTCCCCCTGAGTCGTGCAGCCTCTCTAGCTAAGTTGGAGAAATTAGATGGTTCAATAGATTTGTCTCTAGTCTCCAAAGCTGCCAGCTTCTTTGACAATGCACTAATCTTAGCACGAAGACTGCTGAGGTTTGACAGTAGCTACTCCTGCTCAGGTCTCAGTCCATCAATGACCATCTCAGCCAATCTTCTCATTTGGTCATTATCCAATCTAACACAGGAGGGTTGAAAGGGCTATACTGCTACTGCTGGTGTTGAGCTGGTGCTAATGGTGTCACTAGAGAATTAGATGCATGATGTGCTCTGGTGGGTGTCTAAGACTACTGACTGAGGTGGTGGAGACTCAGGCTCTGAATTAAGTTGAGGGTGGCTCTTTCTTCCCTTATCCATCTATCTTTGCTACCGCTCCTACTCGAACATCCTGCACATCCACCGAGGGACCATTTGTTGTATGTGTTGGAGTGCATTAGGGCACGGGTGGTCTCCCCCTCAAGAGACACTCCAACCTCTCGAAGACTAGAGTCAAAGCCATGCTATTTAGAAGGCATGCCTTTGCTCCACCAACTTCCTCTAATTCGATGCATAATCAAAGTAGGGTGATTCAGGGCCTCACCTTGAATCATGCAATACAAAACCACGATATCCTGCTCAAATATGAAGTTGAATTTGCCGGTCTTCGAGAAAAGTATCCATCCCAAGATATGATGAAGTAGCTGCATCTCAATTGATAACTGGTTGACATATAATTCAGTAATTTCCTCCATGTCCGAGCACTCCAGAATAACCTTCAAAGTTTCCTTATGGTCGAATGGATGTGTGAGTACTATGTCCTATCTAGATAGTTGCCAAATTCTCTCTAATCTTTATTCAGTCAAAATAAATTGAACTCCTTTGACAGTGCATCTAATTCCATTGGATCCACTAGAGCTGTAGAATTTCCTTACCAGGCTAGGATAAGTTGGAAGGTCCAAATTGCAGAAGAATTCCCATCCCTACTACCAAATCCACTATCCTTTTTCAAATCGTTCATGGTCTAGGAACAGAAAATCTATCTTGTGGCTAGTGGTCACTACTCGATTGCTAAGGGGGTCTATAGGAGATGGAGAAGGGGGTTGAGATGATTGGGTGGCGGCTTTTTCTCTATGTGAAGGATTACTTCGGGCTTTGGTTCACTGTTTAGATTCGATCTCGACCTAAGGATGCTTGTGGTGGTATGCGACCTACTTCCATGGTCCCATTGTGCACGAAATTGGATTTGAATAAATAGAAGAGGATAGGTGGAGGGCTCCACAAGAGTCAAAGGAGGGTCTTGGGCACTAGTCTAGGGTAAACGGGAAGGAAGGGAAAGTAAAAAAGACAATGGACTCCATAGTTAAAAAGACATGGTCTCGACTTGGAGTCAACTCGAGATTTCTATTCGAGTCAACTCAAGTAGGAGTGGGCTCGAACTTCATCTTAAGTCAACTTGAGCTTAGATACAGAATAAGATTTGTTGATTTTTTAATTTGAAAAGTCAACAAGATAAGCATGGGTCGGCTTAAAGAATGTAGGTTATAGTGAATTTGAATAGATAGCAATCAAGTGAGGCTCAAATATCCAAAGAATAGGGATGTTTCAAGAAGAGGAGAAATAAAAGGAATTTTGAGATTGGTTTAGGTAAATGGATCACAGTCTCCTAATTCTCTCCTAATAAAAAAATGCAAAATCTATCCTTACTTAGGGATTTGGTGAATATGTCAGTTAGTTGTCTATTAGTACTAACAAAATCAAGCAATACATCACCATTTGAACATGATCTCTTATGAAGTGATGTCTCATCTTCATATATTTATTTCTTAAATGTTAATTAAATTTTAGTTAGATTAATTATACTTGTACTATCATATCTTATGGATATCTTATTCAATTTAATATCATAATCCTCTAGTTATTGCTTAATCCATAAGATTTGAGTATAGTAACTTTTGGCTACAATATGCTTACTTTAACTACAGATAATGTGATCAAATTTTATTTCTTCCTAAACCATAAGATTAAATTCACACCTAGATATTGGCAATTTTTGTTTATACATTTTTTTATCTAATTTATAACTAGCAAAATTAGTATCAGAATATGCAATTAAATCAATAGAGAAATTCTTAAAGTACCATATCTTACATTATAAGTACCTATTAAATGTCTAAAAATTCTTTCTATAGTTAAAAGATGTGACTCCTTAGGGTTAGACTAAAATTTTGTACATATATAAATATAAAATATTATATCAGGTCTACTAGCAGTAAGATAAAGTAAGGATCCAATGATACCTCTATAAAGTTTGTGATCAATATTTTTATCATTTTTCATCTTTGTCCAGCTTACAAGAAGGGCTCATGGGTGTACCAAGGGGCCTAGCATTCTCTAGCCCAAATTTTTGATTTTTTCTTAGTGCATTTACTTTGGTTGATGAAGATTTTCATTTTAGTTTGCTTGATTTGAAATTTGAGAATAAAATTTAGTAACCCATCATGCTCATCTCGAACTCTCTCTACATTAACTTTGAGAAATCTTGATAAAAAAAATTGTTAGTAGCACCAAATATAATATCATCTACATATATTTATACAACTGACAAATCTTCATTTCTTTTCTTCAAAAAAAGTGTTGTATGTACACTTCCTTTTATAAAATCATTTTCAAGTAGAAATTTATTCAATCTCTCATATCAAGCATGATGTGCTTGTTTTAAATCATACAAAGCTTTATTTAGTTTGAAAACATGATTTGGTAAAGTATGATTTTCAAAATTGGAAGGTTGTTCAACATAAACATTCTCCAAAATGAAATCATTCAAAAACATACTTTTAACATCCATTTGATATAATTTGAAATCTATGAAAATGCAAATGTAAGCAATAATCTAATGGTTTCTAATGTAACAACAGAAGCATAAGTTTCATCAAAATTAATTTTTTCTTCTTGATTATATCTTTTACCTACTAGTCTAACCTTATCTCTTATAACTATTTCATTTTCATCTAATTTATTTCTGAACACTCATTTTATTCCAACTATTGGGTAATCAATTGGTCTACTTACCAAAGTCCATACTTTATTTTTTTCAAATTGATTTAACTCTTCTTGCATAGCAATTATCTAATTAGGATCATTTTCAGCCTCTTTAATAGATTTAGGTTCTATTTGAGATACAAAAGTTAAATAATTATTAATATTTCTCAAAGAAAAATGAGTTTTTATCTCTTGTGATGGATCACCAATTATAAGATCCCTTGGATGACCAAATGCATACCTTCATTCCTCGGATAGACTCTAGTTCTTATCTCTTATGATGGATCACTAATAATAAGATCCCTTGAGTGACCATATACATACCTTCATTCCTTGGGTAGACTCTCATTATATTCGTGAGTATCTTTATAATCTTCCTTCTCACCTTCAACTTCCTTATCATTTTCTTTGTCCATTTGGGCTGAAGATTCCTTAAACGTGAGTTTTTCCATTTCTTTGTTTATGATTCTTGTATCTTCATTAATAATATCTTTTTTTCTAGAAAATAAGTTATTAGTTTCATCAAATACTATACGTATGAATTCTTCAACAATGAGTATCCTCTTATTGAAAACTCTATATATCTTACTAGATGTAGAGTATCTTAAAAAGATACCATCATTTGACTTAGCATCAAACTTTTTAATTTTATCTTTTTCATTATTTAATATAAAATAATGACAACAAAAAATATAAAAATTATTAATGTTTATGGTTTTCTTCCTTCCTAAAGTTTATAAGAGGTTTTTTTTTTAAAATTGGGTAGATTAAAGAAAGATTTAAAATTTAACATACCGTGTTGATAGCTTTCATCCAAAAATATCTTGGGAGATTACACAACATGATATGAGCTATTTTTTTCTATAATTTTATTTTGTTGGGGTATCCTAGGTGTAGAAAGATTATGCTGAATGCCCTTTTCATTGCAAAAATTTTTGAAAAGCTGATTTTCAAATTTGGTTCTATGATCACTTCTAATATAAATTATGGTCAAATTCTTTTCATTTGAAACTTTTCGGTAAAACTTGGTAAATGCTGAAAATGCTTCATCTTTTTGAGCAAAGAATAAAATCTAAGTAAATCTCAAAAAATTATCTATAATTATAAGTCCATATCTTTTTCCTCCTAAGCTTGTGGTTCTCATAGGTCCAAATAAGTCCATATAAATGTGCTTCAGGGGTCTAGAAGTTGAAACAAGATTTTTAGATTTAAAAGAGGTTCTAATCTATTTTCCAAGTTGATAAGCATCATAAATTTGGTTCTTTTCAAAATCTAGTTTTGGTAATACTTTAACAAGATATCTTTCGATTAATTTTGAAATCAAATCTATGCTAGCATGTCCTAATGTATGATGCCATAACCAGCTAGTCTCATTAATTTTGATACTCATTGCAACTAAACATTGACCATTCTTCATAGAATGATTATCTAGATCAACTATGTAGATATTGCCATGCCTATATCCAATTAGAATAATGCCATTATCATTGAGACTAGAAATAATACACTACAAAGATTCAGAAATAATTTTAAAATTTTTATCATAAAGTTGACTAATACTTAGTAAGTTATATTTTAAGCCATCTACTAGTAATATATTTTTTATAAATATAGGAGTGATATAAATGTTACCAATACTAATAATATATCCTTTGCTGTTATTGGCAAAGGTTACCACTCCTCTTTTTTTTACTTGTAGGATGACAAATTGCATCCTATCACCCATCATGTGCCTTGAGTAGTCACTATTAGGATACCATCTACCTTTCTTTCCTTTGGCTGCAAGACATACCTATAAAGAGAAATTAAGTAGTGACATTAGATACTTAAGTCATCTTGGATCCTTTAGAGTTAGTAGCAATGGTTTCTTTTGGAATCCAAATCTTTCTGATTTTTTGTCTATTGTTCATTTTTCTGAAATCACAAGTATAAGCTATATGTTCAATTTTGCCACAACAGAAACATGTAATATTTTGAGAAGAAATGGATGACTCTTTACCAAAAAAGTTTTTATGAAATCTTTATTTCTTCTGAGGTTTGAAACCAAGTCATGCTTTGTTAAAAATTGCCCTTTGATTGCTTAATAACATTTGCAATTTTTCAGAACTATAGATAATTTTTTCAACAATGAGCTTAAATTTTTCAATTTTTTTCTTTAAATTCTGATTTTGTTTAAGCAAATATTCTTTTTCTTTTAAAAGTTCTTCCTTTTGTTTGATTAAATCATGGTTTGAATTCTTAAGATCCTTGTTTTTCCAACCAAGTTTCTTAAATTTATCAAGTCATAAAAGGCTTCTTGCAATGCATCAAAGTAAAGTTAAGTTTGGTCTCAGGTATTACCTCTTTCTCTTATGCCATGAGGCAAAGATTTACCACTTCTTGAGCTTCCTCATCTGAACTTGAGTCCTCACTGTCACTCCAAGTGGCTAGTATTGCCTTTTCTTCATCTTCTTGGAGGATTTCTTAAGTAGGGAGTAGTTTATCTTGAAGTGCCCTAGTTCTTGCATTCTTAGTAGACGAGTAGCTCTTTCTCCTTGTCTTTCTCTCTTTCTTGCTTGACTCACCCTTGGAGAATGGCTTCCTTTTGAAGTTCCACCTCTATTTTCTCAAGAATCTTCTAAACTTTCTTGTAATAAGGGCCATTTCCTCATCTTCAACTCCTTCCTCTGAGTCTTCACTCTTTTCATTTTCTCTGGCAATTGACTTGAGAGCAATGGTGTTTCTTTTCTTTGCCTCTTGTTCAATATTTTGCTTCATGGTTAACTTATAAGTTACGAGAGAATCAAGAAGTTTTTTTAGGGGCAAGGTGTTGAGATCCTTGGCTTCCTGAATTGTTGTCACCTTAGCCTCCCATGCTTAAGGACGTGATCTAAGAATCTTTCGAACAAGTTTACTATTAGTATAAGATTTTTTAGACTTTTAAGGCTATTTATGATATTAGAAAAATGAGTAAATATTTTAATTATAGATTCATTTTGCTCCATTTTAAAAAGTTTATACTTATGAACCAGTATGTTAATCTTGGATTTTTTAACTTGATTGGTACCCTCATGGGTAACTTCAAGTCTATCACATATTTTTTTGATAGAAGTATAGGTTGAAATCCTATTAAAGTCATTGGTATCAAGAGAACAATAAAGTATATTTATGGCTTTAGCATTCAGCTGAATCATTTTCTTATCAAAGGTCATTCTAATTTTTTTTAGGTTTGGAAGTGACGATGCCATCTACTATGACAATGGGTGTGTGTAGACTATTGATTATGACACTCCAAAAATTATAATCTAGTATTTGTATAACTATGCATATATGTGCTTTCCAATAAGTATAGTTAGTACTATTAAATAAAAGAGGTCTATTTATAGATGTACCCTTCAGCAAGGGACACATATATTTGGGCTACCATAAGATCTTTTACTCTAGATCGCTAGATTAATAAAAGAGTACCAAGGCTCTGATCCCACTTGTTATTTAGTGAGACAACCTAAGGGGATTTTGAAGGCAGGGGGGGAGGGGGTGAATTAAATTTTTAAAATTTTTTCACAGCTTAAGAATAAATATATGCTTAATTGAAATAAGCTATGTGAAGGTGCAATGAAAGCAATGAGTAAAATGAATAAATATACGAAAATAAATGGAATAAAGCAAAGGCAAGCAAAATCACACACAAAGATAAAGTTTTATAGTGTTTTGACATCAAGCTCAATATCTACATCCACTCCCCAAGCAACCTCTTTGGAATTTCAACTATAATCACCAAGATTACAATCTAATTATTTTGTCAAGATCATAATTAAATTTAGTTAGTTTTTCTTAGGCACACTAACCAAGATCTTTCCCAAAGCCAATCCTAAGCTTATACAAAATTCTATTTTAGGCTTGGATTAGTCTATCCCCTAGGTTTTAATCCCAAATGAAACTTATAATAGTGAAAAATTAAGTACAATATGAAACACAAACCAAAAGCTCCTTAATGAGCAAATAATATATCAATGTAGCTCAAGCTAAGGAGTTGAGAAGCTTTGCTATTAATACCCCCTTCTTCCTATTGAAAGAGACTTGAATTCACAAGAAGTAGGCCGTTGGAATTTGACTTTTCTTCTTGAATGCTCGCTCAAAGCTCAATCTAAATTTTGGGCTTTGTTTTTCTTTTCTTTGATATTCAATACACTTATTTTCTATTCTCTTCTATTATCTTACTTATTGAATGCCTTTGGAGTCGATAAATGCTTGTTAAAACATCCAAAAATGGGTTTCTGGCCATTGAAAAGTGAGAACTAGCCATTGGAGGACTTCTGTGCAAAATTGTAACTTTTGAAAAGCTAGCTGTTGAAGTCCATCAGTCGTAGTGGAGTCGACTCTAGTAGATCAGAAGTCGACTCAAAATTTTTAGGGATTGACTCGAGGACTGTTTATAGAAAATCATCTCTCTATTTTTTCTGAGAGAGTCAATTTGAATTTTGTATCAGTTGATACCTGCATGTCGGAGTCGACTCTTCAACACTTGGAGTTGACTTTAGACCTTCTTCACTTTAATTTTCATGGTGTGGCCTCCTTGAACTTTATTTCTTTGAATTTTTAAGATGGGATCGAAGGGATTCTTGAAGCATAACTTTAGCTTCCTAAAAGAAGATTTACATAGCTTATTAGTATCAACAACACATTGATACTCAGCTAGTGGGGGTTGTGTACTGGTACATTGATATCCTATCAGTAGGATTATATACTGATATATCGATATCCTGCCAATGGAGGTTATAATCTAGTATATCGATACCCTACTAGTGAGTATTATACATTGACACTTTGTCCATTTTGAGCTCATCTAGCCCAGCCATGCAGTATAAATATGGTTATAGTTTGTGATTGTCAAGGTGAATCAGATATTTTGAAAGAAATTAATTTATGAATAAAAATAAATTTAAAAATAAATTTTGAAAAGACTAAATTTGGGAGGATCTTATTTTGATTAATGCTATATGTTTGAATTGATGCACCTTGCATGGTTATTTTTTGGTAAACTATTAGGCTTGATTTATTTAGCCAAAGAATACACTACTTATTAGGCTGTCTAGCTCATTACTCTATAATTTACTATCTTTATAGATTCAGAAGACTAGGTTGACTTGGAGATTTATTATGGAAGAGCGAACTAGAGGTAGACTTTGTTTTTATTTCAGATTAAGATTTATTGAAATTTGATGCATTGATTTAGTTATTTGAACTAAAGTTGAATACTAATTATTTAAAATTTATTTTATTATTGCTTTATGATATTATGATGAAATGTTTTGCATATTTGTGAGAAGAGTTCTCCATGAGTATGCAGTGGTTACTATAATCTCTGGTTTATAATCTTAGATTGAGGGCATGATAATTACTATGGTATTAGAGCATAAGTGGATAAATTATGACATATAAAAATAAACTTGAGTATAGGTGGGTAGACACTAGGAACATTTTTATATTGATTATGACATAACTTAGAAACTTAGATTTGATACAAGTATATTGATAGATTTGAATCAAAGTGAACAGTAAAAGCATAGTGGTTTGAATTATTTTAAAGTTGATTAGAAGTATAGTTTGATTTGAAAAGTATTATAATAAAAGACTCAATCCTTAAATTAAAGGATAATTTTGTCTGGAGGCAGAAGTAATGCTAAATTATTAAAAATTTTGCCAAGAAAAATTTCAAGAATGAATTTTTTTTTAGGGGGGAGAATGTGACACCCCAACTTGGCTAAAATATAGTTGCATGAATCTTAAAGTGAAAGTAAAGAGAACAAAAAAAAAAAAAAGAGAGAAGACTCCTATTGAGAGTCTTCTTCTCCCTTTGGATTTTGATTGGAATCAAAGATCGACAACGGAGAGGAGTCCAACTCCTCCCCCCTGCACCTCTATTTAAATGGATGAAGTCTTTTGTGAAACCTATAGTATTGCTAGCTACTATTCTTTGCTAGATGTAATCTAACTCTTGCTTTTCTTCTTCCAAATGTCCATCATTGTGTTGACCAGAAAAGCCATAGAAGCATCATTTGTATGAGGTAAAAAGCCTCTAATCTTCCGCTCAACCCTTCTTTCCTTCTTTTTGTCTCTTGGAATCATGATTTTTGATGGGTTATTTGCTAGATTTGGGTGGAGTTTTGAATTTTTTATTTTTTCCTTCCATGTTGATTTAACTCCGATGTTGTTCATCATCATTGATTGTCAGACCAGGGACTCATGTCCACACCATTATGGGCCACACCTTTGGCCACCATCCTTCGGCATGACTTCCATTGGGTTTAGAGGGAAGCGGGTTCAAATGGACTCCCTTGTTTTGCCCCCAAATCGTGAGGAAGAAGAAGAAGTAAAAGAAAGAAAAGAAAGAAAAGAAGAGAAGAAAGGAGAGAGAAAGAGTTTCTCTCTTTTCTCTTCCTCTCTCTTTCTAATTTCTCTCTCTACTTTCTCTCTATAATATTTTTTTCTCTCTAAAATATTTTTCTTTCTAAACTTTTCTCTCTCTAAGATTAGTCTAGTGAAGGGCTTTCTTTCGATGATTTTGATCAAGTTTAGTGAGGGGTCCTGATTTGCGATCATCGGATAGTGTGCCGGCATCCATCTTATTTGGATACAAATACCATTAGATTTCATCATCCATAATTTTTATTGAATCATTTGTACACTAGTTCAATCATGATTTGATTTCAATCATCTTGATTAGATCGATTAAGATGTTGGACTGTGTTACCCGATCAGCCATATTCTATCTTGTTAATTTTTCTCTCATTTGACATTCTCTCTTTACTTGATTTATGAACCCAATGAAGTATCTTGAGTCTTGTTATTTTGAATCTGACCTGACTGGTGGAGAGACTTTAAACCACTTATATCTTAGTATGATCTTTGATCTAATAAAGTCAAGATGACTAGACTAACCCATATCATTAGATATGATTAGTCATCAATCATGTTTTTTTAAATTATCTATATTCTTTCTAATATTTGGTTTGTAAAAGGGTGTAGTCATCTCGATAAGAAGATTTTCAACAGTGAGATATTGTGATATGATCTATCGATTAAAGAGTTTGAAAAGAAATTCTAGAATTATATGGATTCATTAGAGTGCATGTGAGATAAGTAATATGACTCTTTTTCTAGATTTATTGGCAAGTTATATAGTATTTTTATTATTAAACTTTTGAGTTATATTGTTTGTGATTTATGAATATAAAATATGATATTTATTTGTTAAATTTACTTCATTGTAGAATATTGCTTGATGCATTATTGAATGTATTGATTTCATAGTGGAGTTGTGATCGATTGATTTTGATTTTGGATGGTTTGATGTATTGTTGGATTAAAATATAAAATTAATTTTATTTAAAAAAAATTAAATCAAAATAAATTTTGACTCGTAGCCTGACCATGTATCGAAACCCAATCAATGGGCATTATATATTAGCACATTGATATCCTACTAGTGAAAGTTGTGCGTTGGTACATCAAATCTTGATAATGAGGGTTGTATGCTAGTATATCGATGCTTTTTCAATGAGAGTTATGTGTTACTATATTGATACCTTACCGATGGAGGTTATGCACTAGTATATTAATATCCTACTAGTGGAGGTTATGCACTGGTATATCGATACCCTACCACTGAAAGTTATATGTTGACACTTTATTCATTTTGAGCTTATCTAGTCTAGCCATAGGGTATAAGCGTGGTTATAGTTCATAGCTGTCGAGGTGTACCGGATGTTTTAAAAAAAAAAAATTTATGAATGAAAATGAATTTTGAAAAGATTGAATTTGCATGAATCTTATTTTGATTAGTGATGTATGTATTAATTGATGTACCTTGCATGTTTATTTTTTAGTATATTATTGATGTTTGATTTATCTAGCTAAAGAGTACATTGCTTATTGGGTTGTCTAGCTCATTATGCTATATTACTATTTTTTATAGATTCAAATGACAAGCTTGACTTGAGGATTAATTATGGGAGAGTGAATTGGAAGCATACTATGATAATTTTTATTATTTTAGATTAGAATTTATTAAAATTTGATGTAAGACTATAGAATATTATTTTGTAAGATATTTATTTTAGTTATTTAAACTAAAGTTGAGTATTAATTATTTGAATTTTATTCTGCTATTGCTTTATGATATTATGATGAAATACCTTTTATGCTTATGGAGAGAGTTCTCTATAAATATACAGTGGTCGCTGTGACCTTTAGATCACGATCTTGGATTGGAGGCATGATAATATATCAAGTTAGAAGAACTTGTTCTTCTCGAATACCTTGCTTCAAGGTCAAAGAACTTCCTATTCATCTCTATCTAGTGATAAATAAACCACCTACATCTCTTTTGATCTCTAAGATATTTCCTAAAATGGAATTGCTACTTGATCCCCAAAGCCCAAACCTCACATGAATAGCTAAGAATTTAATATCTCCAACATTGATTCCCTTAGATGTGTCAATTGGATAAATATGACTATAGTGGCTAGGATGGATATTTCATATCCAAAAACTAGTAGTTCATCCTATCAATCCTCTAAGACTCAAATAACTTATTTTCCATTTACGAACAAAATGCACCAATGGAGTAGTTTGATCCAAAACTTGAGATAACAAGTGTAGGCAAAAAAATAATTCATAAGTGGTTGTTAATGAAGTTGAAGATACCAAATTTTGAGGATTCTGTGTCAATTTATTCCTAGTTGCTTCATATATAGTTCCTTGAAACCACATTTTCTAAATGAACAAGTGCCAATCCAAACTGGTCTTGTAATAGGTCTGCTACAAAATAGACATTTATTTTTCAAGTGCTTCATATCCTCAAGTGTCTTTGTCACAAATTTTATTTGGATCAAATGATCTCATAATAACAAAAATGTATTGCCCTAAGGTATGTCAAGATCTAGTCTTTGATTCATATCTCATCGACCAATCCTTCCTAATACACATACTCTTTTTTTTGTAATTCCTTGGATAAGGACTTGGAAAATACCGAATCCTCACCTGCACAAGTAACTTGTTTGATAAAGCTCCAAATAGCGATTTCTTTTGATCCAACCTTTTTTTTTCTCTCATTATCATTCAAAAATAACAAGAAAAATTCAGGATAAGCTATAGTTGATAATAGAACTAAAATAAAAATATTTTTTTGCTTCCTACTCATATAGTTCCATATCCTTGCTTTTCTATCAATTTCTAATTCTATTCCTCCATAATCTTATATTATAGTGTAGATGTGGACTGAAATTCCATTGTTGTCCAATTCAAAATCATGGTAAATATGTGGACTTTGCAATATTTGATTGATCACAATTCTATACTTTTCTTTTATTATAAATATTCCTAGGAAATTTATTAGAGGAATGCTTCCAATAAAAGTGGTTTGTTCTTGCATATCTCTACTTGTTTTCTAGATTAGTCTCTCATGTACATAAAATTCAGATGAATATATGAGTGATTCATAGCATCTGAAATTCTATTAATTTATTGGTGTAATACACAAATAATTTAAACATAATTTCTTGATCTTTAGCTTTTGAAAATTTATGAAATTCTTCCATAAATTCTTGATTAATGAATCTAAATAATTGCTCAAATTGAATCAAAGTAAACCCAGATATTGTGGACAGTCCTTCATTACAATTTTGGATCATACTAATCTTAAGTTTTTGTTTATTGAAATAATCAATTTTTGACTCACTACTCGTCAAACCAAACAAATCAATCTAGTAACGATGGAAGGTATTCTGTTTAGTCAATTACATATTGAAATTTTAGTCAAATCTATATATGTAATGTATTTCATATGTTTGAATGGAATAGAGGAATGAAGAGCATTTTCAATACAAATTTGAATTGTTTACCAAAAAAAAAAAAAAAAAAGACTTTGCTGCAAGCTCAAATGGAAATGAATTGATAAAAAGTACTTAAGAAAAAATTCTACTACTTCCACTTATGGAGTCTTGTCTAGAATATTAAAATTGATCCAAATTTTACCTGTTATTATGATATTATTATGCTATTATAGAATATCTATTTTTTATGAATGAGATAAAACCAGAACAATTTGGAGCACCTTTTCATCTATAGTTTACAATTCTATCTTACTAAAACTACAAAAGTATCATTCTTTCACAATATTTGATGATGATATAAAAGTCTATTCTCCTTTTCAATCATTCATAAGCAAGCCTACCAATACTTGGAAAAATTTAACAATATTATTATCTTATGTAATGCCACTTTAAGTTGGTAAAATATTTACTAGCTCAAGTTGTATATGTATAATTGTTGTCTAAATTAGCAACCCTTACATGATCATCATATTGTTGAAGTGATCATTATCTATAGTGTGTATGTGTGTGTGTGTATAAACAATAATTTTGAATCTAAAGAATATTCCATGGGTTTTGTTATAGTGCTTCCTAAATTCCATTCAAGCTTTCCATTAGTTTTCAAATAAATGGTGTAGACCATTTGCTAAATGACTACTAATTGCAGGTTTTGAGTGATGGTATGAGTGACAAGTATTGAAATTATCTATAAGTTGAAAAGCAAAAATATTAACATGCCAATTGTCAACTATAGTCCCTAGTAAGTAATCTTAAAATCTTGTGTTTTCTTTCAGTTCTCCTATATTATTTTTTATTACTCTTCACATGAATCCTAACCTTCCTTTGATTAAGGATTGTTAACCCTATGATTGATTTTGATGATAATAAAATATTGAGTAATTATGGTACTAATCATGTGTTTGAAGTATGGATGTAGGATTTTTTAGTTGCTCACAATGAAGAAATTATCCTTGAAAGAAATCCTCTCAAGATGTCAAGCCAAAGCTCTTCAAAAAATAAGTTTTCATAAGTTTGGCCAAAAGGAGTCGACCACTGATGAAAAAGAGTCGACATTAATATGTTAGAGTTCACTATCATGGACTGTGAGTCGACTCCCGTGGAACTCTAGTTGACTCTCTTAGTCAAGATGAAAGATTGCATTTTTAGAATCTCTGCAAGAGTGGACTCATAGATTCTACGAGTGGACTTATGGATAGTTCAAGTCGACTCCTGAAGACTATATGTCAACTCCTAGCATGGGAACAACACTAATGGCTAATTTTTTTGCACTTCTATAATAGCTAGTTTTTATCTTTAATGGCTAGTTAAACTCTTCTAGTGGTCAAAATTTATTCTCCAGCCACTTCCAAGCCTATTAAAAGCTAGAGAGTCATTTGGGAAGGAAGAGAAGAGGATTAGATAGAAAAATATATCATGCATGTGAGCCATCCTTAGATACCTTTGAGAAAGAGAAAAAGAGAGAAATTAAGTATAAAATTTTCAGTGAGCTTCTAAGAGATAACCAGCCTTCATCAAATACATCCTCTTAAGTATTAAAGAAGAGAAGTTTAAGCTTCAAAAGAGCCATCTTTCAGCATCTTCTTGGAGCTTAAAAGAGTTTTTCTTTTACTTTTATTTATGCTCAAAATTCTTATATCTATTTTATTTTGGATTTCTTTACAAGTTTTTTAGGGAAGAAAGAAAATTGGGTTAGGTGCATTTAAGTCTGAAATTAGACATTGTAGGATTTTAGTTGGTGAGCCTGGAAAAACTAATTAGATTGATTGTGAATCCAAAAAATAGTCGGTGTAAAGATTTTGGTTGGTAATCCCAAAAAATCAAATGGATTTGATTGTGAGCCTAGGTAAAACAATCACACTATAATCAAGATGATTATAGAAAAAATTTTAAGTATAACTTTGGGAGTAGATGTAGGTGTGGGGTTACACCGAACCACTATAGATTTTTGATGTCTTTGTATTATACTTTGCCTTTCATTCTTACTTTGCATTCATTGATTCAATTCCATTGTTGCACATTGCATACACCACACTTATACTTGCGCTAGTTTGGTGAAAATCAGATATTTGTTATGTTTGTTTAAAGTTTTTGAAAAATTTATTTCATCCTTTTTTTTTTTTTCTATTGCTATCTTTCTGGACAACAATTGGTATCAGAGCAAGTGCTTTTGTATCTTTGTTGACCTAGTTATCTTGAGCTAAAGATTATGGCAACCCCAGTTGGTCCATCTTTTGTTGAAGGCAATTCAACTTCTAGACCATCACTTTTCAATGACATGAATTATACATTTTGGAAAGCATGCATGAGAATTTTATATAAGCATTAGATTATGACTTGTAGAGAGTCATAACTAATGGATCTCACACACCTATAATTTTAATTATTGGAGTACCCCTCTCCCAAACCAGAAAAGAATTAGGATGAATTTGATAAAAAAAATGACTTAGTTGAATGCAAAATTTATAAATATTTTTATTGCCCTTTAGATGTTTGTGATTCAATAAAATATCTACTTGTATTTCTACATAGAAAATTTAGGATAGATTGGAAATTACTCATGAAGGAATAAGCCAAGTAAGGAGTCCAAAATTAATTTGCTTGTTCATAAGTATGAATTATTTAAAGTGGAACAACATGAGTCAATTTTCGATATGTTTTTCAGATTTACTGGCATTATAAATGCTTTAAATGGTCTTGGCAAAATCTGCACTAATAATGAGCTTGTTTGCAAGATTCTTAGGTGCTTGCCCAATACTTGGAAAGCCAAAGTGACAGTCATTCAAGAAGCGAGAGATCTTAGCAAGCTGTCCATTCAAGAATTGATAGGTTCACTCATGATACATGAGTTGAACATGCACCAAAATGTGGAAGAAGAAGAACTAAAGACGGAGAGGACCATTACATTCAAATCTACTATCAAATCTAAAGAAAGCAATGAGTCAGAGGATGAGGATAAAGATTAAGAAAATAAAAGTGAAGATGATGTCATGAGGCTACTCACTTGAAAATTTAGAAAGTTCCTAAAAAAGAAATGGTTGAAGAGAAAAGAAGAAAGTGAAGATAAAGAAGAAAATGTTATTATGCTACAAGTACAATAAGCTAAAGTATTACAAGTCGGATTGCCTCTATTTGGAAGGAACCCTAAAAGAACTAAAAAGAGTGCTATGATGGTCATTTAGGGAGATACAAGTTCAGATGAAGAAGAAGAGGAAGAGTATCGTAAATCCTTGCCTCATGGCTCAAAATGTTGAGGTAAATATTGAAAATTTCTTTGAATTTACTTTTAAAGAATTACTTGAAGCCTTTCATAAACTTATAGATGATTTCAAAAAGATAATGTTGAAAAATAAAAATCTTAAAAGATCAAATCCATTTTTAGTTGAAGAAAAGAATAAGCTTTTGATAGAAAAAGATGAACTTTTGAAAGAAAAAAAATTTGGCTGAAGAATTTTTTTAAAAAAAATTAAAAAAAATTTAATGGAAGAAAATGCAAAATTAAGTAAAGAAATTGAAGTTTTGAAGCTTATGATTGACAAGTTTATATTAAAAGCTTCAATTGATTTTAAAAAATTAAAAAGCTATTTTCAACAAGACTGGAATTGGTTTTAATCATTTGATAAAATAAAATTTATCAAAAATATATTTGCTTGAGTTTTTCATAAAAATCATTCTATTTTTTGCTATAAATATAACAAAATAGGCCATAAAATTTTCTAAACATAATATCAATAGAAATGGTCATACTTTTGTTAGAAAAACTTAGATTCCAAGAAAAACCATATGCACTAACTCATATGGATCCAAGAAAGCTTGTATACGAAAATATAGAAAATGATCATTTTGCGGGTGTGCCAAGTATCCAATGCTTTGGAAGGAGTAAATTCTTAAAAAATAGATGCTTAGGATAAAAGATAAATGGATGATGATGCTTGATAAAAGCTAAATCTTTTGACATCATACAATCATTGATTGCTGAAATTATTTTGCTTAGTTGATTGATTTTAATACTTTATATGCATGCATCATACTAGAATACATATTATGATGACCTTATTCTTGCTTTAAATATATGATTCATTACAAGCATATGTTTTATCTTAAATTCAGCATGTTCTCTTAATTGTTTATATTATGATTGTTAATTATATAAGAAAGATGAATAATAATAATAAGCTTGATTGAATAAAAAATTATTGGTGTGTAAATCTTATGAATTAAATTTTAACATTCTCATGAGATATCTAATTATTGAAATTTCTCAAAAATTACATGGTTTAAGAATTTCAAGATAAGGCATTTAAGATCATGTGCAAGATGTTGTTAATTTGCATGATAAATCATTGCATCTTGATAGTTCTTAGTTTGATTTGTAGGGTTTTTATTAATCCCCTAGTTGAACTTCACCCTTAGAGCCCTTATCTAATTCTCCTTTGATGTATCCAATTTGAATTGATTATTCTTTGATCCCCTAAATTAATGCAAATATCATTTTTGATCATTCATTTGATTTGTCTTTGATCCTTAAAATTTTTTGAACTATTTCTGTATTGATGAGTCAACTCATGAATTCAAAAAAAAATAGTTTTATAAGGACCTGACTTCTAATTTTACTAGAGTCGATTCTTTTTCAGGAGCTGACTCATATTTAATAGGAGTTGACCCCTTTATCGAGGATGGATTTCTTAAATGGAGATGTCTCATAGCTCTGTCATTCCCTTCTCATTTCTTTTGAGTCGTAACCTATTTCAAACCACTCTCCCACAAAAATCGGACCTCCCCTTTACATCTCCACCCTATTCTTATGGTCTTGTTCTCCAATGGTGCCCCAGAAGCAACTCATGCAAAAAAAAGAGAAGCCCAAACTGAAAATCCAAGTTTTAGGTCTTCTCCAAATAGTTGTTCTATGCAAGAAGGAATGATCTAGCTTCAAAATGATCATGGATAGTCATTGATAGCTTTTTCAAAAGTTTGATGTCAATCTTTAGGGGAGACTACCAAAGCATTGATGCACATTGACACTTATGACGATCGATCACTTTGGAGGATGGGCTTTTAGAAAATAGATGGTTGATGTTTATGTAGAGGTGCAGCACGAAGGGAGGCTAATGACGACGACGACGATGAGGCTCCTATGGTAGAATCCATTGCAATAGATGTCAAGATTGAGGAGCCAGTAGAGCAACATGAGGAGATTGAGGTTGCTCCTTCATAGACCTACCATCTAGAGAATAGCTCATGACTATTTGATAGACTGGATGAGGATGTTTTTATTGAGAGAGTCTCCATTAGGATCATGACCTAAGTTTGTGTAGAGATCCATGGATATACTTCAAAGGCATAGTAGACGAGATGAGATCTATTGGAGGCATTATTTTTGATTAGAGAGGAGTTAGGGAGATTGATCCAAGCACTTTCTTTTGTGAGAGAGGCTGCTCACAATTAGGCTCAGTCATTTGAATACACTAGACTATCCTCACCATCTAATCAACCTGGACCTTCTCCATAGAGTTATACTAAGCTACTCTCACTTAGGATGCTAGGATTCATTTCTTAGAGTAGTAGTGACATAGCAATCCTCCTTTTAATAGATATAGCTCATATACACTTTGCATGTACTGATGATTACTATCTTTGTAATTATCTTTTTGTATTCATATTTTGGCAATCAATGAAATATGATCTTTCATGGAAATCCATTGTGTGATGTTCATACTTGTGTTTATTTGTGTTAATTGAAAATGTGCTTTGTTTATAAAATTAAGGGGGAGAAAATATGTTCTTATCAAGCTTACTTCTTTAAAATCAAATAAATTTGCATGATTTCAAAGCAAGTGGGGGAGAATTTAAGCAAAATAATTTTTTTGACATTTATTATGAAAAATAAGGGAGAAAACATTATTTGAATATTATAAGAAAAATCATTATTAATCTTAAAAGAAAAATTATTGATGAATATTTGTATCTTGCTTGTATTGATTTAGTCTTATGGATTTATTTGAACATTTCAGTGGTTTTGTTTATTTGATTTGATTCATACCTTATATGCATTAAGTTTCAAGCTAAAATTTGAAAAATATTTTGCTTTATTGGTTTATTTTCAAGAAATGAATTTAAAAATTGCTTTTCTTAACCTTCAAGTGGTATCTTCAAGTGGTATCAAAAAAAATTTCAAGAAAGTTGTTATTTGACTTGAATTTCAAAGCAATTGGTAGAAAGAAGATTATTTTTAAGTAAATCATCACAAGTGGTATCAGATAGCTTATTTTGTCTTATATTTTATCTATTTATCATTTGATAATAAGAAAAAAAAATACTTTATCTCAAATCTATTTTGCATAGCTTTTACATTATACCCTTGAGAAAATTCTAAGACTGATACCTTTATGCATCAAATTGATTAATACCTCTTAGGAAAAGGAAGAGTTGATTTTTGTAAAACTAAATGTATCTTATGCTTTGTGTTGAATGATCTATCCAAAATCCTTAGTTTTGAAAAGATCTATCTCTTTTAGGTTTTTAAGGTTCAAAGTATTTTTCTCATTGAATTTGAAAATTTACTTGTTTCATCAATGTTATTCAAAAAGGGGGAGAAGTATTTTTGAATCTGTATTGATAAAAAAAAAGAGAATAAGTGTTATCAAATTAATATTATTCAAAATTAAATTCAAAAAGGAAAGAAATTTTAATTGCCTTAATATGAATTTGCTATAAATTTTCAATACCTTCGTAAAAGGAATGTTGGGGATAAAATAGCTCTTGCTGAAGTCTAGCTAGGTGTCCAACCTTGATATAGTATTATCCGGAGTAGTGACAGTTAAGTCCGAACTTCCATCAAGTTGCTTCTCTATTTTAGGTGAATTCAAGAAGATCGACCTTTAGATTTTGTGCATCGATCGACCTTCTTAAGAACAGTCCTTTCAGCTTTCTTCCAATGATTACAGACTTTGCTAAAACTGCACTATGAACTTTGGCCGGACAAGTTGGGATAGTAAAGGGAGTTTGCCATTTAAATGACTCTGATCTCCAGCCCGGGGCGGTCAACAGTCATCCCATAGATATGGGTCACCTTCACCATCCAACTTTAACTAGTGGCCAACCTTGGAAACTAGCCGAACTCCTCTATTCCACTTTGTTGATAGTAAATTTTACTAATTTCACAACAAGGACCTCAGTCGGATGAACTTGAGTCAGCAGAGGATCTTGCCATTAATATGAGTCCGATCTTCAACTTGGGATAGGTAGTAGCAACTTCACAAGCATTGAAACTCAGTGTTCCTTCATCCTAACATCAGGACGATCTTGAGTTCTAGCCGAATTATATTAGAATGACTAGAACATCTCCACTACAGTTCAAAGTGCAGAACCTACCATTCCCATCTGACATTCAATTCTCAGACTAGAATATCTGTGCTTAATCTCGGTCGACCTTGATAGAGGCTGAGTTCCTGAAAGCTGTTGAAGATAGTTCCATTAAGATTCTAACACAGAGCCTAATTTATGAGCCTGTCATCCGCAACTTAGGAGCCGACCTTCAAGCTTAGTTGGATCGACCTCCAGTTCCAAGTCTCATCATGAATACTATACTACCTAGCTTGGTAACCTCCGACCTTCAGTCTGAACTCCAGCAAATAATACTCAACCACTGGTAAGTCATGATAAATGATAGCCTACTCTTCATAACAAACTTTAAGTGATCGGAATAGCCTTCTGACATTCTATTATGGCTGTCACCATCAATCTATTATGCACTCTATCTATAAAAAAGATCCTCCAGATATATTTTCTTCTTTAAGCTCTCCTCTTTACTCTAATCTCCTGTGTACTTTATTCTTGTTGGTTAGAAAACTAACTTGATCATCGGAGGATCCTGCCTAAGCTACCCACCTCTGGTTCAGACTTTATTTTATAGGTCTGTTGGTGAGATCTTCTCCACCACCTCTAGCAAGCTTTGGTAGCCAACCATTTTTTGCACCAATAGGATTGACGCTAGAGGAAGGGTGTCTGAGCTCTTATTCAGTACCTAGTTGAGTTCTTCTTTCATTCTTCTTTGATTCTTTTTTCTCTGATCTCTCTTTTATTCTAGCAAGATGTCGCCCAGGAAGGCTCCCTTCCAACAATCTATTGCCTCTACCATCAGATCCAATCTGAAGCTAGCGTACTAGCTTGTCCTAGCCCCATCACCTACACCTCAACCTCCTTCACTAACAATAGTGGTAGGTATGGAACAATTCAACTTGCTGCTATAGCAGGTGAAAGGCCTCATGAAAGTAGTGCAGGCCATGTAGCAGGTTTCGACGTTGGCACCATTAGAAAGACCCTTGCTAGAATATCGAGATCTGGCACAAGGGAGGCCTACTTGGAGGAGTCAACCAGTGATCCCTAAAAAGAAAAAATAGAGGGTGGAGAGCTCCTATTTCAAGCATGACTCTATCTTCAGAAAGTCTTTGCCCCCGTCGAGCCAGCCACCCTTTGAGATTTATGATCGAGATGATATTCTCAATCGAAAGCTCCAGAAGATGAACCAGCTGATTGAAGAACTCCATCATGCTGCCTCCATCCATAATGATGATATCTGCATCAATCCTCCATTCTCTGCCTAGATTATGTAGGAACCCATCCTGTTGAACTTCAAACTCTCCCAGTTTAAGAGTTATGATGGGATCTTAAACCTTATCGATTATCTCAAAACCTTCCAAACTATGATACTGCTCTATGGTGCATTGGACATCATTCTGTGTTGAGCTTTTTCCTCCACCTTGAAGGAAGCAGTGAGAAATTGATACTCAGATCTCAAATTGGGTGCTATCTACTCTTTTGATCAGCTAAGCCACTAGTTTGCAGCTCACTTTGTTAGCAGTTGGTATCAGAGATGAGGTTCGAACTTTCTTATCAATATCAAGTAGAAAAAAGAAGAGTCCATCCGAGCTTATATCGGTCACTTCAATACTACTACTTTGGAGGTCCAAAACTTTGACCAATCTGTTACCATGGCGGTATTGAAGGATAGCCTTCTAAAGAATGATCTTTTTTTCTTTTTGAAGAAGAAGTATCCTTGAAACTTCACCGACATGTTGGCTCGGGCTGAGGGTGATGCCTGAGTAGAGGAAGCTTTTAAGCTTTGTGATGATGAGGCCATAGGAGAGCGGTAGGTTGGAGAATCCAACAAACCAACACCTGAAGAGAAGTTGAGCGAAGTTCAGCCATGTTCTAGGACCCCTCTTGAGTGCAGGCGAGCTCGAACTCCACCTAGAGCTCATTGACCAAGGAGCTCAGATCGAAGGATGGGATGAAGTCCTCCTCCTAGAAGATTTCATAACTACTCTCTCTTGAATGCTCCGAAAATGTAAGTGTTGATGGAAATCATAGAGCAACTATCGAGATCGGATAAAATGCGATCTCATCTAAGCAATTGCAATCCCAACAAGTACTGCCTGTATCATCATGACCATAGTCACGACACTAAAGAATGCATCTAGCTCAAGGATTAGATTGAGGAGCCGATTAGATGAGGTTGGTTGGATCGTTTTCTGTGACGTTGGCCAGAAAGGAGGAAAGATTGGTCGAGAGCTCTTCTACAATTAGAACCACCTTGAAGGGATGAACCATAAGATGATTGACCCCCACTTGGGATCATCAACATAACTGCTAAGAGACATCAGTAGGCGGAGGCCAGTGGATCGACAAAATTAGTGAAAAAGCAGAGGATTGAGCAACCCATGGCTTTCACTGATGAAGATGCATAAGAGATCCCATTTTTGCATTACGATATAGTTGTAGTCACTTTAAATATTGTCAATTATGATGTACGTCATGTCTTGATTGATAATAAAAGCTCTACTAATATTTTATTTTATGATATTTTTTTAAAAATATCTATACCTAATAGTCGTATGGGATCAATAAGCTCTCCATTGGTGGGATTTACTGGTGATGCTATATTGGTTAAAGAAATAATTACTTCATCAGTTATGGCAGGTTGATACCCAAAGCAGTATAAAGCATAGATCGATTTTTTAGTGGTGAGGGCTCATTCTGCTTATAATGCAATTCTTGGATGACCTGGATTAAATGCGCTTCGAGCTATGGTATTGACATACTACTTGAAGATAAAGTTTTTAATAGAATATGAAGTCGAAGAAGTTAAGAAAGACCATGCTCTGGCACATCATTATTACATAATTGCCCTACAAGATGGAAAGCAGCTAGAACTTTATCCGATGGAGGACTGGATGTCTGTGATGACCTAACTGAAGTGAAGGAAGCAGTGCAGGATTTGTAGTGTTACTTTTAATTTTTTTTTTAAAAATAGCTAAAATATAGTGAAAAATTAATTAATCTAATTAATTAATTTTTAATCATATTAGAATATTAAGTCCTACACTAAGAATCTAAACATAATATGCATGCATTCATATAGATTTGAAAATAAAACTATGCAACAAACTCTTTACTACATCTATCTATTCAGAACACAATACCTTTTCACGGATAGTTAATCACCGTAATCTAAATTCATTGAATAATGCTCTGGTATTGCACCATAGTTGCACATGTATCCGATCTCTATGGTTGGTCCATATGGAGCTCTTGATCCCGATCAACCCCATTGGAGTGCTAGCTCCTTGCCGGAGCCTTCAATGGCTGATCACGATCGATCCGATCGATCATGTACCTTTTGATTTTTTAGATACTTTAAAAAATCAAAATATAAATATTGGATGATGATGAAGATGAGTTTCAAATTTGGTGATGATCTGATGCTCACAGCATTCGATCTCTCCACTCGAATCTAGATTCCCAAATCTAGGGTTTCACTCTACTCGAAAAACTTGACGCACTAAAAATCCTATCATGCCCTCTTTGTGTGGAGTTTTTCTATGAAATAAGTTTTCATAGAAATATAATTTTTAGATATATAAACCCTATTTAGATCGTATCTAAAAATTGGGTATTCCTAGAGATGAAAATTAGAAGAGAAGAGAGGCATGAGGAAAAATAAAGTGCTACAGGACCCTGCTCACCTTCACTCCAAGATTTTTCTAGCCCAAAACTAATGCCCAATCACATTAAAATTTTTTCCATAGAATGCTAACCCCCTCTTTTGCACACACAAAAATTCTCATAATTTATTGACATAAATACCATGGGAAAGGCACATGGAAAGAGATAAGGGTCGGAGGTTGAACTTGTTTCAACCTCTCAACCAGCATCAAATTCAAAAACCTTCTTATCCCTATCCAATGTCCATACTAGAGTATTTGATGCATAGAAGGACTCTCCTTTTGCATGTCCACTCTGAGAATGCACAAAAAACTGTGTGAAGTAAAATCAAAGTGGGCGTGGGAAAAGGATAAGAACGAGAGGGAGTTGAGAAGTTTCAACTTCTACATTGAATTCAAAATTCAAATTATTTTGACTAGTCCAACCATTGGATCAGGTCGAAGGTAGAAGAGATAAGGGGCACAGAAGGTATCTGGGTGTGAGGAAAAATTCTTGTAAAATAAAGAGGGGCGTGGGTCAAAGGTTGGTCAAATATTATAGGCTCAGGGAGTTGAAAGTTCAAACCTCCTTTGACTTTTCAAAATTTGTTTCAACTAAACTAATTATTCCAGACCCAATAAGACCAAGTCAAATATAACTAAATTAGGCTTGACCCAAGTTATTAAATTTTTAATCAAATTAGAAATTAATTTGGTCCAGTTTCTGATTAAATCAGGGTCAAATCTTCCACAGCGATTAGGTCAACTCATGACCTAATCGGGTCAAACCCAATCGAATCCAATTTGATCAAACTTGATCAAATCTTCATTACTCAATCAAATTAAGTTAATCAATAATCAAATTACTAATTGATCCTTTAATAAACATAGAGTCCTAATCAGGTGGATGTCTGGGCAATAGAGTCCATCAACATGAAACTCCTGAAGAGTTCCAAACTAGTGGAACTCTTGAACCTAGTATCCCAAATGAATCAAACTCACGATCATAGAGTCCCAGACCAGTGGAACTTGATTAAAGAGTTCTAGATGAGTAGGACTTAGAGTCCCAGTCTAGTGGAACTCTTGGTCATAGAGTCCCAGTCCAGTGGGACTCTTGACCATAGTGTCCTAGGTCATTAGGACTCATGATCAGCCATCAAATCAGATAGGAACTTCTTATGTGTGTGACCCCATAGGTTTGAATCCTAAGCTGATAGCACGAAAATCAATTTTTTATACTAATTAATGTGACCATCTAGCAATGGTATCCGACGTTTGGATAGATCGAAAAGTCACAACGCAATAATGACGAACCTGTAGAATATGGTTACCGTATAATTCATCTCCTTGACCTCAATGCTCAAAGAATGATTTAGGATTTACTGTCAATCCTAAAATTCATTCATAGTGTAGTTCAAAATTTAGCATCCATCATATAGAATACCTCGGCCGAAGATTTTCTAAATTAAAATACAGTGATGCACTTACTCCAACACTTGGAGGGGTCAATCCCATCTTGACTCATACATTGACAGGCCAAGTACTTGACTGCACCCAATAGCCTTTCATTACTGAAATAAAAATTTAGATAGTCTGGTATCTAAATACAGTGAGTTGCTTGCAAGTCACTATGGTGGTCTCAGGTCTAAGGGATACTTATACTTATATCCTTTGGGGCTAATCTTAATAGAAGAAAAGCTTCGAAGTTGGTCACATTCAGTGTAGATGTACCCATACATCTCACTTGCATGCCATATCAGTATCTCAACATTTCTTGGTTACGAGGATAACCAACCTATATGGCACACAACTATCTATACTCGATAAACGTTGTCATCCTAAGTAACAATGTATCTTTTGATCATGAACAATTTAAGGACTAAATGACAAATCCTCCTTTGTCGAATTTAGATAGTCCTAAGAACTTCATCACAACATCGGAGTTCATTAGAAGACAATAGATTTTATGATAAAAGATATCAAAATAATTTTTATTAATTTATGATTCATATACAATTACAAATGTATAGTCCAACCGTCAATAGATTGATGATTGGCTTTGGAACATATTTTCAACATAAAGAACGAGGGGAATCAATCGACGATCTTGTCATAGTCTCTTTGAATGATGGAAATGAGGATCATACAATCTAGATTGGTTCAAATATGGAGGCCAAAATTAAAAACCAGCTCATCACCTTTCTATGAAGAAATGTCAACGTCTTTGCATGGGTTCCCACAGATATGCCTAGTATCGATGCTGAAGTTATGGGGCATCGACTGGGTGTAGATCCAGAGCACCGGCCTGTGAAACAAAAAAAATGTAGCTTTGCCTTAGAGCAATAGAAGGCGATCGTGGATGAGGTAGATAAACTTCTCAAAGCCAAGTTCATCTGAAAGATATCCTATCCAGACTGGATTGCCAATATAGTCCTTATCAAGAAGGCAAACCGTAAGTGAAGGATGTGCATAGACTTCACTAATTTGAACAAAGCCTATTCGAAGGATAGCTATCTTCTATCTAGAATCGACCAGCTGGTGGATGCAATATCGAAACATGAGCTCCCTACCTTCATGGATGCTTTCTCGGGCTATAATCAAATTCGGATGGTACCTAAAGATAAGAAGAAAATTACTTTTATTACTGACCGTAGTCTTTATTGTTATAGGGTCATGCCCTTTGGACTTAAGAATGTAAGTGTGACTTATTAGCACCTGATGAATAAAATCTTCAAGGAGTAGATTGGCCGCAACATGAAAGTTTATGTAGATGACATGCTCGTCAAAGGTCGATCTTCGAGAAATCACATAGCCAACCTAGAAGAGACATTCAACACTCTTTGAAAGTACAAAATAAAGCTGAATCCAACCGAATGTGCTTTTGGAGGGACTTTAAAAAAAAATTTGGGATTCATGGTGTCAAGGCATGGCATCGAGGCAAACCTAGAGAAGATCAAGGCCATTTAGGAGATGACTATTCCCAAGACAATAAAAGAAGTTCAGTGCCTGATATAAAAGGTTGCTGCTTTAAATCGCTTTATCTCAAGATCGGTTGAACACTGCATACCCTTCTTTCACGTACTCAAGCAACCAAAGAACTTTCGCTAGATCCCTAAATATCAACAAGCCTTTGAAGAGTTAAAGGGCTACCTCAGCTCACCTCCTCTCCTTGCCAAGCCTGAACTTGGCAAAGAGTTGTTCTTGTACTTTGTAGTATCTCCTATGGCCATTGGAGCCATCCTAATCAAAGATGAGGCAAAAATTTAGAAGCCAATCTACTACATAAGTCAAGTCCTGAGAGATGCGAAAATTAGGTATACCAAGTTGGAAAAGCTAACCTATGCTTTATTGATTATAGTCAGAAAACTTCGATCTTATTTTCAGGGGTGCATAATAATAATCCTCACAGACGAATCAATAAAGATGTTCTTCACTGGCTAGATACTTCCAGGAGAATAGAAAAATGGATAATTGAACTTACAAAATTCAATATCAAGTTTCAACCTCAACCATCAATTAAAGAATAAATACTAATCGATTTTATGGTAGAGTGCACCATCCCAGATCCAACCAAATCTAAACAGTAGGAAGTTTGCACTTTTAGTTTGTAGCGGAACTCCTTTGAAGAGAAAGTAGACCTTCCTAAAGGTTTCTGGATCATGTATATTGATTGTTCATCCAATGCCTCTGGAGCAGGTGCAAGCTTAATTCTTATCAATTCGGAAGGAGTTATTGTTGAGTATGCACTGTGTTTTGAGTTTTCTATAACTAACAATGGAGCAGAATATGAAGCTCTGATCATAGGATTGAGGATAGCTAGAAAACTGGGGACAGACCATGTGAAAGCCTTTAGTGACCCACAATTGGTTGTAGGACAGGTCAATGGCAGCTATGAAGCTCGAGAGAAAAGTATTAAAAAGTACTTGGACAAAGTGAAATACCTAACCTCGGCCTTTAGTAGTTTTGACATTCAGCATATCCTAAGAGTAGAGAATTCTAGGGCCGATCTTCTATCCAAGCTGGCCACTCTATCACTGAATGAGTTGCCCAAGGAGGTTTTCTTTGAGGTTCTTCAACACCCAAGCTTTGAAGAATCCCAGGCAATAATGCAAGTAAATCATGAACTTTACTAGATCGATCCATTGATTCTATATCTTAAAGATGGCATCCTCCCTAGAGACCCCAAAGAAGCTCAAAAATTGAGAAATTAGGTCTCTCGCTATGTCTTATATGAGAACAAGTTGTACAAAAAGTCTTATTTCTTGTCACTTCTCAAATGCCTTCGATCATCTGAATCTAATTATGCCCTAATGGAAGTCCATAAAGGAGTATATGGAAATCATCTCAGAGCCAGATCATTATCCTACAAGCTACTTCGATAGGGATATTATTGGTCGACCATGCAGTAGGATGTAATAGACTATGTAAAAAAATATGATCGATGCTAGAGAAATGCCAATGTCCAGAGGTAGCCAGCGTCTCAACTCACATCTTTAAGTGCTCCATGGCCATTTGCACAATGAAAAATGGATATACTTGGATCCTTTTTCATAGCGTCTGAATAGCGAAAATTTTTTTTGATAGCGGTAGACTACTTTACCAAATAGGTTAAGATTGAAACCCTAAAAAAAATTATAGAAAGTGCAAGACTTCATCTGGAAGTCAATAGTATGCAGGTTCAGCCTACCATGGATCTTGATTACTAAAAATGGGCGATAATTTACAAGAAGAAAGTTTGCTAAATTCTGTGAGGACTTAAATATTTCTCATCATTTCACATCTATAGTCCATCTTCAAGTAAATAGCGAGGCCGAGGTAACCAACAGAACTTTATTGCAAGAGATAAAAGCAAGACTTGAACGAGCAAAACAAATATGATAGACGAGCTTTATCATATGATTTGGGCTTACAGAACAACATAAAGGTTGCCCACTAGGAAAACTTCATTTGCTCTGGCCTTTGGGACTGAAGCAGTCATCCCAGTTGAACTTGGACTCCCCTCAGCATGAGTTGAAAGTTTTGATTCATAGGATCTTAGGGCAAATCTCGATCTATTGGAAGAAAAGTAGAAGGAGGTTCAAATTTGGTTGGCAGCTTACAAGCAGAGAGTGGCTTGGTATTATAATTCCAAAGTTAGGAGCAAAACATTCAAGGTCGGAGATCTAGTGTTACGTCAAGCAGAGATTTCTTAACCCTAGAATCAAGGCAAGCTTGCTCCAAACTGGAAAGGATCCTACAAAGTCGAGGAGGTCATCCAACCAAAAACTTACTACATAAAAGAGCTTGGAGGAGCTATACTATCTCGACTTTTGAATAAGGAAGATTTACGAATGTACTATTGATAACTACACTTTAATAAAGATTCTCTATTCTTAACATTCTTGTCTCTTGTGCCAATTGAGTTGTGACAAGAAAAAATCAAGTCAACCTTTATTTTTAAGCAAAGAGAAATCCTGAAGGCCTCTAGTTCTTAAATAGGAGGTAACGGAGAGAGGTCCTCTCAATGCCTATTTTGTGCCCTAGTAACTTTGTTAGGAATAGGAGGTGGACCTCATCATAACAAGGATAAAAGTCATCCCATGTTAGGAATAGGTGAAGGCCCTTTCGAGAGATTGAAGGCCTCCAGTTCTTAAATAGGAGATAATGGAGAGAGGCCATCTCAACGATCCTTTGTATCTCGACAATCTTGTTAGGAATAGAAGATGGACCTTATCCTAACAAGAGTAAAAGCCATCCCACGTCAGGAATAGGAGGAGAACCTTATCCTGACGTGGGTGAAGATTCTTACGAGAGATTGAAAATCTCTGATTCTTAAATAGGAGGTAATGAGAAGAAGCTCTCTCGATGGCTCTTTTGTGCCCTGACAACCTTATTAGGAATAGGAGATGGACCTCGTCCTAATAAGGATAAAAGCCATCCTACATCAAGAATAGGAGGACCTCATCCTGACATGGGTGAAGACCCTTACGAGGGATTGAAGGCCTTTGATTCTTAAATAGGTGATAATGAAAAGATGACCCTCTTAACGATTCTTTTGTACCCTAATAACTTTGTTAGGAATAGAAGGTAGACGTCATTCTAATAAGGATTAAAATTATCCCACATTAGGAACAGAAGGACCTCATCCTAACATGGATGAAGACTCTTACGAGGGATTGAAGGCCTTCAATTTTTAAATAGAAGATAACGAGGAGAGGCCTTCTCAATGATCCTCTTATACCCCAACAATCTTGTTAAGAATAGGAGGTGCTAACAAGGATAAAAGTCATCCTATGTTAGGAATAGGAGAAGAACCTCATCCTGACGTGGGTGAAGATCCTTATGAGGAATTAAAATCCTCCAATGTTTAAATAGAAGATAACAGAGAAAGGCCCTCTCAATGATTATTTTGTACTTCGATAATCTTATTAGGAATAGGAGGAGGACCTAATCCTAACAAGGATAAAAGCTATCCCATGTTAGGAATAAGAGGAAGATCTCATCCTGATGTGGATGAAGATCCATATGAGGGATTGAAGACCTTCGATTCTTATACAAGAGGTAATGAAGAGAGGCCCTCTCAATAGTTCTTTTATGCCCAGCAACTTTGTTAGGAACAAAAGATGGATCTCATCCTGAAAAGGATAAAAGCCATCCCATGTTAGGAACAGGAGGAGGATCTCATCCTAACGTGGGTAAAGACTCTTATGAGGGATTGAAAGCCTTCGATTCTTAATCAGGAGGTAATAAAGAAAGGCCCTCTCAATGGCCCTTTTGTGCTTTGACAACTTTATTAGGAACAGGAGGTAGATCTCATCTTAGTAAGGATAAAAGCCATCCCACATCAGGAACAGGAGGAGGACCTCATTCTGACATGGGTGAGGACTCTTATGAGGGATTAAAGACCTTCGATTCTCAAATAGGAGGTTAATCACATTAGGAATAGAAGAACCTCATTCTGACGTGGGTGAAGACACGAGGGATATAAAAACTCTCGATTTCTAAACTGGAAGAAAGGTTAATTCCTAAACAAGTTTGGAAGATCCTTGTTTATAAATAATAGAAACCCGCCTACAAGATATTGGATCAGGATCATCATTCTAAAACAACACCAACATCCAATATGGCACAAAAATAATAAGTTCTACAAGTACCAAGTCGAAACAAGATAGAAAAATGATCGAAAAAGGTACTATTTCATTGAAATAAAGTTCATTAAAAACAAAGATCTCTTAGATTGATTACAACACAAAAGAAGAAGAAAGAAAGAAGAAGAACAACTACAAACCGAGGTCCTATTCGGACTATCGGCCCAAGCCATTATAAGAGAGAGCTTCAAATCATTCACTTTTTCTTCGAGCTCCTTCCTCACCTGTAAACTCTCGCCAAACTGCTTCTGAACTCTTCTAGCATCCTCCTTGGCCTCCCTCAATCTATTCCATAAGATAGTAGATTCAGCCTTAGCATCCTTCACTGCATTTCCCTTATAGGCCATTTGAATTTTGAGTTGAACAAGCTCGACCTTGCTCTTTTCATATAACTCTGAAAGATTTTTGAGGGTACTTCTCAAAGAAACAACTTTGCTTGAGTCTGCATTCAGGCTGTCCTGCGTTCTATCTGCTAGTTACTTCCGAAGCAGAGTCACTTCTTCATTGGCCATCTTGAGCTTTCTCTTGAGTTCATCAATTTACCCACACCAGCCAATTCGATAGGTATTATATGCAACCTCGGCATCATGCAGTTACTTTTGGAGGTTGGAAAACTTTTTTGACCAGTCCTAGGCATATTCCCCTTGCCCTTGAGTTTAGTCTGAGCCCTTCTCCAGCTAATTGATCTTCTCTTTTGTCAATTAGAGCTCGGCCTTAAGAGAGTAAATTTTAGTAGTGAAAGTCTAGGCTCTCTCACTAGCAAGCTTCTTCACCCACTTGAGCTCTTCAAACAAGTGATACTTCTTAGTAGTATATTCTCTAAAAGATTGTTTGGATGCTTGGCAAAGGCGGTTGATTTTGACCGTGGTCGCTGCATAGTTTTTCTTTGATTTTTGAAGCTTGTCTTTCATCTTCTTCAACTTCTTGTTGAGATGATGGACTTTCTTCTTCAAATTTTTAATAATGGGCCTTTAGAAAAATGCCCTAAGGTAGTGGTGCCACTCTGGTCAGAGACTATGCTTTATGGTAGTATTTATAGCTGAAGCTTTGATATATAAGCATATCACAATACACAGGAGTATGACAAAAGAGAAAATTTAATTTTATTAACTAAAAAATTTTAAGTACATGAGATGCAAAAGAAAAAAAGGTACAATCAGTGGAGGTCACCGACCTTTGGTGGTGGAGCAGTAGAAGTGCTCGGGGTGGCCTCAGCAGATATCAGCCCTTCAGTAGATGCAGGAGCAGGTTCAACAGGTTTGGCAGTGGTAGGCTTGGCATGAGAAAGGTCAACTCTGGCCACAGGAAGCTTAGCCTCATATTCAAATGACTCTCCCAGTCGAAAACTAAGATTTAGTTCGGAGAACTTCTCCATGACCCTCTTCTGGTAGAGCTTAAACCCCTTGCCAAAAGCCTCCTGAGTGAAGGCCACCTTGATGTCTTCCATCTACTTCAAAGATCTGAAAGACTTAATGGCCCGCTCTCCCTCTTCACTGACCTTGGCTTTGGCTTTCTTTCTTTTTTCCTCCTCTAAGGCCAAGGCGGTCTTCAATCCGGCCGATGCCTACTCCTCTTAATTGAGCGCCTTCTGAAGATGTCCAACCTCGGTGGAATGAGCTTTCCTCAAGTGCTCAATCTTGGCCCCAGCACTCTTGGCCTCCTCCTGGATAGTTTTGGCCTACTTGAATGCCCTTGAGACCTCAATCTTATGGAGGTTGATCGCCTCCATGTTGGTGAACAAGTGATGCCCCAACTGCAAATAAAAAATATAAGTTATTATTGGAGAGTGTGCATGTATTCAGATTAAAGAGAAAAGCAGTTATCTCTAAATAGACTGCATAATAGTCTCTCATCCTTTCCTCATCATGCATTTGAAACATTCTCTTAATTATATCTGGGAGGATGCACCCCTCAATAAGGGGCTGGACAACCTCCCCATCGTTAAGTGAACCTCGGACTGGGTCGACACTGTTGCTGCTAGATCTATCAAAATTTTTTTAGACTTTCTTGGCAGCCACTCTCTTCCTCCTCTTCTCCACCTCTCTCCTATTTTTGGGTGGCGTAGGGTGGCAATCTCGGTGGACGAGGTTGAGCTCGGTGGGGGTGCGACAACCTCTTGAACAGGAGCTATCTTGGTCGAAATGGCTGAGCTCGGGTCTCTGACTTTGGCTTGTTTTGATGTCTCCTTAGAGGAGACACCTCCCTTTCTTTTTTGAGCATGAAACTCCTTGGTCAGTCAGTTCAGCTCTTCAGGGGTCATGTTTGTAGCAGTGAGTAAGCCAATGTTAGGAGAAAAGATAAAGGAACAAGAAAAGAAAGCACAAAGTATTTACCTTCGAGGTTGAATGGGCTCAAGCCGAGGTTGTATAAAGTCTGGTTATCTACTAATTCAGGTAGCGGAGGGGCTTTATAGTTTTTCAATATGGTGGTGGAGTCGAGGTCCTCTCTCTCTAGTCCAAGAGCTCTACGAACCGAATTTCTTGATTGGCCCCATGAAGGAAGCCCTAACTCTACGAAGGAGTAGGACATAAAGGAGATCTTTCTCTTCCAATTATGAATAGAAGAAGGGGCACCTTTGAGCAACCCCTTCTTACTAAACTAGGAGGATAAATACTATCAGTCCTTAGAAGAAGGATGCCGCTTAAGGATAAAAAAGGTTTGGAATAGAGAAACTGTAGGATGGACGTTAGCTGAAAGACAAAGAGCAAGGAATCCTATAATAAATCTAAAAGAGTTCAGAACGACAGAGGCGAGAGATATATTTAAGAAGTGAAAAAGTGCAATCATAAAAGGAGGAATGAGAAGTCTCAATCTAGCATAGAGAGCCTCTATGTACAAATAGAAGTAACCCAAAGGAGGGGCACAAGCTTGGCTTCTCGATTTAGGAAGCTCCAGTTCATACTTCGGAGAGACTCCATACTAAATCTAAATTAGAGAAAGATCTTTAGAGGAAAGGGAATAGGAAATGATTTCTAGGACAAAAGTTAGATGAGGTACTTTTCTAAACTCAGCTCCTTCCCTAGGATCGGAATTTGGGGAGCTCGAGCCAAACGAGCTCATAGAACTGCTAGACCAGGATATCTGAAAGTCATTTTAGATCGAACTAAATTAGAAAAAAATTTCTAAAAATTAGAAGAAATCAACAAACAAAGAAAGAACAGCAACCCTCCCAAGAAACTCCTAAGGGTCGAAAAGCCAAAAAATGGCAAGAAAATACAAAGAGAAAGTTAGAAGTCTAATCTAAATCGGCAGGTGATCTCTGTGGTATGGTCTGGATGATGAAAATAGTAGAGGCAAGCGACGGAAGAGGGAAACACGATGACTGGGAGCAAAGAAGATGAAAACCAAAGAAAGAACGAGGGAGAAGATGAGCCAGGATAAGGGAGAAAAAAGGAAGAAGATGCTTAAATAGTCGGAAGAGCTCTGAGATAGTTATGATTGCGGATCACCTATGCCCATACCCCATCTATTGCTTGTCTTTCTCATTATGGCAGCAACAGACATCTGACACAATTATCATGGCATCATACATTCAAGCTTTGTGCTAAGGAGTATTTCAAAAGTCGAAGTCATCTCGGATCACTCAGCAATAAAGAAACTTTTGCGCCAATCTAAATGAGCCAAAACTTTTTCTCCCGAAGATGGAAAGCTAAAAAGAACTTCAGCGGTCTCAAATTTTGATACTCCCTTTGTCCGAACTTCGAACTTAGGAGTAGGGGGACAACTGTTGGGGATAAAATAGCTCCCGCCAAAGTCCAACTAGGTATCCAACCTTGGTATAGCACTATTTGGAGTAGTGATAGTTAAGTTCGGACTTCAATCAAGTTGCTTTCCTATTCCAGGCAAATTTAGGAAGATTGGCCTTCAGATCTTGTGCATCGATCAACGTTCTCAAGGACAGTCCTTCCAGCCTTCTTTCAATGATTGCAGACTTTACTAAAATCACACCATGAACTTCAACTGGACGAGTTCGAATATTGAAGGGAGTTTGCCATTTAATTGACTTCGATCTCCAGCCTGGGGTAGTTAGTAGCCATCCCACAGATATGGTCTCCTTCACCATCCAACTTTAACTAGTGACCGACCTTGAAAACTGACTAAACTCTTCTACTTTACTCTATTGATAGTAAATTTCATCAATTTTACACCAAGAACCTTAGACGGATGAACTTGAGTCAACTGAGGATCTTGCCATCAATATGAGTCCGATCTTCAACTTAGGATAGGCAGTAGGAACTTCTTACACATTAGAACTCAGTGTTCCTTCATCCCAACATCAAGACGATCTTGAGTTCTAGCCAAAATCTACCAGAATGATCTGAACATCTCCACTATAGTTCAAAGTGCAGAACTTGCCATTCTCATCTAACCTTCAATTCTCAAGACCAGAATACCTGTGCTTATTCTCAATCGATCTTGAAAGCGGCCGAGCTTCTAAAAGCTATTGAAGATAGCTCGATTAAGATTCTAACGTAGAGCCTCATTTGTGAATTTGTTATTCGCAACTTAGGAGCCGACCTTCAAGCTCAGTTGGATCAACCTCTAGCTCCAAGTCTCAGTATGAATACTACACTATCTAGCTTGAAAACCTCCGACCTTTAGTCCGAACTCCAGCAAATAATACTTAACCATCGACAAGTCATGATAAATGATAGCCCACTCTTCATATAAACTCTGAGTAGTTGGAATGGCTTTCTAATATTCTATTATAGCTATTACCATCAATCTGTTATGCACTCCATCTATATAAGGGATCCTCGAGATACGTCTTCTTCTTTAAGCTCTCTTCTTTATCCTAATCTCCCATGTACTCCATTCTTATTGGCCAGAAAATTAACTTGACTGTCAGAGAATCCTGCCGGAGTATCCACCTCCAGTCCGAACTTTGTTTCGCAGGTCTCGTCGGTGAGACCATCTCCACCATCTCTAGCAAACTCCAACTGCCGACTGTTTTCTGCATCAACAAGGGAGAAGTTATAAAATCTAAATTTGATATAAATTTTTTGGATTTGATTTGAGATTTAACTTGATTTTGATTATATTTTCTAAATCTTTCCATTGCACTTGTTGATGCTATTAAAAAGGGAGAGAAGTTATGCTGAGTATATGCTTGAATTGCTTGAGTTGATTACATGCTTAAAATGCTTGAAATTCTCATATGCTTGCTTGAAATGATTATATGAAATGATCCTATGTATCTATTAAATTTTAGTATCAAATTTATAATGAAAACTCTATTAAGGCATCCATGAGGTATATATTTACAAGTGTTTATTTTATTCACTTCATGATTTATATTGATAAATTGATTGAAATATATTATATTTTATTGAGTATATACTCAAAGTTTTATCAGCATCAAAAAGAAAAAGATTGTTGATTCTATGATTGATCTTAATGATAACAAAATATTGAGTAATTAGGTACTAATCATGTATTTCAAAAATGGATGCAGGATTTCTTAGATTCTCACAATAAAGAAATTATCCTTGGAAGAATCCTCTGAAGATGCTAAGTTAAAGCTCTTCAAAGAACAAGTTTTCAAAGTTTGGCCAAGAGGAGTTGATAAGTATCATAAATATATTAAAAAAAGCATCAAAATATATATTAATTAATTTTTACTTTTTAATAATTGATGCTTGCTTATATTTTGTAAAAAAGATGATTATCAATGCAAAATATTTTGTAGAAAAGATGATTATCAATGCAAAGAGCTCCATTCATAGGTTAAAAGAAAAAAAATTGAAAGCAAATTAAACTCAAAATGAATTTAAAATAAAAGAAGTATGCATACGGTATTACAAAAAAAGAAGATACTAGGCAGGAAATCCAAAAGGACGTATGTGGCATTTTAAAGAAACAAAAGTTTCTTTTTAGAAACCAAAACTTAAACTCATGGGATTTAAGCAAGGCTGAAGTTTTTACACGATCCTATAGCTGATATCAATTCCTATGCATGATCTAACAGATAGGATGAGTTATCAACTTTTCTAGACTTCTCTAGCAAATCTTCATGCTATTCGATGGCTTGTAATAGCTTGATGAATCGATCGGATAGCCCAGAGTTGATCTAAACTCTGACCAAGCACCAGAAAGCGGATTTTGGTGTGGTTTGGAGCATCTGATCTCAATATAATGGCAAGGGATGTGGTGGATAAGAGAGTCTTGTCCAAACTCAAAATAAGAGTTCAGAACGAACTCTAAAATCTCTACAACCCTTTCTCTATAAAAGGGACAAATTGCAGCCATTTGTATCGGTCCCTCTTAATCAGCGGAAGCTCTCTGCATGCCCAACCAAGCCGATCCTTCCTTTCTTCCCTTCTCCCCTCCTCTTTTCCTCCATCATCTAACCCTCTGTCTTCCAACAATGATGAAGCAATCCTCAAGCATACGCGGCTAAAGGGCTGCGTTCTGGGGAAGTAGAAGAAGTTTTCTAGCATGGATTGTATTTTTTTCGTTAGCTTTTGTAATTTCTTTTTATGCAATGTTCTCTTACTTAGTTTTAAATAAAATTTTATTTTTATGCATGAGATCTTGTCTTTGCGACATGCTTGCTATTGATTAAGATCTGAATAGACTATATTTGTTCGGATGAATTGTGATCGAAAGATATAATTCATACTTAATTTAATAGTTTATTTAAGAAAAAAATTATTAAAAGCTATGTTCTAAATTTTTTAGAATTAAAGTATTGAATAATTTATGATTCTAAGAAAATAAATTATAGTCATAACTAAATGATTAAAATATAAATTTTTGCATTAAAAAGAATTACCATAATCCTGCTAAAGATGGATTTGAAAATTCAAAATACCTTCAACTGATTCTTAAACCCCCAGTTAATTATTATTTGCTTTCTTTTATTTTAATTTGCTAAATCCAAATTAATTCTCTTTAATTAACTTGCTAAATTTTTTATTTTAAAATTAATTTAAAATTTTAATTTTTAATTAAATTAAATATAACTTAGTCTATAATCTTCGAGAAAATCAACATTCAACTCACTACTATTCTAACCAATAGTTAGATTGGTTTAATTTTATCTTTGGTGCTATAATGACGAGCATCAAATTTTGACACTATTATTGGGGATTATAGTATGGTTGCTTCAATTTTTAAAAAATCAAAAAATAAATAATATTTTTTTATTTATTACTTTATTTTTCTAGCTAATTAATTCTTTCTTTTGCACTTTATAAATTCTTGCATTTTATATCTAGTTGACTTTTAATATTTGAATTTAATTCAAACATTCTTTTTCTTTATATATATATATATATATATCTTTACACTAACATTGCATAAGCTATTTAAGAGATTAGAGATCTAATTACAAAACCTAACATGTGAAACCAACTAATTTAAGTTTGACCATGTCATCTAATTTGGATATCTTGATCTCTTGCATTACATATCCATAAAATACTTTAAGGGCACAACCCATTAACTAAGATAAGATAAGGATTTGATCACCCTTCTTTAGTCTATAGATCACTTTCTTGCATTTGCATAACCTAACCCTAATTCTTAAAATAAATTAGACGTCGGCCCTAGGAACTTGAGCTCACTAGGACAAGAAATCCTAAGATTTGGATTGGGTTAGGGTTAGTGAGTTTGACTAGTATCTAAGGCAAGTGGTTCAAAGATCATGTTCCAAAAAAAATGATTACTTAATTGGTTCTGTTAGCTTACCTGGTCAATTTAATTGATATCTGGAAAAAAAAATAGAGAGACCCCCACCAACCTTGTACTTACCTAGCTAGTTAAGTGACCGATTTTTTAGTTGAAGGGCTTGAAGATGATCTTGATAGTTAAAAGCTGTCTAGATCTAGGACAATCCTTAATCAGGATTGATTGTCTAACTTGCTTGTTATTAAAATTTAAACCTAATTAAAGCACTCTTCTCTTTCGTCTCAAGATTTAGGATACCTTAGGACTCATCTTTAGAATCCTCTCCTTTCTCTTCTCTCTTCTCCCTAAAAAAAAAAATCTTATAAAATTATAACTTGGAAAAGAAAATCTGATTGGTTAGTAAAAAAAGATCCAAACCCTACCATAATCCAAGAAATTTTTGAGTCTACAATAGGTGAAATAGATCAAGAATCTCAGATCCTAATAAACCTTTGCTATCCTATTGGGTCAGCCCAACCATCTTATATCAGACTACCCCAAACTAATATAACAAATTTTGAAATTAAACCTCAAATCATCAACATGCTATCTAAATTCACTAGGATTAAGGATGCATATATTTTCATTAGAGAATTTAAGGAAATATATGATACGATGAGGATACACTAACTCTCAGAAGTAGCTATTAAACTTATGCTGATTAATTTTATCCTCAAGAAAATGCTAAAAACTGGTTATATGGTCTTCTCAACCACTTAATCACAACTTGAGATGGCTTTGTAAAACTATTCTTAAGGAAGTTCTTTCTACATCATAAAATAGCCAAGTTAAGAAATGAAATTAATCAATTTTATCAGTTTGGGGGAGAGTCTTTCTGAAAATGTTTAGACTAATTTAAAAATCTTCTAAGTCAATGTCCACATCACGAGATAGAAACATGGAGGTTGTGCTAAATCATTGGTTTGGATCCAACTTCTAGAACTATGCTAGAGTCAATGTGCTAGGACCAATTCATGCACAAGAAATTTATGAGGCCTGGCAATTTTTAGAGAACCTAGCAGAAAAGAATTTGCAGTGAAAGGCAACTAGAGAACCTACTCCAACAAGAGGTGGTATACACCAAGTTCTAATATTTTTTGCTATAGAGGCCAAAATTGCCGCTTTACAACGAAGGTTAGAGGCCTTAGAATTCTAGAGACTAGCCAATGTAAATCAAGTATCTATACTCATGTGCAATGGATGCAGTGCACCAGATAATGTCCTAGAGGAATATCCCCTCCTAATGAATCCAACAGAAAATGAGTTTGCATAGGTCAACGCAGCATACTAAAGATCAATAAATAACTCCTATGCATGCAGATATAATCTGGGATGGAGAAACCACCTCAATTTTTCATAATCACAAGGTCCGAATATAGGCAATCTTAGCTTTAACTAGTCGAACCCAAGGCCCAACCCTACGATAAATAACCCACCAAGCTTCAATAATAATAAAAAAAAATTAGACTGTCTAAAAAAAATTCTAAAAATCATGGCAAAATCAACTATTGATAATGCAACTATCCTTAATAATTTTATGCAAGCCATGTATCATAACCCGAGCCCAGGGTCATGATCGGTGCATAGGATGGACTAGCCAACCTAGCAAGCCTAACAAAGATCTTAAATGTGATAAATCAAATATATAAATTCTACCAAAATTTGATAGAATTTTTTCTAAAAGTTGGACATAGGCACAATTACCTACTTAACCCAGCATATTTTTACATACATATACATATAGTCATTCCAATTAAATAAACATAGTGAAAGCGAGATCCTGCTTGTAGATAATGGAGCATATCTAGAGTTTATATACAATCAAAATATGTCAAAAGGAATACAACTGCAGGGTGGCAAAAGTAGATGCCCACACATGCAAGTGTTGGGCTCACCTAAAAGGATGACTGCTCCTATCAAGCTGAGAAATTTGGATCCTTCTCAATGCTAGCATAGCTGAACTAGGATACTCTAAAGTTCAAAGTTGCAAACAAAAGAAGTGAGGGGTAATGAGACCTAAGTCTTAGTGAGTGATAATATATGTATAATAGAAATGGGACAAGCTAAGGAACGAGTGCTTTAGATCAAAAGCACTTTTATGACTTTCTCAAAATATAAATATAATAACATTTTTAGTCGAGTAGTATAATAAAATAGATGCAAAATAAAATAGAATAAATAAAAAAATATGTTTCTTTAATAACTATAATTTGAATAATCCTCTAAATAATGATTAACGAATGGATCAAATATAATAAATTTTAAAGTAATTATTTATCCAACAAATGAAAGGAGTTCTCTAATCCAAAATCAAATAGTTACTCACTTATCCAAGACTTCACCAATACTGCACGTGTGTATCAATACATCAAGCTAACACCATCTTTGTTAGCTAGAAAAATAAAATCGACTATGTTGGCCAAATACATTAGGCTAACACCACCCTTGTTAGCTAGAAAAATAAAATTAGCTATGTCAGCCAAATACATCGGGCTAGCACCACCTTTGCTAGCTAAGTTATCCAAAATATGGTGCACCAAAGCTAATGCCAACTACCGCTAGCTACAGTATTCTATCAAAGTTTTCTCTCATCAAATTTTCTATGATAATCCTTTTCAAAATAAATATGGAATAACTTCTCAAACATTGAGAAACAAAATTCTAAAAGCTGAAAAATAAAATCAAAGTATTGCTAATGAACATAAAATCTTATCCCGAATTAGATATACACATAGATCTATATCTTTGAGTAATATTTTAAGCAAATTCATTTTCTATTTTCAAGCTTACACAAAAGCATATGTATAAGCTAAAGAATAATCAAAGTTAGCTTCTTTCCAAAATTAATCTTTTTCATAACAAAATATAATAAGAAGATACTAAAGCTGACATGAAAACCACTCACATCAATTGGTTATTAGCTACTTGGTTTATTCAAAGCACTTTTTCAACTATTTTCTTTTCCTATATCATCAGTAAACGTTGATTAAACTCGTATCATGTGATTCAAAATCAGATTTACACATACTTTGCTTTTAAGCTCTTACTTTAATCTTTCAACTATTTCCTTCCACTTGCTCTTGCTTGTTTTAGCTTAGGTTTAAATAACCTCAACCTAGCTTATAAATTTTAGACATCTAGTTCTATTTTCCTCCTCATAGTTCATTTTAGATTTAGCTGATCATGTTTTCAATTCATTACTAAATCATCTAAACAATTTCAATATCATAATAACATAATTCAATTTTAACCTCAAATTTAAATTATATAACTTGCTTTACTATAACTAGGGATATGTTACAACACTTAAATAATCAATCTAAACTTAGTTTAGAGCTTTAGGAACCTTATCTCAATGATTAGAATTACTACTGCTACCAAGATCAGTTTCTTTCTCTTTAACTTTAGCAACTTCCCCTCTTCAACTCAAATTATCAATTACTTTCCTCTTTGCCAACTAATTCTTCTTGATCTCCAACTGAAAACAAATCCTCTCAAGTCTCTTTTTCTTCTTAGACCTCTCTGAAGAATTTAGAAAACCAAATAACAGCAAAGGAACTGGTGGCCTTCTTATTTAGAAGAAAAACATAAACTAAAAAGAACCTTGCTATGTGTCACCTTCTAAAGTTTCCACCCAATTTCTTACTTAACAAGTATTGCTCTAATGATTTTTTAACTATTTATTTATATCCTCAAGCTATTCATTCATCATATGAAAAGATATTTTAAAATTACAACTAAAATCCTTTCGGTTAAAACCTGCTTCCAAAAATTTTTGTAATTCGGGTCAACATCTTTAAATTATGTGTTGATACCTATGCATAGGTCATCTCTTAGGTCAGCCCCTCTCTCAAAAATAGGTCGACCCCAAGGTCAGCCTCTCATCCAAAAGTGTCGATACTTTTCAAGGGTAGGTTGGCTCATTTTCATGCTGCTACAAATCTTCCAAAAACTTTTTCTCTATTTTTTTGAGATGGTATCGACACCTCTTGGAGAAGTGTCAACCCCTTCCCTTGGATTTTGACTAGGTAGCTTGCTCTCCATTAACTTTAAAATATATATGCAAATAAGGAATACCCCACTATTTGGAATCAATAAAAATATCAAAAAAATGAAAATTTTTAAGAATAAGATATCAAAACTTGGATTCTAGTTTTAAATTTTTCAAATTTGAAACTTCTAAAATTTTTTTTCTTTTGAACGAATAGGTTAAAGGATCTCAAATTTTACTAAAAATTATTTTATGACTCACTAACACCTAAGAATCAATTACTATCAATTTTGGTTTCAAAAAATATTTATTTTATATAGCCCTGCATATAGGTGCTAATTTTTAGACTTAAAAAGTTTTTAGGACTCGCAATAGCAAATAGTCATAATTTATGCTCAAATGGCTTCAACAAATTTTGGTAAGATAAGTTTAATTCAAAGTAGTTTATAATTGAGATTAAGTGGCTTAAATATATCATAAATAAATTACTATGTCATATATGCATGAACATAAATCTTTTAATTTATTATTTTGTTGGTTCAGGATGTTACACCACAGGCTAGATTATAACAACAAACACACAAATAATAGCCTGCTTAGAAATGCAATTAGGTTAGTTAGCCATGACTATGAGTGAGAGAGAAAAGGCAAAATTTCCAAGTTAGCCTAAGGCTAACCCTAGGACTCAAAATAATCAAAAATCATAGCAAGGAGCCCAGATCAACCAATTAAATGCCATGCATACAATGAGATCTAGGAGACAAATAGATAACCATGTGGGAACACTTGAAGTACCTAAAGAAATAGAAGACTTAGCCTAAAGAACCTAAGGAAATAGAACCTGATTCACCAGCAAAGCCCTCATCAGAAATAGTTGGACCAAATTCTAAGGTCATAGCATCCTTTCCTAACAAACTTAAGTCCAATCGAAACTTAGCCCAATTAGATAAAATCTTGGAGGTCTTCAATCAAGTCAAAGTAAATATTCCTTTATTAAATATGATCCAACAAGTCCCAACATATGCTACATTCTTTAAGGACATGTGTACAAGAAAAAAGACCACCAATGTACCTATGAGAGTCTTCCTGATAGTTAGTATGAGTTCATACCTATCAAAGCATGTGCTAGTGAAATACAAAGATTTAGGATCTCCCACTATTTCATGAATTGTAGGAAAAATCCTCATTGATAAGGCTCTATTAGACTTAGGGGCAAGTGTAAACATATTACCATATTCAGTTTATAACAAGTTAGAGTTGGAAGAATTAAAACCTATAGGAATGATCTTATAATTAGCTAATTGGTCTTTGAAAGTACCAAGAAGAATAGTAGAGGATGTATTGATTAAAGTCAGTGACTTCATCTACCCAATCAACTTCATGATTCTAGAAATTGAACTTGTAACAAATCCAAATGGCCACATTCTAGTTATATTAAGCAGACCATTTCTAGCCATAGCCAATGCTCAAATCAACTATCGAAATGGCCAAATGAAACTCTCCTATGGTAATATGACTATAGATCTAAACATTTTTAACTTATCTGAAATAAATCAAGTATGTGACCTGAACTGGATACAGGATAATATTTATGATGTAGAATTTGGTGTGGTGCTTTCAAGCCTTGAAAGGCCACAGGAGGAGTCAGGATATTGGCTCCAAAAGACTAGAATGGGTGTGAGTCCTAGGGCTAGAACAGAAGTTGTCCTAGGATGAAGACGGCGTGTAGCCCTACATGGGCTCGAGGTTCAGGTGTGAGGACCTTGAGGGGCTTGGTAGGTACTTCGAAGATTTGGGATACAAGTTGGAGCAAAAAACCAAAGGCATGAGAAGAATCAGCTAAGATAAGGGGCTAATACACAGGCGAACTAGCTCAGATACACAGTCAAGCTAGCTGTCTCAAGCAAATAGAAGATAGGATTCGGATAAAATACAGTCGAGCCAGCTAGGCTATTGATAGAGTCAGCTCGACAATGGTGAACAGAACTTGATAGGGTTTTCTGTTTGAGTCTTAAGACTTGGTTCAATAAAGTCTTAAGATGGCTAACACATGTATGGATCGGCTTTAGATCCAGGGGATGAGAGCATGGGATACATGGGTTTACATTAGCTTGGTAAGTGCTTTCATGTATCGGGTTAGCCTAGAAAAATTTTTCAGCTAGAATTTGGATTTATTAGGATTCATGTGGTATAGCAGAAAACCTAGGATATATAAATGCAGGTATTGTAATCTTTACAATAGAGTAGAATCAATACAGAGCTTTTTTCCCTAACTCTCTTCTTTCTTTTCTCTCTGATTCCAATGTCAAGCCCTAGGTGCCGTCATCAACTTTTGTTCTTCTTCATATTTTTGGATTAACATCCATATTTGTGTAAGAGATTGGATCTATGATTGTAGTTTCGAGCAGCCATAGGCATAACAATTGGTATCAAAGCAGTATCAATTATTCTAATACTTGATATCAGAGCCCAGTTGAGCATGAAAAAGGAAGAAGATCAAGTTTCAGTAAAGATCAGCAGTGAGGTTTAGATCTAAGATTTTTTTCAGGCTTCATGAGGAAGGAAGAAATCTAAGAGCTACTGTCCATCATCCCTAGTCAAGGTAATTTTTAGATCTACTTGTTGGCTATTTTTGATATGGTTTGATCATGAAGAATAGCGGGTTGAAGGTAGAATTTGAGAAGTTTGATGAAAATGATAGTTTCACAATGTGGAAGATTAGGATGGAGGATCTGCTGATTCAGATGAGGTTGGATTCGATCTTGGAGGATAGACCGGAGGAGATGACAGACAAGGAGTGAAAGTCCTTAGAGAAAAGTGCATGTGCCATGATTAGGGCTTGCCTGGCAGATGAGATGCTATATGGCATGTTGGAGGAGAAAACATCCAAGGGTTTATGATTGAGGTTACATCAATTGTACATGGAAAAAAACATGTACAATAAGTTGATGCTGAAGAAGCAACTGTATAGCCTTCGAATGTAGGGAGGGTAAGGATGTTGCAGGACATATTCAACATTTCGACCGAATGAACATAGACTTGCTCAACATTGGGGTGGAGCTCGAAGAGGAGGATAAGAGTTTATTACTACTATGTTCACTACTTGAGAGCTTCGAATCCATTGGTAACTATACTGTTGTATCGTAAGGAGACACTGGTGTATGAGAAAATTATATCAGTGCTAAGATCTAATGAGTAGCAAAAATGGATGACGAAGAGGGAGGTCTTCTAGGAGGGTCTCGTGGTGTCAGAGAGGCCCAGGCAAGAAAAGAAGAAGGATCAGTGAAGGGACAGCAAGGGGTCTAAAAAGTACTTTAAGTGTGGTGAAGCAGGACACTTTAAGCGAGAATGTCCGCTTTGAAAGAAGTACAAGAAAGGAGAAAAGTTAGATTCCATCATTTTAGTAGCTGAAATTGAAGAGTTGGATGAGTTCTTGGTGGTTTCGAAGGAGCCTATGGGCTGCAGTATATTCAAGAGTTTTGAAGGGATCCGTGGAGTGCAGAGGGTCCGAAGGAGCAGCGACTATATTTGAGGTACAGTGACAGGCTCAGCAATACAGCATTAGATGGTTGGCCTCGAGGAACTCTATTATAGAGTCAGCTTCTGCGGCATAGGGGACTTCAATTTCAGGTGGAGCACCGGGTAGAGTTGGCTTCACAAGTGGAGAGAGTTTTGGCATGAGTTTAGAGCGGAATAGTGCAAGCAGACCAATATCCTAGCACCAATGTCAAAGATGCATAGTTTCAGGAGGAGCAGCACGTGTGGAAGGATAGGCAAAGTTCTGAGGAGACCATGTCTGGGTATGCAACGGGCAGCATAAGATTGCTATAGATTCTCTATGGAAGTCCAAGATTAATAATGTGGCTACAAAGCAAAATGGTGCTTACAACTCTAAGGATGGTGTATAGGTGCAAGCCAAGATTCTCAGTGGTGGAGATGGTCATCCCAAAGGCCTCAAAAGAAGCTCAGTTGCTGAAGAAAGATGGCAGTGGCAAGGTGTGTACAAGTGGCTGTCAGGGCATGCAATGATAGTGGGATCGTGTAGGAGAACATTACCAGGTGTGCCAAGGCTTGGATGCACCAAGGTGGAGATTGCAGAATTTGGTATGGTGCTCCCAAGTCTTGGAGGGCCGTAGAAGGAGCCAGGGTGTTGGCTCCAAAAACTAAGATGGATGTGGGGCTAGAATAAGAGTTATCCTAGGATAAAGGTGGCGTGTAGCCCTGCACGGACTCGAGGTTCAGGTGTGAGGATCTTGAGGAACTTGGTAGGTGCTCTAGAGACCTGGAACATAAGATGGAGCAAAGGACCAAAGCCAAGAGAAGAATCAGCCAAGACAAGAGGCTGACACATAGGCGGGCTGGCTCGGATATGCAGTCAAGTCAGTTATCTCAGGTAGATAGAAGATAGAATTTGAGTAAGACGCAGTTGAGCTAGCTCGGCTACTGATAGAGCCAGCTCAACGGTGGTGAACAGGATTGGATAGGATTTTTTGTTTGAGTCTTAAAGCTTGGTCCAACAAGGTCTTAAGGTGGCTAACACATGTATGGGTCGGATTTAGATCTAGGGGATGAGAGCATAGGAGACATGGGTGTATATGGGCTCAGTAAATGCTTTCATGTATTGGGTTAGCCTAAAAGAATTTTTCAGCTGAAATTTAGGTTTATTAGGGTTCATGTAATATAGTAGAAATCTTAGGATATATAAACCCGGGTGTTATAATCTTTACAATAGAGTAGAATCAATATAGAGCTTTTCTTCCTAACTCTCTTCTCTCTTTTCTCTCTGGTTCCAACGTCAAGCCCTAGGTGTCGCCATCAACTTTTGCTTTTCTTCATATTTCTGGATTAACATCCAGATTCGCATAAGAGATCGGATCTATGACTATAGTTCTGAGCAGCCATTGGCATAACAATTAGTATCAAAGCTGTACCGATTGTTCCAACAAATGAGCTCATTGACCTTGGTGATGAAAAATTTGATATGAAACTATGGATGAACTAAAACTATGAAGGATTTGAGAAGATCAATGAAATAGTTGCAGTCAGTACAGAACTTAGATGGGAGCCTCCAGTTGAACCATTGTCCAGACCATTAGTGGAGGAAACACCCAAGTTAGAATTAAAATTACCTCTCAAGTAGCTGAAATATGTATTTCTAGGCCCATCAGAAACTTTGTCAGTAATCATTTTAGTAGACTAGACCCCATATAAGAGAAAGAATTATTGACTATTCTAGAGAAAAATAAAGAAGCATTAGGATGGATCATGGCTGATATAAAGAGGATTAGCCCCTTAATTGTTCCGCATAGAATTCACCTATTAGAGGAAGCTAAGCCAAAAAGAGATCTCCAAAGAAGACTCAATCTAGCCATGAAAGAAGTTATGAAAAAGAAAATAATAAAACTCCTTGACAATGGAATAATATATCCAATCTCAAACAGTTCATGGGTAAGCTCGGTACAAATGGTATCCAAGAAGTCAAGAGTTACTATAGTCCAGAATGATAATAATGAACTGGTCCCAACTAAAGTTCAAACTAGATGAAAGGTCTTCATCGATTATAGAAAATTAAATGTGGCCACTTGAAAGGACCATTTTTCTCTACCCTTCATAGACCAAATGTTAAAACGATTAGTAGGACATGACTTTTACTGCTTTCTGGATGGATACTCTAGCTACAACTAGATTTCTATAGCCCCTGAGGATCATGACAAAACTATCTTTACCTATCCATTTGAAACCTTTGCCTATCGATGCATGCCCTTTGGGTTATGTAATGCACCAGCTATTTTTCAAAAGTGCATGACTTGCATTTTCTCAGATATGGTTGAATAGTTTCTAGAGATTTTCATGGATGATTTTTTTTATCATTGGATCCACCTTCACTAATTGTCTGCATCATCTTAAACTAGTTTTAGAGAGATGTAAGGAGAAACATGTAGTTCTGAATTGGAAAAAATTTCAATTCATGGTTAAGGTATAGTTCTTGGCCATGTGGTCTAAAAAAGAGGCATCGAAGTAGATAAAGCCAAGATAGATTTAATTTAAAATCTTTCATCACCAAAATCAGTAAAAAAAATTTGCTCTTTCGTTGGACATATTGGTTTTTATAGAAGATGTATCAAAAAATTTAGCAAAGTAGCTTGACCATTAACTAACTTATTAGCCAAAGATATCAAGTTTGACTTTACACCTGAATATTTTGAGTCCTTTAAAAATTTAAAGTAGGAATTAACTTTGGCCCTGATTATTCATCTACCTCTATGGACTTAACCTTTTGGGCTCATGTGCGATGCATCTGATCATGCTATAGGAGTTGTCCTAGGTCATAAGATCGATAAGCTACCTTGAGTTATCTACTATACTAGTAGGACTTTAAATGAGGCATAGGTTAATTACTCAACCACCAAGAAGGAATTTTTAGCTATGATATTTGTACTAGAAAAATTTAGGTTCTATTTAGTGGAGTCTCATGTAATCAACTACAAAGATCACTCAACAATTAGGCATCTTCTTTCAAAAAAGGATGCTAAGGCTTGCTTAATTAGATGGATCCTACTATTATAATAATTTGACCTTGAGATCAGAGATAAAAAAGATACTAAAAATATAGTGGCTGATCATCTATCTTGCTTGACCAATGCACCAACCGAAGAAACATCTACTAATGAGTCCTTTCCTGATGAGCAATTGGTATCAATAACTTTAGAATCATGGTATGCCGACATAGTAAATTTTCTAACCACTGGCCAAATTTTCTAACCACTGGCCAAATTTTCATACATTGGACCACTCAGGATAAGAACAAAATTTTCATTCAGGTGAAGTACTTCATTTGGGATGATCCATATTTATTTAAATAATGTCCTGACCAACTCATTAGAAGATGTGTTCCAGATCATGAAGTTAGGAGCATTTTATTTTTTTGCCATGATCAAGTGGTGGTCATTTTGGAGCTAAAAAAATACCAGCTAAAGTGGTCCAATGTGGATTCTATTGACCTAATCTATTTAGAGATACCCATGAATATTATAAAAGTTGTGTTAGATGCCAATAAATAGGCCGGATTATCAAGAAAGATATGATGCCTATGAATCCAATTTTAATTATAGAAATTTTTGACATATCGAGAATAGTCTTCATGGGACCATTTCCAAAATCTTTTAGGATTGAGTATATTTTAGTAGTTGTAGATTCTATCTCTAAGTGGGAGAGGCCATACCATGTAAGACCAATGATAGTAGGATTGTTGTAAAATTTCTTAAAGAAAATATCCTCTCCTGGTTTGGTATCCCTAGAGCTATTATTAATGATTGTGAAACACACTTCTGTAACCGATCCTTTGCATCACTGATGAAGAAATATAATATCATCAATAAGCTGGCCACACCCTATCACATGTAGATAAGTGGGCAAGTTGAGGTTTCTAATCGCCAAATCAAGCTGATCCTAGAGAAGACTGTAAGTACCAATGAAAAAGACTAGTTGTTGAAACTAGATGCATTATCGGCATATCGCATAACTTTTAAGACCAACTTAGGAATGTCTCCATATAGGCTTGTGTTTGGTAAGGCATTCCACTTGCTAGTAGAATTGGAACATAAGACAATGTGGGCCATAAAATAATTGAACATAGACTTGGATGTGGCTGGAGGTCAGAGAAAATTACTGATCAATGAACTTGAGGAAATTAGGAATGAAGCATGTAAAAAAGCTAAAATTTATAAAGGAAGAACTAAAGCTTTCCATAACCAAGTAATTAATAAAGAATTTTTTACACCTGGATAAAAAATTCTTTTACATAATTCTAGGCTACACCTATTTCTAGAAAAACTAAGATCTAAATAGATTGGACCATATATAGTCAAGAAAGTCTTCTCACATGAGGCCATAGAAATTAAAAATTCAAGTAATGGTGTTACCTTTAAAGTTAACAGACAACAACTAAAACCATTCTTGGAACTGCCACTAAACCTAATGAAGAAGCCATGGTTCTTTATAAATCTATCTACTCCGATTAATTTACTGTTAAAGTCTAGCTGAAGACGTTAAACTTAGCGCTCCTGCAAGGCAACCTAGAATCTTTTGCATTTCACTTTTATTTTTCTTTTCAATATTTAGGTTCTACTTCCGTTGCTCCATTATCGAAGCTAAGTTATGGGAAGAACTACATCTTCTATCTTCAAGACCTAGGCTAGACTAAAAATATATTAAGCCTAGGTGAACTCTTTCCTTTTCCCTCCTTTTTATTTATTTCACACTCTATTTCTCCTCCATTAAGGATAATAAAAATTAAGTTGGGAGGGAGGATAAAATAAAATAATTAAGTCCTCGAATATGGTAATAATTAGTCTTATGTACCTAATTTCATCTCGATTTAAAGTTAATCATGCATTTTAATCAATGATTGATTAATGGTCTAGAGAATTTTTGAAATACTAAGAATCAAATTATTAAGAAAATCTAATAAATGGTCAAGTCTAAAATAGAATAAATTTTTGAGTGATTCTAAAATTTTATTCCAACCTATATTAATAAAGAATCTACTTTGTATGGGTATGAGTAGAAAATATTTTATATACAAAAAAAATAAAAAAAAGAGAAAGTTCTAAACATTGGTTTTTCATCAAGTAACTAGATCTCGTTGCTTAAGTAAATAATGATATTCGCATCAAAAAGTGAGTAATGTAAAGAAGCTTGTTATACTGCTAGTTTTAACTTGTAGCCTATTTGACTTGAGTGAATAAGTCTGAGGGATGTTCTACACTTAATGTCCTAAAGCTAACTGGTTTGGTTGAAAGCTTGCTACAAGAATCAACCAGAAAAAAATAAATAAATAAAAATAATAGTAGATTATAAAGGGACTAAATTATAAGAAGATAATAAATCTAGCACACATCAAGTTAAAGGACCTAAAAATAAAGTGGAGAGTTGGCAAAAGAAGTTCTCTAAAAATTTCTATAGCTAACACTCAACCACTAATCAGATCAAATTAATAATTCGATAATGTACTCTTTAATAGTTTGGCTAGGTGTTAGTTGCCTTTAGGAATGTCTAACCTAATTTTTAATTCAAGACTGAGTCTATATATACTTCTAATTTTCTCTTTTATTCAAGAAAGAGTAAAACTCAAGTTGGAAGGTGTGATAAGTATCATAAATATATTAATAAGAAGCATCAAAATATATATTAATAAATTTTTATTCTTTAAGAATTCATATTTTCTTATATTTTTTAGGAAAGATGATTGTCAATACAAAGAGCTCAATTCATAGGTTAAAAGAAAAAAAATTGAAAGCAAATTAGACTCAAAATAAATTTAAATAAAAGAAGGATACATGCGGTATTAAAGAAAAAGAAGATACAATGCAGAAAACTCAAAAGGATGTATGTAGCATTTTAAGGAAAGAAAAGTTTTTTTTTTTTGAAACCAACACTTAAACTTACGAGATTTAAGCAGGGTTGAAGTGTTTGCACGATCCTATGGCTGATATCAATTACTGTGCACGATCTAATGGATGGGACAAGTTATCGATCGATTCTAGACTTCTCTAGCAAATATTTGCGCTATTTGATGCCTTGTAATGGCCTGATGAATTGATTAGATGGCTCAAAGTTGATCTAAACTATGATCAGGCACCAGGAAGAGGATTTTAGTGCAGTTTGGAGCATTTGATCTCAATATAACGACCAGGGATGCAGTGGATAAGAGAGTCTGGTCCAAACTCAAAATAAGAGTTCGAGAAGAACTCTAAAATCTCTATAGCCCTTACTCTATAAAAAGGATAAATCGCAGCTCTCTATCTCAGGCCCTCTCAATCAGCAGAAGCTCTCTGCAAGCTCAACCAAACCAACCCAAGCTTTCCCTTCTTCCCTTATTCCCTCCTCTTTTCCTCCATCGTCTAGCCCTCTTTTTTTCAATAATGATGAAGCAATCCTTAAGCATGCATGGCTAAAGGACTGAGTTCTGGAGAAGTTGAAGAAGTCTTCTAGTATGGATTGTATTTTTTTTCTTTATCTTTTATAATTTTTTTATGCAATCTTCTCTTGCTTAGTTTTAAATAAAATTTTATTTTTATGCATGAGATCTTGTCTTTGTGACATGCTTGCTATTGATTAAGAACTGAATCGACTATATTTATTGGGATGGATTGTGATCAGGAGATACAATTCTTACTCAATTTAATAGTTTATTTCAGAAAAAATATTAAAAGCCATGCTCTAAATTTTTAAGAATTAAAATATTGAATAATTTATGATTCTATAGGGATGGATCATGATTGAGAGATATGATTCATGCTCCAAGAAAATAAGTTATAGTCATAACTAAATTCTTAAAATATAAATTCTTGCATTAAAAAGAATTACCATAATCCTGCTTAAGATGGATTCAAAAATCTAGAATACCTTCAACTGATTCTTAAACCCCTAGTTAATTATTATTTACTTTTTTTATTTTAATTTTCTAAATCTAAATTAATTCTCTTTAATTAACTTATTAAAATTTTTACTTTAAAAATTAATTTAAAATTTTAATTTTTAATTAAATTAAATATAACTTAGCCTACAATCTCTAAGAAAATCGATACCTAACTCACTGCTATTCTAACCAATAGTTAAATCAATTTAATTTTATCTTTGGTGCTATAACGACGAGCATCAAATTTTGAGGAGGCTATCTCTAGTGAAGAAGGGTCGACTCTAGTATGTTAGAATTCACTGGCATGGATTGTAAGTCAACTCCTATGCAGCTCAAATCGACTCTCTCAGTCAAGATAGAATATTGTATTTTCAGAATCTTTGCAAGAGCTCACTCATGAATTTTGCAAGTTGCCTTGTGGGTAGCTCGAGTTGATTTCTAAAGACTGTGAGTTGACTCTTGGCATAGGGATAGCACTAATAGCTAGTTTTTCTATACTTCTATAATGGTTAGTTCTTATCTCTAATGGCTAGTTCAACACTTTCTATGGTTAAAACTCATTCTTCAACTACTTCCAAGCTGATTAAAAGCTAGAGAATCATTTAGGAAGGAAAAAAAAGAGAATTAGAATGAAACATACATCATTTATGTGAGCCATCATCGAATATCTTTGAGAAAGAGAAAAAGAGATGAATTAAGTACAAAGTTTTCAGTGAGCTTTCAAGAGAGATCCAATCCTTCATCAAATACATTCTTTCAAGCATCAAAGAAGAGAAGTTTAAGCTTCAAAAGGGCCATCTTTTAGCATCTTCTCCAAGCTTAAAAGAGTTTTTCTTTTACTTTTATTTGTGGTCAAAATTCTCATATCTTTTATATTTTGGATTTCTTTACAAGTTTCTTTGGGGTAAAAGAAACTTGGGTTAGGCCTGTCCAAGTCCAGAATTAGACTTTATAGGATTTTGATTGGTAAGCCCAAGAAAATCAATTGGGTTGATTGTGAACTCAAAAAATAATTGGTGTAAAGATTTTGGTTGGTTATCCCAAAAAATCAACTGAGTTTAATCGTAAATCTAGATAAAACAATTACACTATAATTGGGGTAATTATAGTAAAACTTTCAAGTTGAGCTTGGGGAATGGACGTAGATGCGGGATTGCACTGAACCACAATAAATTTTTAGTGTCTTTATATTGTGCTTTGCCTTTCATTCTTACTTTGCATTCATTGATTTAAATCCATTGTTGGACATTGCAAACACCATATTATACTTGAGTTAGTTTGGTAAAAAGCACATAGTTGTTATATTTACTTAAAGTTTTTGAAAACCCAATTTACCCTCCCTTGGGTTGCTACCTTTCTTGGCAACAAAGGTATATGTGATAATAAACATGTAATAGGTTGGTAGTGTTGCCGTTGGGCTCCGAGAGGTTGCTTGTGTGGCTAGGGCTGGACACTATCCTAGATCAACAGCATTGATGGGTACTTGCAAAGAAAATTCGTACTCATCAGGGGTGTTCTTGCAGGGGATCTTCCGATGCTTAAGTTAGCTAGAGCTTTGAAAATAGTAGAGAGAAAAGAAGTTGAGAGTCAAGAGAGTGGACAATATCCTCCCTCTTTCTCCCCTTGCTTGTGCTTACCCTTTGTTTCTTACCCGAGGTTCCTCTTTGTGCCTCTTTTGCATGGAGGTTGAGACCATAGGCCATTAGCCATAATCTATGAATTTGTCAGGCCTAGTACTACAAGCCATTAGGCTATGTTCTAGCCTTCTATTGAGGGAAGAATGTCCCCCTTCTCCTCTAAGTCGAGGTTGTTAGTTGTGGATGCTAAGTAGAGACTTCTTTTATTTGGCTGGTTGGGTTGGTGGTCTTTGGTCTGTGCTGGATGTGACCTCACCAGTCATCTTGGGTGAGCCCGAGAGGATTGGACTTGATCAGCATGTCACTTTCCTAACAAATGCCCCCCACTTGTAAGTTTGAAGTGGCCGTTTAACTTTGAGCGAAGGAAGTTATCACCTTGTTAGTTGAACTGCTAACTCGATTATTGGGTACATCCTCTTTATTATACTTTAAAAGAAAGAGCTTCTGGGGATTAATCGCCATAGCACTTTGCAACCCACTATGCCATTATTGTAGGGGGGAGTTCGAGGAGTCATGTGGTGATGCCACAAGAAGGAGAAACCTATGGATTACCCTTGATTTCATTGGGGCTTGCCATGTGTCAGGTGATGGCAAGTTTCTAGGCGCATTTTATAGATCGCCTCATGTGGCTCAATCATAGAGGGGTATGATGATGAGTCACGAGGATTGTCGTTTCCAAGTCAGCCACATGGCAAGATATAGTGACTTAATGATCGAATCTGTACCATCGCGATCTATATAAATTGACCACCTATCTAGCTGGTTTTTATCATCCCGCTGCTATTTGCTTTTTTATTATTATAGCCATCAGAAAAAGATTCTCTCTTCTATCTTGCAACCATGAGGCCATCTTCATCATCTATTAAGTCGATTGTGAAGAAAAAGATAGGCTTCTCGAAAGAAAGTCCTCATCTAGGAGGGTGAGGGGCACCAAGCTGGAGCCTCCTACCCCTCCTCCCATGCAGTCTAGGTCAGCTACATCGGTGGCATCGGAGCCACTTCAAACCTCTTTTCTATTAGGCTAGGCCCTACCTTCCCCTATTGGGTTGGCTAGGCTTGGAGCGGACCTTCCTTTGCTCGGAGGCAGTGGAGGTTTACCAATTCTTTAGTGGGTATTCCTACCGAGGTTAGGTACCAATGCATTAAGGAGTACAAGGCTTCGATGGACATTGAAGAGGTGATCTTTGAAGCATCTTCTATTGCTTTCATTTAAGGCTTTGAGGATTGCAAGGCTCACTTGAGGTAGATGGTTCTGAAGCTGGACACAAGATGTCTTCATCTTGAAAATAGTGATGAAGAAGTTGGGGCATTTCTTAGATGATGACTAGATCTTCCTTCCTTTTGTACTTATTTTGGTGCCTTCTTTTTGGCATCATTTTGTAAATAAATATTTAGTTAATGAAAAATATATTTTTATGGTATGTACCTTTCTTATGAAGCTTTAGCTTTTCTCAATGTCTTGCATCAGTTGGCTCTTTGCCTCGATCAAGGTCTCTCCGATGTGTTTTGCTTCATCAACATGTGATAAGTGACCTTTTTGAAAGTCGCATACTCATTCACATGCTAGGCACAGGATAGAGATTGGTGTCTATTGCCTTCCATGGATTAGTGCAGTAGAGAAGCATATTATCTGAATATCTGCATTTAGTGGTGACACCTGCTCTCCAGAGGGTGTAGCTTCTAAGGCTTTTCGGAGGGTGACACCTATCGTATGATTAGTGGAGCATTTGAACACGCCTAGGCCTACCCCCTCTATAAGTAGAGATTTTGCTACTTGGTATTGGTATTACCTTGGTTATCTTCCATGATGTTGTGGTGGTGCCATCTCGTCTAGTGTTGAAGGATTGTTGGTGCTCTTTTCCATCTTGGGAGATCTCCTTTCTTTGTAAACGTCTTGCTTTTGGCATGGGGTGCTGGAAAATTCTGCTATTTTAGCTATGAGGCTGTAGCGATGGCCATCTAGGGGCTTCTAGTACATTATCTTTCCTAAAAAGGTCTCATGCCTTTCAAGAGGACTTATTTCTTGCCTCCTCCAGTATTGCTTTTTGGCTCTCAAAAGAATATTCAGGAGGTGGATGGGTTTTTGCTAAGAAAATAATCATGCCATCCCTGATATCCTTTCACCAAGGTTGGTACTCATCATAAAATGAGGGGTTCTGCTCTTCCCTTTAGGGGTTGTAGCGGCTAAGGCTCGGCTTGTGCTCCGAATGTCAGAAATTATGTTCCAAAGCCAATCATCAGCCTATTGACGGTTGAGATATTGTAATTGATTTATTAATTAATAAAATTTTTTTGGCATCTTTTTCATCATAAGTTTACATCTTCTAATGAACTCCATTATTGTGATAAAGTCCTTAGGACTATTTAGTTTCGATAAAGAGAAGATTTATCGATTAGTTCTTAAATTTGTTCATGACCAAATGATAGACTATTAAGTAGGACGACAGCGTCTATCGAGCATAGGTCGCTATATGCCATATAGATTGGTTGTCCTCTTAACCAAGAAATGTGGAGGCATTGATATAGTATACAGGTGAGATGTATGGATACATCATCATTGAACGTGACCAACTCCAGAGCATTTTACTGTCGAGAATATCTCTGATGGGATATAGGTATAAGTATCCCTTAGACCTGAGATCACCTCAGTGACTTGCAAGCAACTCACTATGCTTTGGTACCGGACTAACTGAATTTCTAATTTAGCAATGGAAGACTTTTGGGCACAGTCAAATACTTATGAAGTCAAAGTGTGATCAAGATGAAATTAATCACTCCAAGAGTTGGAGAAGAATGTATCACTGTATTTCAATATAGCAAAACCTTGGCTAGGGTAATCCATCAGATGGATTTGATATTTTAAAATACAATGTGGACAACCTGATCAAAGTTAATAGTTGAACTCTGAGGTATCCTACGAGCATTATGATTAAGGAGATAAATTATATGAAAACTATATTCGCATGGATTCTAAGGATGGTGTTCTACACCTTTCGACCTATTCAGCCATTGGGTATCATTGCTAGATGGTCACTTTGATTGATACAAGAATTTATTTCTATGCTATCGACTTAGGTTCGAACCTATGAGGTCACACACATTAGAGTTCACATTTTGATCGGATAGTTGATCAGCGATTTAGAATCATTTTAGGGTTAAATGATCAATACGATTGATGTTTGACCTAGTACAAGTATTGCAGGAGGATCGATTAGCAATTTAATTACTAATTAGATTAATTTGATTAAGCCAGTAGGATGAGATTAAGTCTAATTAAATATGGTTTAATTAGATTTTATTTGGGCTTGATTGGATCAAGTCCAATTGGCTTATTGGATAAGCCAAGTGCAAGGAAGAACTAGTCCTAGTCTAACTAGGACTCGGATCAACCCAATTTTTTAATTTGATTAGAAAATTAAATTAAAATTAAATCTAATTTAATTAAATTCTTAAATGGGTTAGGGCCTTATTTAATTGGGTTGGTTTACTCTTATTTTTATTTGGTTAAAAGACCTTGTTTGACCAAGTCAAGATAGGAGTCCTAGTGTGACTAGGACTCCCTATTCCTTGCGCCACCTAATCCTCACACCCCACCCTTTTCTCTTTATGTTTTTATGTAAAATTTTCCATGCCCAAAGGCTTCTTATGCCCCCCCTTTCTCTCTTCTATTTCTCATATGGATGTTTGTTGGAAGACCAAGTCAAAAGGGGAATTAGTTTTGCTTAAGGATTTTATGAGATAGAATCCTTCTTGACCAAATCTTCTTCCCATTGTGTGCCAACCCATCTTTCTTTGTTTCCTCTAATTTCCATGGTAAAAGAGTGATTTTTTGAGTGCTCTCTTTATTGGTCTACAGCAAAAAAAAAAGGTGCGGGCGCCCAAGAGTTGGGCCCCCAACAACTTCCCATGTTTGGACATTCCTAGTCTAGGTTTTTGACTAATTTTGGACTCTACTTATCTCTTTATTTAAAGAGAATTTTTATCTAAATTTTTTTTAAATTGTATAAATTTGTGAGATCTCTTTGGTGTAGAAAAATCAAAGAAAAATTCATCTGGGTCATGGAGATATTAAAAACACAAATCAGGATGTTTAGAAAAAAATAAAGAAGAAGAAGAGGGTCTTCTTCTAGGGTTTTTGTTCCAGATCTCTTCCTCCCTTTTTGTGAGATTTTGAGAGGTGTCTCGGTATCACAAATATTCTTTCTTTTCTTCTGATATTTTGGAGTATCCATGTTTCAAACAAGAAAGCATCGGATCGATCGTCGAAGAGAGATCAGCACAGTGCTAGCATACTATGCTGATTTTCTGCATTAGGATCTCTGATCGTATTCGTGGGCTCGTGTGGACGACTCCTAGAGGTCGGATGTATGTGCGGCTTATGACTTCATCCTCAAGCCTGGATCAGCATGTTAGAACACCTAACTTGCTCAAGTAACAGATCCGATTTGTTATTTTATAGTTGCATTAGATGTTGTATAGATCTAGGTTGATATGATCAACCTCTCCTTCTTCTTTATATGTTTAATTTTTGATTTAATATCATACCTTGATCATATAATAGATCTAAAATCTAGGTATTTACATATTTATTTAAATAAATATTTAATTTATTTAAGTCTTCTACTGCTTAATCTTGAAAAAGTTTGAAGATCTACCCATGAAATCCTAGATCTAGTTCCTCCAATTGGTATCAGAGCAACGCTCTTATTACATGATTTTTATGCATATTTAGATTATTTCTTAGATTAGATCTAATTTATAATTTAATTATTAAATCTAAAATTAAAAAAAAATTTAGATCTCATGAATTATCATAAGGTTGTCCTGCTGTAAGGTTTATCCCTTATGGTGAAAAGATTGTCCTAGTTCATGATGATCTGACTCTAATTATAAATTTATTAGATTTAATCTAATTATATTTATAATTTAATAGATTTAAAATAGTTTTAGATCTAAAAATAAAATATTTTAGATTGCATGACTGCCATAAGGTTGTCCTACTGTAAGGTTTACCCCTTACAGTGGATAGGTTGTCCTAGTATGTGTTGATCTAAAATATTGATCATAAAATTTTAGATTAGATCTAAGAGATTTTATGATCTGATTAAAAATATTTTAATCTAATTTCAATCATTATAAATATGTTAAATTTGATCTAGGAAGATTTATGATTGATTATTATTGAAACTATTTCAATTATATGAACCTGTTTAGATTAGATCTAAAGTAGTTTTATGTTTATTTTACTTACATATTGATTATGAATCAAACATACAACTTGGTTGATAGAACTATATTACAAAAATATTTTACAAATATGAAAATTATTTTTAAAAAGCCAAACCCCAACCCTCAATCCAAAAATTAATTAAGAATTAAGAAGTTGTTTGATTAGGTTCTAGGATTGTAAATTAAAGATCCTATGACACGAATCATAATACATTGGGTTAATGAGTTAGTGGAGATTTGGTTCATTAATTAGGTTAGACCTAAGGTTAGATTAAAGAATGGACTTAATTAGAGAATTGACTAAATCTAATCAATTCTTGTCTTAGATTAGGCCAAGGCTTCTCTAAATCAATTACAGTAGTTGTAGTTGGTCAAGTCCATGTCTTTAACAAGAACCAAATGGACTTGATTCTTATCTAAGAGGTCTAGCTTGAACTGTTAGGTTGATCTAATCAAGACCAATTAAATCAATTGGTGTCTAAGGTAAGTTTGGCACATACGATCGATGGTTTTTAATTGGCAGCCCACTTATCTGGCCATTTTCGATGGTGTCTAAGGCAAGCTTTGGTAGATCTTTCCATCGATCTCACTTACCTAGCCTTCTTGGTGAGATTGAGTTTTGATCAGATCACTTGATAATTTGAGTTGACCCATGTTAGCTAGGTAATCAGTGTGACTGATTTAGGTGCTCTTAGACCAGCTTGTTAGTGGTCTCCCTTAAGCTGACTTGGTGAAGCCAGTGGGAGGATCATGACAAGCTGGTTAATCTGACCTACTCACTTCGATAAATAAATTCTCTAAAATTATTAGGTTTCTAAAATAAAATAGTTATATGATAACTAGATCATAGCCTTTCATTAAAGTGGATGATAATGGATCCCATCAGTTGGATAAACATTGAAGGCCCAAAGGCTTGGTGCTTATTGGTTGATGGAATTATCATTCATTATATGATCTCTTGGATACATCTTTCTAAATGGTGGTCAGGTGGGCCAACCAAAGTTGGGCTTGATCATTTATTGGTTGGATGGGCCAAGTATGGTCATGTTAACCCTTTTCTAAGAAGAACAAAGCCAACTAATCAGGGCCTGGGGCAAAATTTAATTACTAAAAATTATTTGAAGAAATAATTGATTATGAACCTACCCTTAGATGTACATGGGTGGGTCAACCAAAGTTGGGCTTGTATACAGTCTACGTGGATTCTAGTACCCACTAAGAAATTAGGGTAATTTTTTGAATTGGAGGTAGAGACTACCAATTCGAATAAAATAGCGAGAGACCCTTTTGATTAAAGTCCAAATCTTTAGGTTTAATAAATCAATTACTAATTAGGTTATGTTTTTCCTTTGTGTAGATATGGCCACTTTCCTATCACTTCGATCATTGTTAGACAATGATAAGTTGGTGGGACCTAATTTCGGTAGCTGGTACAAAAAGTTGAAGATTATCCTAGAGCATGAATGGATCTTATATATGCTGACGAATTTTGCACCTAAGGAGCTAGCTGCCAATGCACGTGGAACAGTCAGAGATACTTATCAGAAGTGGCTCAGTGACTGAACGATGGTGTGCTGCATTATGTTGGTTGTGATGAACAATGAGTTCAGCCATAGGTTTGAGATAGCTCAACTAAATGAAATGCTCAAAGTGTTGGAGGATTCTTTTAACACATCCAATGACGTTGAGAGGCATAAGACTAGTTGCGCCATCTTCAATGCCAGAATGCGGGATGGAGCCTCTGTCACTGATCATGTACTGTACATGATCGAGCTGATAGAGTACTTGAACAAGCTCGACTTTTCCTTGCACAAACAACTTGGGAAAGATGCAATACCGAACTCATTGCCCAAGTCTTATCTTCCAATCCTTACACATTATAGAATGTCAAAGCCTAAAGTTGAACCACGAGTTGCTGGGGTTACTTCAGAACTTTGAGAAGGATCACCAGCTCCATATAGAGTCGGTGAACTTAGTGGGAGGTTCATCTTCTCGTTCTCAACCCTTTGGAAAAAGGAAGAAGAGTAAGAAGAAGAAAGCCAAGAAGGTGCATGTTCAGGCTAGGACATCTGTGCAGGCTCAGACCCAAAAAGCCAAGCCCGATAAGAGTCAAACCGAATGCTTCTTCTGCAAGAAGCGGGATCACTGGAAGAGGAACTGTCCTCAGTACATTGCCTCCCTAGACCCGAACAGGCAGAGGAAGAAGCAAGCTGTTGCTGGGCAAGGTATTTATATGAAAACTCCTTGCAATTTCTCTATGTGATATTACTAATTGGGTATTGGATACTGAAAGTTCTTATCATATTTGTAATTTGTTGCAGGGGTTGCAGGTCAGTAGAAGATTCGAGCAAGATGAGAGATTTTTGAACATTGGAGATGGAAGACCAGTTTCAGTTCTAGCTTTAGAAATTTTGAAACTTGTATTTGAATCTCATACCATTATTCTTAGTGATTATCATTTCTATCCTAGTTTCTTTTTAAATATCATTTATGTAGGCCTTGTGGCCATGAATAATTATGAAATTTCAATAAAGAAATGAGTTTGTAATTTCATTATGAATGGTGTTACTACTTTCTATGGACAATTGAATAATGGTGCATATATGTTATCACAACCTGTTAATGTAGTCTATTCAACTGGCAAACATCCCAGATTAGATAATATGATAGATATCTATTTATGGCACTGTAGGCTGGGTCATATAAATAAGAATAGAATAAGTAGGTTGGCTCAAGAGGGTATCCTCGAACTTAGTGATTGTGAATTGCTTCCTACCTATGAATCCTATTTTCTTGGTAAAATGACTAAGTCACCTTTTACTAAAAAATGTGAGAGAGCCACTGAACTCTTAAGACTAGTACATACTGATGTATGTGGACCAATGAGTACTAGTGCCAAAGATGGACATGTCTACTTCATCACTTTCATAGATAATCTATTCAGATTTAGATATGTCTATATGATGAAACATAAGTTAGATTCGTTTGAAATGTTCAAATGATTTCGAAATAAAGTAGAAAAATAAACTGAAAAGAGTACTAAAATTATTCAATCTGATCGAGGAAGGAAATACCTTTTTGATGAGTTTCTCATATATCTAGAAGACAATGGGATTCTCTCCCAATGGACTCCTCCAAAAACACCACAACATAATGATGTATCTGAAAGGAGGAATCGGACTCTGTTAGACATGGTCCGATCCATGATGGGTTTTGCCAGCTTGCCGATATCCCTCTAGGAATATGCACTCAAATCGGCTTGCTATCTTTTAAATAGGGTTCTAAGTAAATCTATGGTTAAAACTCCATATGAGATATGGATAGGACGTAAGTCAGCACTTTCACACCTCAGGATCTGGGGGTGCCCGGCTTATGTCAAATGGTTAATTATAGATAAACTTGAATCTATGTCTGATAAGTGCGCATTTATAGGATACCCAAAAGAGATCAAAGGATACTATTTCTATCATGCTGATGGACAAAGGGTATTCGTTAGCCTTAGGACAATCTTTTTAGAAAAAAAGTTTCTTAGTGAAGGAACTGTTGCCTCTAAGGTTGAACTTGATGAAATTCAACAGATAGAAAGTCTGACACAGAATGTTGAACCTAAGTTAGATTTGATTAGATCAGATCCAAAGCCTAGTGAACCCACACCATTAAGGTGATCCGGTAGAGTACCACATCATCTGGATAGATGCTATGGATTCTTGATCCAGGATGGTGATCCCATCGAACTCGATGAGAATGATGAAGACCCGACCACTTACATAGATGCGATGTAGAGATCCGACTCTGAAAAATGGCTAGAAGCCATGAGATTCGAAATGGATTCCATGAAGGTCAATGATGTATGGATATTAGTTGACCCACTTGAAGGGGTTAAATCCATTGGGTGTAAATGGGTATTTAAAAGAAAAAGAGATGCAGATGGAAAGGTGGAGATCTATAAAGCCCTTCTGGTTGCTAAGGGATATCGTCAACGTTATGATATTGACTATGATGAGACATTTTTCTCAGTGACAATGCTCAAATCAATTTGGATAATACTTGCAATAGCTGTCCATCTGTACTATGAGATCTGGCAGATGGATGTGAAGATGACTTTTCTAAATGGAGAGCAAACCAAAGAGGTGTATATGATACAACTTGGTGGGTTCACATTCATAGAGGAGTCTAAGGTGTGCAGGATTTAGAGATTCATTTATGGATTAAAGAAAGCATCTCGGAGTTGGAACATGCATTTTGATAAAGTGATCAAAACATATGGCTTCGTTGAGAATGGAGAAGAACCTTGCATTTACAAATGGGCAAATGATCAAGCAGCGGTATTTCTTATTTTGTACATGGATGATATTCTCTTAATCAAAAATAACATCCCCACACTACAAGGAATAAAAGTCTGATTGTCATCACAGTTCTTCATGAAGGACTTGGGTGAAGCATCCTATATCCTAGGGATGAAGATCTATAGGGATATATTTAAAAGGATGCTTGGTATATCCCAGTTCACGTACATAGAAATTATGCTAAAGAGGTTCAGCATGGAGAATTTCAAAAAGGGCTATTTTTCAATAGGCTAAGAAATTTCTCTCTCTAAGAAGGATTGTCCGACAAATCCTAAAGAGAGAGAGCGTATGAGTTGAATCTCATATGCTTGGGTAGTGGGGTCTATTATATATGCAATGATATGTACGAGATCAGATGTGGCATACTCACTAGGAGTAGTGAGTAGATACCAGTCTGACCCTGGAGAAAATCACTGAAAGATGGTTAAAACCATCCTTAAGTATTTAAAAAATACTAAGGACCAATGGTTGGTTTATGGTGAGTCAGATCTGAAACTTATGGAGTTTACAGACTCTAACTTTCAATCTGACCATGATGATAGTAAAAGTGTGTCAGGATATATCCTTACTCTAAATGGTAGAGCCATCTGCTGGAAAAGTTTCAAACAGCATACACTGACTGGCTCTGTTTGCGAAGCAGAGTACATGGCAGTATCAGATGTAGCAAAAGAAGCTATGTGGCTGAGGAAGTTCATCACTGAGCTCAGAGTAGAACCCTCCATTAATGATCCAATTCTGCTCTACTTCGACAGCATTGGCACCATAGCTCAAGCAAAGAAATCGAAGACATACCAGTGGACAAAGCACATTCTATGTTGCTTCAATTTGGTCCATAAGATCGTGGATCGTGGTGACGTCAACCTTCAAAAGATCAATAAAAAGGAGAACTTAGCCGACCCCTTCACTAAAGCCCTGGCAATCAAGAAGTTCGACAACCATAAGTCAAAGATGGGTATTAGATGCTGTGCCAAGTGGCCTTAGGATAAGTGAGAGTTATTGAGAATTGTGTCCTAAAGCCAATCATCAGTTTGTTGATGGTTGAGATATTATAATTAATTTATTAATTAATAAAAAAATTTTGCCATCTTTTTTTATCATAAGTTTACATCTTCTAATGAACTCCATTATTTTGATGAAGTCCTTAGGACTATTTAGTTTTGATAAAAAGAGAATTTATCGATTAGTCCTTAAATTTATTCATGATCAAATGATAGGCTGTTAATTAGGACGATAGCATCTATCGAGCATAGATCGCTATATGCCATATAGGTTGGTTGTCCTCTTAACTAAGGAGTATGGAGACACTGGTATGGCATATAGGTGAGATGTATGGGTACATCGTCATTGAACGTGATCAACTCTAAAGCATTCTACTATCGAGAATATCTTTGATGGGACATAGGTATAAGTATCCTTAGACCTGAGATCAACTCAGTGATTTGCAAGCAACTCACTGTGCTTTGGTACCGGACTAACTAAATTTCTAATTTAGCAATAGAAGACTTCTAGGTGCATTTAAGTACTTGCAAAGTTGAAGTGTGATCAAGATGGAATTGACCACTCCAAGAGTTGGAGAAGAATGTATTACTGTATTTCAAAATAGCAAAACCTTGACTAGGGTAATCCATCAGATGGATTTGATATTTTGAAATATAATGTGGACAACCTGATCAGAGTTGATAGTTGAACTCTGAGGTATTCTATGAGCATTATGGTTAGGGGGATGAATTATATGGAAACTATATTCGCATGGATTCTAAGGACGGTGTTCTACACCTTTCGACCTATCCGATCGTCGGATATCATTGCTAGATGGTCACTTTGATTGGTATAAAAATTTATTTTTATGCTATCAGTTTAGATTTGGACCTATGAGGTCACACACATTAGAGTTCATGTTCCGATCGGATAGTTGATCAACGATTTAGAATCATTTTAGGGTTAAACAATCAATATGATTGATGTTTGACCTAGTGCAAGTATTATAGGAGGATCGATTAGCAATTCAATTATTAATTAACTTAATTTGATTAAGCCAGTAAGCTGAGATTAAGTTTAATTAAATATAATTTAATTAGATTTAGTTTGGACTTTATTGGATCAAGTTCAATTGGCTTATTGGATAAGCCAAGTGCAAGAAAGAACTAGTCCTAGTCTAACTAAGACTCGGGTCAATCTAATTTTCTAATTTGATTAAAAAATTAAATTATAATTAAATCTAATTAAATCTAATTTAATTAAGTTCTTAAATGGATTAGGATCTTATTTAATTTGGTTGGTTTATTTTTATTTTTATTTGGTTAAAAGACCTTGTTTGACCAAGTCAAAATAGGAGTCCTAGTGTGACTAGGACTCCCTATTCCTTACGCCACCTAATCCTCATGCCCCACCCTTTTCTCTTTATATTTTTATGTAAAATTATCCATGCCCAAAGGCTTCTTATGCCCCCCCTTCTCTCTTCTATTTCTCATGTGAATGTTTGTTGGAAGACCAAGTCAAAAGGGGAATTAGTTTTGCTTAAGGATTCTATGAGATAGAATCCTTGTTGACCAAATCTTCTTCCCATTATGTGCCAACCCATCTTTCTTTATTTCCTCTGATTTCCATGGTAAAAGAGGGATTTTTTGTGTGCCCCCTTTGCTGGTCCATGGCAGAAAAAAAATAGATGGGGGCGCCCAAGAGTTGGGCACCCCAACAACTTCCTATGTTTGGACATTCCTTGTCTAGGTTTTTGACCAATCTTGGACTTTGCATATCTCTTTATTTAAAGAGAATTTTTGGCTGAAATTTTCATGAATTGTATACATTTGAGAGTCTCTTTGGTATAGAAAAATTAGAAAAAAATTCATCTGGATTGTGGATATATTAAAAATACAAATCAGGGTGTCTAGAAAAAGAACAAAGAAGAAGAAGAGGGTCTTCTTCTTGGATTTTTGTTCCAGATCTCTTTCTCCCTTTTCGAGAGATTTTGAGAGGTGTCTCAGCATTACAAATGTTCTTTCTTTTCTTTTGATATTTTGAGGTGTCCAAGTTTTAAAGAAGAAAGCATCGGATTGATCGTTGAAGAGAGATCGGCATAATGCTATTATACTGTGCTGATTTCCTGCATCAGGATCTTTGATCATGTTCGTGGGCTCGTGTGGATGACTCCTAGAAGCCGGATGCATGTGTGGCTTATGACTTCATCCTCAAGCCCGGATCAGCATGTTAGAACACCTAACTTGCTCAGGTAATAGATCCGATCTATTATTTTATAGCTGCATTAGATGTTGTATAGATGTAGGTTGATATGATCAATATTTCCTTCTTCTTTATGTTTTTAATTTTTGATTTAATATCATGCCTTGATCATGTAATAGATCTAAGATCTAGATGTTTACATAATTATTTAAATAAATATTTGATTTATTTAAGTCTTCTGCTGCCTGATCTTGAAAAAGTTTCAAGATCTACCCATAAAATCCTAGATCTGGTTCCTTCACCAAAGGCATTGGTTGGGCCCAAGCTCTATATTTTTTTTTCTTTTATTATAATGAGCTTTGCTTGATTGAAATTAATATGTAAAGAATTTTATTGGGATATTCATAGAACTTTTGAATGAAGTGCTTCTTTTGCTGAGATTTTCTTTTGTGTGCCATCCGATATTTCTTCTATTGTTGTCACTGGCTCCTGCCAGCAGCATGAGGTCCTTGAAGGGTTATCCGATATTGGCTTCAGTGAGCCAAATTATTTTCATAGCGGCTATAGTTGGCCATGGTGGCTACAATAGGCCACATCAGCTATAGTGGGCGACATTGGCTATAGTGGGCTGAGTCTGATTATAATGGGCTAAATTATCTTCATAGCAGTGATAATGGGCCATGGTGGCTATAGTGGGCAAGATTGTTTTTATAAAACTACAGTGGGCTGCGGTGGCTATAGTGCTTCACTATAAGGATTAGTGGTGCTTTCAAGACTTCAGAGGCTATGGAAGAAGTCAGAATATTGGCTTCGAGAGACTACGACTGGTGTGATCCTAAGGCTAGGACCGGTTTGGTCCTAGGATGGAGGTTCAATCCTCCATGGTCATGAGGCCCTGGTTTATGGATCTCGTAGGGGCTAATCCAAGTTTGGATCAGATTTGGATCCGTGGGATTGAGTGCATGATCAAACCATGGGTGTACATGGATTTGGGTGCATGCATTCAGATTGGGTTAGCCTAGGAAGTTTTTTATGGATTGGATTTTAGTCAATGTATAGGTATATATATATTGTAAACATTAATAGAGGAATCAATATAGCCATTTTCTTCTACATCTTTTTCTTTTTGGTTGTTCACATGCCAAGGTGCCCTAGGGGGTGTGCTTGATAAAAGCACGATGTTGTCGTTAAGACACCATATTTATCAGTTTAATTCTAACTTTTTTAAAATGATTAAAAACACATAGTTAGCAATGAGTCGGGTTGAATCCATAGAGAAGGCAGTGTTTTAATTTTAAAATCTTTATTTTTTATAAAAAAAGAAAAAAAAAAGAAATTTTAAAAATAAAGTTGAAGTTGGAAAATAGAATTTTAAATTACATAAAATTAAATAATAGAAAGTTAAATAGCATGGAAGTAAATTTTTAGTGTTAAGATCTACTATTTAGATCTTAGTATCTTCTTGTAATAAAATAAATTTGTAATTAAAATTAAAAAGCAAAAATTTAAAGAGCAGAAAATTAAGAACTAAAATTTAAATAGCAAGAAAATAAAATTTATATTAATTAAAATTTAATTCAAAGTTTAAATACATAAATTAAAAAAATAGGAAAAAGAAATAAAAATTAGAAGCATATGATCTCGATCTTGGAATGACATTGGCAGAAAGATGGTGTAGAAAGTCTGCTCTTCCTCTCGGCACCATCTGCCTTAAAGCAGCCATCAATTCGAGCATGGCTCTACCTTGTACCAAAGCTACACCTAGATTGAAGATGCTTTGATTTGATGGCCTGGGGTCTTATTTATAGGTGTTGGAGGGCTGAAGATCTTCTTTGTAGGCAATATGGGACTATAGAGGAGTTTGATTGGCAAAAATAGTAAAATTTTAATAAAAATTAGATTAAAAGAGTTTTTGGATCGAGTTCTGTGCTTCTGGTGAAGTCTGGCCATCAGATCCGGATTAAACGGTCCTAAAATCGCCAAAAATGGATGTATAATAGCCCATATTAAGTAGGATTAAGTTTTGGCCATTGGATCGAGCTTGATGGAGAAGATCTAGCCATCAAAGCATTTTCTAGGAGATTAAATCAGTGTTGGGATCTCATATCAACTGTTGGATCATCTTCTAGGTGAAATCTGGCCATTAGATCGAAGTCTAGAACCCCTAGAACCGTCGGATCATCTTCTGAAGGAGTCTGGATTCCTTATCAAAATAGGAAAGAAATTTGACCATTGGATCTACATCGGCAGTGACCACAGCCATCAAATCATGCCTTACTGTGCATATGGACCATGGTGGATCGGGCATTTTGCAAACCTAAGCCAATCAGTGCACGACGTGGGCATGAAATGACCAAAATGCCCTCACTTAAGGGTCTACCATGAGCTGCGATAAAACTGATGTCACGCTTACTTCAATGGCTTACAGGATGGCTTGGTGGCTTGCTGGTGCATGGCTTGGCTTGGCTCGTCGGCTTGGCTTGATGAGTCGGTTGAGCCATTTTTTTATTTTTTTTCTTTAAAAATTCATATCAAATTCATTTTAACTCCATTTTGCTCTAAATTTATTTTATTGCGATCATAAAAATAAAATTTATTTATTGATAATAATATTTTTTATTTTTATTATTTTTAATTAATAAAATATTAATTTCTCATAAATATATATAAATTAATTATTAATTCTTAAAAATAAATATAAATTAATTATTAAATTAATACTTTTATTGATGAATTTATGGTACTTATCACACCCTCCAACTTAAGCTTTGCTCGTCCTCGAGTAAAGAAAGAATTTAATTTTAGATATCTTTTAACTTTAGAGTTTCAAATTTTACCAAAGTAGTTTTCAAAATGGCCATTGATATTCAGTAGAGCATAAGTGAGGCATATCATTGGGATATTAATACTTACCAATATATAAATTAAGTAAAAAATATTAAATTTTTTTGAACTTTTCTAAATTATCCCTACCTTTATCTCTAAATTATCCAAACTTTCGTATGGGCAAGTGTATTATTACTTTTATCCTTCATTTATTGAATTTTTTTATTCACATTGCCCATTTTTTGATACAAATATCATTGTTTATTTAGGCAACGAGAGTCGATTACTCGATAAAAAATTAATATATATATTTTTTTTATCATTGTACCACTATTGAGTGCCTTAACCCCTTAAGCTTTCTTTTTGATCCATGTAGCGAGTCTTGGGCCAATGACTCCTAAACTAGTTGACTTTAGGGCATTAGGTATAAAATATCCCTCGAACTTACTAGCTCAAATCAAATAGGCTACGAGTTAAGACTAGCTTTACAATGAGCTTTTTTGTCCTTCCCTTTTGATGCAAAACTCAATACTTGCTTAGGCAAAGAGGCCTGGTTACTCAGTAAGAAGTATTTAGAAACTATTTTATTTTATAAATTTATTTTTTTATGAAGAAACGTATAGTTATCCTATACAAGCCCATAAAAAGTAAACATTTTTTTGATGCTGGTAGAAAAAATTAGAATTACTCAAAAAAAAAAAATTTATGTTCTAGACTTAACTCTTTATTGAATTTTTTTAATACTTGATCTCTCAATATCTTATAAATTCTCTAGTCTGTGCATCAATTTTCTTTTAAAAATACTTAGTTCAAGTCGATTCTTAAGCATAATCGGGTGTCTAAATACTAAATACTAACTTCTTCGAGGACTTTAAAAATTTAAAAAAATTTAAAATTTTATTATTCTCCTTCCAACTTAATCAACATTATCCTTAATGAAGAAGAAAAAATAAAAGATATAATAAGAAAAAGAAAAGAATATACCTGACTCAATGTATATGGTCTAGCATGTGCCTTTGAAAATTTGGGCTCTCCCTCCAACTTATTCAAAGTATCCTAAAAAAAATAAACTAAAAAAAATAAATTAGATGAAAGAAAACTAAATATTGGGTTGCCTTCCAACAAGCTCTAAGTTTACCATCTTCAGTCAGATACAAGGCGGCTTAACTATCCTATATTAAATATTGAATTAACAAATTTCAATGGTTTTGGATTGCCAATCTCAGAAAGATAGTTTATTATCCTTTTATTAATATATTCTTTGCTAATTTTGAAAATATAGTTCGTGACCCCATTCTCAGATCCTTGTTTGTCAAGAAATTTTTCTATTTATTCTTCTAAAATGTTCATGAACTGAGTTTTTAGATTAGGAGTAAAGTTTGTTGCAATCGATACTAGAAGGATGACTAAAGGCGATTTTAATTCTGAAGGTAAATTAATATGATCTTGATTAAATAATTTCATTGACTCTTCATTACATGCCTTTTAATTTTTATAGAAAGAACCAATTTCTAGGATTGAAGAGAATAGGACTTCAGGTTTATAGGTCTCGAGTAAATCATCTATTCTCTTTTTTTTTATGTTTATCTCATTTAAATTGGAACTAACATCAGTACTAGTTTCGGGCTTAGGTTTTTCTATATGGTTAGCTTCTGTACCAATCTTTTTTTCTAAATTTTTATCTTGGCAAGCATCAGTACTAGCTTCTCTCACCTGATCTTGGTATGTATCCATAAGAATTCTATAACTTTTAAGTTTAGAAATTACTTTGGCATTCTCTAATTGGGGATTCTTAAGCGGGACATTAGATTGATAATTAAATCCTGATGGTTGGTAGACAATAGATGGATTATTTATTGGATTTGAAATTAATAGGCTCAGTAGTTGACCTAGTTCTATCCTTATGTTGACTTAGCTAATTATCTTATTTGAGCTTCTAGCCTGACGATAGATTGTTGTTGAATCAAAATCAATTATTGAAGTTGATTAAATTTATCATCAACTAGATTGGTCTGTTGAGGAGATATGTATGATGGCTGATTATAATATGATGGCTAGGTAAATTGATTAGGCTGACCACTATTATAGGCATAATTTTGATATTGGGTCTAAGCCTGAGTCTGTTGGAGTATCCAAAAAAAATTAGGATGATTTCTCCAATTTGGATTCTATAAATTTAAAAATAGATCATGAACTGGCTTAGAGTAGCCTTGTATAACTTGGATTTGATCTTGGATAAAAGGTAAAAATTGTGCAGCCATAGGACATTCACGCACATGATGGGTTTGGCTAGCATAGATGGAACAAATCTTCTGATAATTAGAAGATGATGTGTATTGTATAGGAGATTGTTGTCCTAGGGTTAGGACTTGATCTAATTTCTGAATAAGAAGGTTCACTTTATTTATCAGATTCAAGTCAATCTTAGAACTAGATTCTAAATATTCATAGATTTCTATCCACTTTTGGTAGAAGGATAACAAAGCATGGTTGATTGAGTTTTTACTTAGGATTTTAAATAAAGCATAAGCTTCATCCTCACTTTTATTCATGAATGTACCACCATAGGATGTATCTACTATCTAGCTATATTGATCTTCTAAATCCTCATAGAAAGCTTGAACGATTTTCCACTTAGACAGACCATGGTGTAGACATTTTCTAATAAGTTCCTTAAGTCTCTCCCATGACTCATGAATTTGTTCTCCTGCAAGCTGAGCAAATCCAGTGATAGCTCACCTCGTGATGTTGGTTTGACCTATGGGATAAATTTTTTTAAGAAATTTACTTCGCAATTCAGCCTATATTTTAATTGGTCTTCCTATTATGCCAAGCCAGTACTTGGCTTTATCTTTTAATGAAAAAAGAATAACATTAGTCTAAGGATATTATTAATTAAATTTTTTAAATTTTTACTGTAGAGAAGATTTCTAAAAATTTATCCAGATGCTTATAAGGATCTTTATTAATGTTTTCATAGAAAGATAGGAGCATCTAGATTATGGTCGGCTTGATCTCATAGTGGATAGCATGAATATCAGATAACTGGATATAAGTCGATGGATTATAGGTGAAAAGAATAAAATATTTCTTCATCTGTCTAGGTGGTTTTCTAAAATTTCCAGCCATTTGGTTATTGAGTTTAATATGGTTCAGCCATTCAATTTTATGGTTGGATTCAACTAGATCAGGTAAAGCGATTTCCTACCGTGTATGTACTAGTGCAATCCTAACATGTAGTTTAAAATTTTTAAAGATTTTTTAAAAATTATTTTATTATTTTATTAAATTTTTTATAATTTATAATTTTTATATTATTATTTTATTTTTTTAGATTATTTAATTTTTTTAGAATTATTTATTATTTATTATTATATTATTATTTTATTTTTTTAAAAAAATAATGATTTTTAATAATTTTATTACTTTATTATATTTTTATTTATTTTATTTTTTAAAATTATTTTTACTATTTTTTATTATTTTTATTATTTAATTATTATTTTTTTATTAATTTAATTTAATTTTATTATATTTTTTTGAAAGAGAAGAGGAGAATAGAAAAAGAAAGAAAAAAGAGTTCTAAAGAAGAGGTCCTAAGGAGTTCTAGAGCTAAGAAGAGAGCGAAGATTAGTTTTAATTAGGTTTAATGTTGGTTAGCAAGTTAGGTAAATAATCTTAACTAAGAATTATCCTAGATCTAGACAGCTCCTAACTGCCAAGGTCACCTTCAAACCCTCCAAATATAAGATCAGCTAATCAACTAGTCAAGTAAGTATAAGGTTGGTGGGAGTCCTTCCATTGCTTGCCTTAGACACCAATTGTACTTAGCCAGGTAAGCTAACGGAATCAATTATAAACCACTTTTCTTCTGGCCCAATCATCCCTGAACTACTTTTCTTAGATACTAGTCAAATTGATTAATCCTAACCTAGTTCAACTCTTAGGATCCCTTGTCCTAATGAGCTCGAGTCCCTAGGGCCGATGTCTAATTAATTTTAAAATTAAAGGCTTAGGTCAATATAGGATGCTAGTTGATTGTTTGTGGGCCAAGAAAGGATGATCAAATTCTCATCTTATATTGTTTAATTGGGTTATGCCCTTAAGTTGATTTAAGATGAATATGCACAATCACTTTCAGATAAGAGGTTTCAGCAACTAAATTAGATGAATGAAACTAATTGAACTTTAGAAGCTTACCTTATCTCTAGCGATCACCAAAAAAAATAAAATTAAAATTAAATCTAATATGATGGATGCTCTAAGTAATTAGTATTTCTAATCTTGTTATGAAGCTTTTAATTAGATTTAAATGGATATTTTTTAGATTAATTTAAAAATAAAATAAATAATTAAAAAAATTTAGCGTTAGGATTGATCTCATCAAGCAAAATTGGAAGCTATCTTTATTCTCCTATTTTTTGCTTTTTCTCTCTTTTTTTTGTAAAAGAAATAGAAAAAGTTAGTAAGCAACATTTATAAAAAATTAAAGAAATTAAAAATTTATTTATAATTAATTTATAAGAAAACAAAGAAATCAAAAAAATTTAACACTCTCGTTTTTTCTGGCAATGGTGCCAAAAACTTGATAAAAGCATGATGTTGTCATTAAGACACCATGTTTATCAGTTTAATTCTGACTTCTTTAAAATGATTTGTTGCCTAGCTATGCAACCCAAGAGAGGAGGGGATGAATTGGATTTTTAAAATTTTAAAGCTAATTTAAAGATATCAAGATTGAATGATGATATGCAAGACGTGTGTGAAGCGATTTAGGTTAGAGAAAAAATATAAAAGATTATAGAGCAAGAATTTAACAAATCAAAAAAAGAAAGATAGCAAGCATACTATAAACAAGCAAGATTTATAGTGGTTCAGTGCTTTTCTTGCACCTACATCCACTCCCCAAGCTCCTACTTGAAAATTAAAATCTACTTACCGTATTCAAATTGAATACACCGTTGGAAACCTCCAACCCTAGCTATCCCAAGCTAGAACACTTATTTTTCGGATACAAGCCAACTTAATAAAATCCTATTCAAGGTTAGGATCAATCTTCCCAAGTTTTGAAATCCCCCTAAAACTTGAATCAAAACAGTAAAGCAGAGTAAAAGATTTAATGACAATCAAATAGAAGTTTAGCTCCCTTTGTGAGCAAATAAAACCTTAAGAATCTTTTCATAATAATGGAGGAAGCTTCTCTGATTTTTCTCAAGATTGTTGGAGATTTGAAAGAGCTCTTGAGAGGTAGGTGAACTTGAAATGAAGGCTTCTTTGCTTGAAGATGATTTTTGCTTAGGGCTGAAATTGAATCACACCAATCTCTTGTGTTTTTTTCTTTTTTCCTTATTTTGCTTAGGGCTGAAATTGAATCCAAAAGACTTTTTGAATTTTGCTTCAAACTTGATTTTCTCCTAAAATAAGCATCTAAAAATCATGGGACTACCTCCAAAGGATTAGAAATCTTCTATACTTGCCCTTGAGGCTCTCAAATCAAAACTTAATAAAATTATGATTTTGCCCTTGAAATACAAAAAGTCTTTTTTTAAGCCAAATTTATTAGTAATCTCCTCAAATGCTTTGTAATCATCAAAATTAATTCTTGGAGCAACAATCTCCTCCTTTTGGATGATGATAAAATATTTGAGCATAAGCAAAAATAAAGCATGTAGAAGCATTGATTAAGGGTTTCAAAAATTTTGAAGAAATATGCTACATTACATACTAGGATATTATATTCAATTATTTGACCAATATGGCATCAAGAGTGGTTTGATGATTACTTATAGTTAGGCATTTAAATGATTTGCAAAAATATTTGACTTACTTATTTCTTTTGTCAATTTTACTTCTATTTTATTTTTTTTATCAATTTTACTTTAATTTTGCTTGTAGGCCAATTTTATTTACTCTACTCCCCCTTTTTGATATCATCAAGTAAGATCTTAAAGGATTTTAAAATTCAAAAATAAAAAAGCCTTCTTCTTAAGTTATTCCATATGTTTTTCTATTAGAACAAGAGTTTATAACAAAACTTTCAATTTACAACATAATGATTATAATGAAATTTAGCCAATTCACAAAGATTTCATTTCACATCATTCAAATGACATCATCACATATTTACATCCAAATGATTATCATAACATCAAGTCATTAAAATATATAAGTACTAAACATACAAAATATAAAGGTATCAAAAGTATTCATAAGAATTAGGCCATCAAAATATATAAAATTCATGAATACAACTATCCGTGATCCAAACAGCTAATAGTACCAATGCCATAATTTTGATCCAAAATATAATCAACCATGACTTGATCAACAACTCATAGAAATAACTAAGAGATACTAGATCATAATCTAATACAAAGATGACTAAACTAAATTTAGTAGAGATCACAGCTGGAAGCATCTAAATCAGATGAGGAATCAGAGATGTGATAGAGTGTATCAAATGATAGATGTATCAAATTTAAAAAATTAAATCAAAAATTTAAAAAATTGAATCAAATCAAATGAATCAGCTCCCCTTTAAAAGCTTATCATTTGAAATTTCTTTCTTTACAAAAGATTAGCTTAAACTCAAATATCAAATGCTCTCCTCCTTTTTGAATGAATATGATTCTTTGAATGAATTTTTAAGTATGTACTTTTAAGCTTTAAGAAGATTAGAGCTTTTCAAAAATTTGAATAGTGGAATCAAGCATAACATTTAATTCGTTATTCATTCTTTTCTTTTCTTAAATAAATTTTAGTCAATTAAGCTTGAAAAAGATATAATTCAGAAATGTATCGAGCAAAACAAAGATAGTATCAGAGCAAAAATAATTTTATAAAGATTTCTAAAGGCACATTAAAAATTTTATATTATATTCATATTTTTAAATGAGTTTCAAAATTAGAAGTATGTACCAAAATTAATTTTTTAGGGTGAGAATATATTTCAAATTAGTTTTAACTCCAATTAGTTATCAAAAATAATTTGACAATCAAATCAATTGAATTTAAATTGAATAATCATGTGAAGGCTTAAGTTAAAAGGATAATAAAATAATCAAAGTTTATTATCCTTAACTCAAATTAATTAGAATATTCAGTCAAGGCTAACTAGATAATATTTAATAAACAAACATCTTTTCTCTTATTTTTTAAGAGTAAATACTAGAAAATTCATCACATAATTTTTCTCCCTCTCTTTTCCATAATTATTGTTGGATAAATTTACCTTTTAGCTTTTCTTCCCCATTTTGAAAGAACACAATAAATTTAAAATGAATATCTTTTCTCTTTTTTTTTTAATTTTATTTATGAACAACATGAATTAAACACATCTCCCCCTTTTTGAATAATATAAATGCATTAAACAAAATTATTTTGAACTTCAAAGATTCAAGAGAGATGGAATATTTCAAAGATTAAAGATTTTAAATAGATCATTCAAAGAAAATTATAAGATATATTTAGTTTTTCAAGGATCATCTCTTCTTTTTTTTATTATTATATATATTTTAAGATCAATAAAATACAAAACAAATGTCAAGCTGTCTGATATTAATTGATTAAAAACTAAAGTCTTCTTTGAATATTTGGTTTTAATATCTTATTTGAAATATTTTGCTTGACATCAATATCAAAAGACTTAAAAAGAGTATTTTTTAAATTTATTTTTCAAAATTAATCAATCTGAACAAGGCATGAATATTCATCAATAATCCTCTTTTAAGATAAAAAATAATTTCTTGATACTAATTAATTTTCAAGCAAAAAATATGATCAAAATGTGTAAAATATAAATAGTTGCTTAAAATGAATCAAATGATCAAAATCATTAAAATGCTTAAATAAATTCATGAGATAAATAAAATATAATTATTTATTCATGATTTTTCTTATTAAGTTTAAAAATAATTTTTCTTCCTATAGTCAAGAAAAAATAAGAAGGATGGATAATTTTTAACTTAAAGCAATGAAATTAAGTCTCAAGGATTGATCCAAAAATATTAAGAGGATAAGTTGGGATCAAAAGAAGGATATTTAATCAAAAAAATCTAAAATTTCCAATTCTCTCCTAATTTCATAAAATTTATCTTCAGTCAAGGTCTTAGTGAAAATATCAGCCAATTATTTTTTAGTAGAAATATATTCGAGAATTATATCATTATTTTGAACATATTTTCTTATAAAATGATGTCTAATTTCAATGTGTTTTGACCTAAAGTGTTGGATTGGATTCTTAGTTAGATTTATGGCACTAGAATTATCACATCTTATGGGAGTTTTGTTTAGTTTGATGTCAAAGTCCTCAAGTTATTGCTTAATCCATAAGATTTGTGCACAGCAATTTTTGGCTATAATGTATTCGATCTTGACTATAGATAATGCTACCAAATTTTACTTCTTACTAAACCAAGAGATTAAGTTAACTCCTAGAAATTGGCAAGTTCCACTAGTGCTTTTTTTATTTAATTTACATTCAGCAAAGTCTGCATCTGAATATCCAATTAAATCGATTGATGAGTTTTTAGAGTACCATAAACCTATGGATTGAATTCCTTTTAGGTATTTAAATATTCTTTTTATAGAATTTAAATATGATTCTTTTGGATTAGATTGAAATCGTGCACATAAATAAATATTAAACATGATATCTGGTCTACTAGCAGTTAAATATAATAAAGAACCAATCATGCCTCTATAAAATTTTTGATCAACATTTTTATCTCCTTCATCCTTGTCAAGCTTACATGATGGACTCATGGGGGTACCAATTGCTTTGGAGCTCTCCATCCTAAATCTCTTGAGTAGTTCTCTTGTGTACTTGCTTTGAGTGATGGAGATCTCTTCTTTTATTTGTTTGATTTGAAGTCTGAGGAAGAATGTTAGTTCACCCATCATGCTCATCTCGAACTCCCCCTACATGAGCTTAGCAAAATATTGACATAAAGTTTCATTAGTAGATCCAAATATAATGTTATCAACATATATTTGTATTACTAAGATATCATCATGATCTTTTTTAAAGAAAAGGATTGTATCTACATTTCCTCTTGAAAATTCATTATTAAGCAAGAATTTACTTAGTCTTTCATACCAAGCCCTAAGTGCTTATTTTAAACCATATAATGCTTTGTTTAATCTAAAAACATAATTAGAAAAAGCATGATTTTCAAAATCGGAGGTTGTTCTACATAAACTTCTTTGGCAATATATCCATTTAGAAAAGTACTTTTAACATCCATTTGAAATAGCTTGAAATTCAAAAAGCATGCATAAGCGAGTAAAAGTCTAATTGCTTCTAGTCTAGCAAAAGGTGCAAAAGTTTCATCAAAATCAATTTTCTCTTCTTGATTATAATCCTTTGCAATTAATCTTGCTTTATTCCTAATTATATTTTTATTTTCATCCAATTTATTTCTATATACCCATTTTGTATCAATTATTGGATAATTTTTAGGTCTTGATACTAAGGTCAATACATTATTTCTTTTGAATTGATTAAGTTCTTCTTGCATTGTATTTATCTAATTATAATCTTTTTCAGCTTCATTTATGATTTTAGGTTCAAAATGAGAAACAAATGCAAAATGATTGTATGCATCTCTAAGTGAAGAGTGAGTTCTTACCCCATGTGTAGGATCATCAATAATTAGTTCTTTGGAGTGATTGTGAACATATCTCCATTCTTTTGGATGATCATTTGTACCTTAAGGTTGTTCTTGTTATCCTTCGCCCTTAATTTCTTGCTTGTCTTCTTGATTATCTTCATTTTGAATTATTGAATCCTTTAGGGTGATCTTCTTCAATCCTTTTATAAGAGGATCTGCATCATTAATATCCTCACTCTTTCTTGATGGAAGATCATTAGTCTCATAAAAAGTAACATGTATTGACTCCTCTATTACTAAGGTTCTTTTGTTAAAAACTCTAAAAGCTTTACTAGAAGAGGAGTAACCAAGAAAAATAGCTTCATCGGATTTTGCATCAAATTTACCTAATTTTTTTTACCATTGTTCAAAACAAAACATCGGCAACCAAAAATATGAAAATATGCAATGTTAGGTTTTCTTCCTTTTCAAAGCTCATAAGATATTTTCTTTAAAATTGGTCTGATTAGGGTATGATTTAAGATGTAACATGCTATGTTAATTGCTTCCATCCAAAAGTATCTTGAAAGGTTGCTTTCACATAGCATAGTATGGGCCATTTTTTTTAGAGTTTTATTTTTCTTTCTACTACTCCATTTTGTTGGGGTATCCTAGGTGCTGAAAAATTATGGCTAATTATTTTTTCATCATAAAATTTTTTAAAATCTTGATTTTCAAATTTAGTTCCATGATCACTTTGAATGCTTTGAATTAAAAACTTTTTTTCATTTGTAACTTTTCAGTAAAACTTTGTGAAAATATGAAAAGTATCATCTTTGTGTGCCAAAAAGAAAATCCATGTAAAATGTAAGTAAGCATCGATAATTATAATATCATAATAGTTTTCACCTATGCTTGCTATTCTTATAGGACCAAACAAATCCATATGCAAAAGTTTCAATGGCCTAGAAGTTGAAACAATATTCTTAGATTTGAATGAAACTCTTATTTATTTATCTAGTTGGCATGCATCACAAATTTTATCTTTTTCAAAGTTTAATTTTGGTAAACCGGTAACTAATTCTTTTTTGATAAGCTTTGAAAGTGAATGCATACTACTTGTGCAAGCCTACGATACCAAAGCCAACTAGTCTCATTAATTTTGGCATTCATAACTACTAAACATTGCATATTTATTATAGAAAGATCATTCAAATCTACCATATAAATATTACTATGTCTATGACCAACAAACTTAATGCCATCATCATTGGAACTAGTTACAATGCACAATAAAGATTCATAAATAACTTTATAACCTTTGTCACAAAGTTGACTAATACTTAAGAGATTATGTTTTAAACCATCTACTAATAAAATATTTTTAATATACATGGAGGGAATGACACCGACATAACCTATACCAATGATCTTTCCTTTGTCATTGCCTCCAAATGTGACCATCCCTCCATTTTTAGCATTAAGCATGATGAATTGGGACTCATCACTGATCATGTGTCTTGAGCATCCGCTGTTAAGATACTATCTTCGATTTTCTCCTTTGGATGCAAGACACACCTACATGCAAAATCAAATCCTTACTCTAGGTACCCAAGTTTTCTTGGGTCCTTTAAGGTTAGTCACAATGGTTCCTTTTGGAACTCATATTTTCTTTATATTTGAATTGTTAGAGAAGCATGTATAAGATTTATGTCCTAGTTTACCATATTTAAAGCAAGTAACATTTAAAAATTTATTGCTTTATGAATTTACAAGAATATTTTTCAAAAGTTTTTATTTTCTTAGGGGGTTATAGCCTAGACCAGCCTTATCATAAATGGTCTTTTAATTTTTAAAAATCATATGAAGTTTATTTAAACTCAAAGTAAAATTTTCAACTATCGATTTTAAATTATTAATTTTATTTTTCAAATTTAGATTCTCTTGAGTTAAGACTAGTTTTTCACTTAGGATAGTTTCATTTTCTTTTAGCAAGACTTGATTTTTAAATTTTAGTTCTTTATTTTTAGTTCCTAACTTCTTTAAATCATCTACTAAAATATAGAAGGCTTCTTGAAGTTCTTTGAATGTAAATTTATTTGAGATTTCAGTACTTACCTCATTGTCATGTACCATAAGGCACAGATTAGCTTGTTCATGAGCTTCTTCCTCTTTGAAGCTTGAGTCATCACTATCACTCCATATTGCCACCATAGCCTTTTTCTTATATTTCTTGGGAACTTTTTTAAGTTAAGGACATTCGGACCTAAAGTGCCTCAGCTTCTTACATTCATAGCAAATTAGGAGCTGCTCCCTATCCTTTTCCTTGCTATGCTCTCCTTTGGTAGGTAGCCTCTTCCTCATTCCTTGTTTTCTCTTCAAAAATCTCTTGAACTTTCTTGTGATTAGGGCTATTTCTTCATCTTGTTTTTCATCTTCCATTTCATCGGATTTCTCATCTGGTTGAGTGATCGATTTAAGAGCTATTATCTTCTTTTTCTTGACATCTTCTTCTTGATGTTGTTTCATGCTTAGCTCATGCGTCATTAGTGATTCTAGAAGCTCCTCCAAGGATAAAATGTTTAAATCTTTGGCTTCTTGGATTGCAGTCACTTTGGCCTCCCATGTTCTTGGTAAAGATCTAAGAATCTTCCTCACAAAATCACTGTTGGAATAAGACATGCCAAGACTTTTAAGATTATTTATAATATTTATAAATCTAGTAAACATTACAGTTATTTATTCATCATGCTTCATTTTAAAAAATTCATATTTGTGCACAAGCATGTTAATTTTTGACTTCTTAACTTGATTAGTGCCTTCATGAGTTACTTCTAACCTATCCCATATTTTCTTAGCCGACATGCATGTTGAAATATGATTAAATTCATTAGCATCTAGAGCATAATATAAAACATTCGTGGCTCTTGCATTACGTTGAGCCATTTTTTTATCAATCTCATCCCATTCCTTTTTGGGTTTGATTGATTTCTCACCATCAATTATCTTAGTGGGTGTGTGGTCCATTAACTATGATACTCCACATATCATAGTCAAGTGCTTGTATGAAAATTCTCATCCGAGCTTTTCAATAGGTATAGTTTATCCCATTGAAAAATGAAGTTCAGTTTGTGAATTGCTCCTCGGCTAGAGAAATACTAACTTGGGTTATCATAGATCTTTGGCTCTTTGATGGTTAAATTAAAGTAGGGCTAAAGCACTAAACTCTGATACCACTTGTTGCCCCGCTATGCAACCTAAGAGGGGGGGTGAATTAGGTTTTTAAAATTTTAAAGCTAATTTAAAGATATTTAGATTGAATGATGATATGCAAGACGTGTGTGAAGTGATTTAGGTTAAAAAAAAATATAAAAGATTAGAGAGCAAGAATTTAACAAACTAAAGAAAGAAAGATACTAAGCATACTACAAACAAGCAAGATTTATAGTGGTTCGATACTTTTCTTGCACCTACATCCACTCCCCAAGCTTCTACTTGAAAATTAAAATTTACTAACTGTATTCAAACTGAATACACTATTAAAAACCTCCAACCCTAGCTATCCCAAGCTAGAACACTTATTTTTCAGGTACAAGCCAACCCAATATAATCCTATTCAAGGTTAGGATCAACTTTTTCAAGTTTTGGAATCCTTCCAAAACTTGAATCAAAATAGTAAAGCAGAGTAAAAGATTTAATGACAATCAAATATAAGTTTAGCTTCCTTTGTGAGCAAATAAAACCTTAAGAATACTTTTCACAATAATGGAGGAAGCTTCTTTGATTTTCCTTAAGATTGTTGGAGATTTGAAAGAGCTCTTGAGAGGTAGGTGAACTTGAAACGAAGGCTTCTTTACTTGAAGATGACTTTTGCTTAGGACTGAAATTGAATCACACTAATCTCTTGTATTTTTCTCTATTTAAAGTCTTTTAAATCTTCAATAGGTCTAGGAGAGAATCTTGAGCAAGATTTGTAGCCATTGGAGACATTAAAAAAATCATTAAAACCTATCAAAATAAGAAAAAAATAGTCGTTGTAGAAAAATTTTCATTACAGGGGTCGACTCATGGCACAGGGGTGGACCTCTCAAGGTCAACCTCTGAGATAAAATTTAAAAAAATAGTCGTTCTATATTTTTAGCCTTTAGAATAGTAGAGATCATCCCTGAGGTCGACCGTTAGCATAGAGACCGCGTAGCAAATAGTCCTTTTCAACAGAGGACCACCTAGGGGTCAATCCTTTCACTTCAAACTTGAGAGGTCGACCTCTGAGATAAAATTCAAAAAAATAGTCATTTTATATTTTTAGCCTTCAGAATAGCAGACGTCGACCCTGGGGTCGACCTTTTGCATAGAGACCGCGTGCCAAATAGCCCTTTTCAACCGGAGACCACCTAGGGGTTGACCCTTTTGCTTCAAATTTGATTTTCTCCTAAAATAAGCATCCAAAAATCATTGGACTACCTCCAAAGGATTAGAAATCTTCTATATTTGCTCTTGAGACTCTCAGATCAAAACTTGATAAAATTATGATTTTGTTCATGAAATACAAAACGTCTTTTTTCAAGCCAAATTCATTAGTAATCTCCTCAAATACTTTGTAATCATCAAAATCAATTCTTAGAGCAACATGATTAAAAGTACATAGTAGCGAGTCGAGTCGGATCCACAAAGAAGGTAGTGTTTTAGTTTTAAAATCTTTATTTTTTGTAAAAGAAAAAAAAAAGAAAGAAAAAAGTTTTGAAAACAAAGTTGAAGTTAGAAAATAGAATTTTAAATTGCATAAAATTAAATAACAGAAAGTTATATAGTATGGAAGTAAATTTTTGGTACTAAGATCTACTATTTAGATCTTAGCATCTACTTGCAATAAAATTAAATTTATAATTAAAATTAAAAAATATAAAATAAAAAATTAAAATTTAAAGGGTAAAAAAATAAAATTTATATTAATTAAAATTTAATTTAAAGTTTAAATACATAAATTAAAAAGATAGAAAAAAAAATAAAAACTAGAAGTAGATGATCTCGATCTTGGAATGGCATTGGTAGAAAGATGGTGTAGAAAGCCTGCTCTTCCTCTCGACAATGTCTACCTTGAAGTAGTCATCAATCTAAGCATGGCTCTATCCTGTACCAAAGCTGCACCTGGACCAAAGATGCTTTGATTTGATGGCCTAGGATCTTATTTATAGGTGTTGGAGGGCTGGAGATCTTCTTTGTAGGCAATATGAGACTATAGAGGAGTTTGATCGACAAAAATAATAAAAATCTGATAAAAATCAAATTAAAAGTATCCCTGGATTGAGTTCTATACTTTTGGTGAAGTCTGGCCATCAGATCTGAATCAAACAGTCCCAAAATTGCAAAAAATAGATGTGTAATAGCCCAAATCAAGTCGGATTAAGTTCTAACCATTGGATCAAGCTTGATGGAGAAGATTTGGCCATCAAAGCATGTTTTGGGAGATCAAATCAATGTTGGGATCTCATATCAACCATTGGATCATCTTCTAGGAGAAATCTGGTCGTTAGATTGAGGTCTGGAATCCCTGGAACCATCGGATCGTCTTCTTAAGGAGTTTGGATTCCTTATCAAAATAGGAAAAAATTTGATCATTGGATTTGCACCGATAGTGACTACAGCCATTAGATCGTACCTTACTGTGCATATGGACTATGGTGGACTGAGCATTTCATAGATTTGTGCCAATCAGCACATGGCATGGGCATGAAATGACCAAAATGCCCTCACTTAAGGGTCCACCATAAGCTAGGATAAAACTGATGTCATGCTAATGTCAGCGGCTCACAGGGTGGCTTGGCTAGCTTGCTGGCATATGGCTTAGCTTGGCTTGTCGGCTTGGCTTGGTGAGTCGGCTAAGCAATTTTTTTTTATTTTTTTCTTTAAAAATTTATATCGGATCCATTTTAACTCTGTTTTGCTCCAAATTTATTTCATCATGATCATAAAAATAAGCTTTTTTTATTGATAATAATATTTTATTTTTTTTTTTATTATTTTTTTAATTAATAAAATATTAATTTCTTAAAAAATATAAATTAATTATTAATTATTAAATATAAATATAAATTAATTATTAAATTAATATTTTTATTAGTAAATTTATGATACTTATCAATGCCTCCAAGCAAGGAGATAGGCAGTGCGCCCCACTCTTCCTTCAGCTACAATGCGATGTCAAGGGATCCTGCACAACACTTAGTATCAAAGCCTTCTTGATGAGGCATGAAGGAAGAAGAGAACATGGGATTCAGTGGATGAAAAAATTTTTGTTTTTGGGGGACTGATAGGGCCCCCTTTCTTCCTCTCGATTGACGGTCAATCCAATGATTGGTCGTCGATCCCAGACACTAGCAGTCGATTCTAGTGAATAGGGGCCAATCCTGGCATCTGGCAATAGATTCTAATGATTAGGCGGCCGAGCATGGCGAGCAGAGGCTAAAATAAGCTATGTAGTTTTTTGTAGGTAGTCGGTAGTGCCGCACATGTGCAAGATGATAAAGTTTCAGAGGGAGGGCTTGCAGCACGGTGGTCTTCTTCTCCAATAGGAATGTCACAGGATGGTGGTGGCATCGACTCTGGTAGTGGCACACGAGCAGTGGTGCGTGCATGCGAGCAGCGATGACAAAGCCGGCATGGTTGGCTAGTGACTTGCGGGTGGTGGCGCATGTGCAGCGGGAGCTGATCGGGGAGGCAGAGGGAGCAACAAAGATTGGGTTGAGGATCTTCCCCTTCTGGGCACCGCTGGTGTCGATGTCGTCGATCGGGGCATGGTGGTTAACTAGGGTGTTCGTCTCCAAGGCCGTAATCAAGGTCGGCAACCATGGCGATAAGGAACTCATGAAGATGGTTCTCCAGTTTGGGAAGCACCTCATGGTGTTGGAGAAAGCTCCGGGGAAGAAGACCGATGGTGGAAACAACAACGAGGTCCAACAGCTGCGGTTGCTTGGTGGCACACGGATCCGGTGATGGTGGTGCGCGTACAGCGAGAGCGATGGCATGCCACAATGGTGCATAGATTTGGTGTGGTGGTGCACAGATCCAATGGTGCTGGTGCCCGGATCTAACGATGGCATATGAGTAGCAGCGGTCGGGATTTGGATGGAAGGAGGAGCTGGAGCATCTGGAAGGTTCCAGTAGGAGAGAGAAAAAAAAAAAGAGGGAAAACAAACTTGGGATTAGGAGATTTGATGTTTTCTTCTTTTTCTCTCCCTTGTTGGTGACTATTCTCCTGGTTGTGGCTTCGCCTAGTGTTGAAAACAAAACATGAAGGCTGGGTTGCTAGTTATTTATTTGGCTTGTTAGAGGAGAGATTACCCATAGGATCCGGGTCGAGGTGGAGCTTAAAAATATAACTATTCAACCTGCTAGAAGACTAGAAAAGTAGTTGGGATGCATTCAGTGGTTTAACCAGTTGGAGCCTTAAGGTGATGAAGATGATTGATCTATGGAGAATTGCAGTAGGTTCAGAGGAGGTAAAAGTCCTCGATGGTTTCAGAGGTGCCCATGGGGTTGCGGAGTATCTAAGATAGGAGCAGTGACGGTGGAGGTCCAGCAGGTCAGGACTTGATAGCTGATCTTGGATAAGGATTTCTTCTATAGAGGCATTAGAAAGAGTCACAGTTCAGGTGGAGGATGGGTTGTGTGTAGCAAAAGAGAACTTGGATACCTATGAGAAGGTGGTGTCGAGCCTCGAGATTGGATAGATAGGTCTGAGCTCTGGATAGGGTTTGAGCTGTAGTTCCTCCAGGTGAAACTGAAGCGATAGTTGGTATAGGGATAGAAGAGGGTGAAGTGCTAGGGTGGAATTTTCTAAGTTTAGTCACTATAGGAGAAAAGTTGGATGAGCTCTTGAATTTTAGAGATGCCTATAGGTTGTGGAGTATCCAAGATGGTTTCAGAGGTGGCACACGGGAGTGTGGAGGCTTCGAAGGGGTAGTGATGATATTCGAGGTGCAGTAGTAGGCTTAGTAGTGCAGTGTTGAGTGGTTGGCCTTGAATGACTCAGTTACAGAGTCAGATTCTTCTGCGTCATTAGATAGACTTTGATTTCAGATGAAGCATCGAGCAGAAGTGGCTTCACAGGTGGAGAAAAATTTAGCACGAGTTTAGTGTAGAGGGGTACAGAGGTAGGAGTGATATTCTAGCACCAGCGCTAGATATGCACAGTTTCAGGTGGAGCGGCATGTGCAGGAGGATAGGCATAGTTTTAAGGATACCATATCAGGGTATGCAGTGAGTGCCGATATAGGAACGCTGTGGGTTCTTCCAAAGAGTCTAGAAAAAATGATGCAGTTGCCAAGCAGAAGGGATTCTATAATTTTTAAGATGGTACAAAGAAGCAAGCCAAGATTTTTAGCTATGGAGGTGGCCATCCTAAATATCTCCAAGGATGCACAGTAGCTGAAGAGGATTGGTAGAGGTGTTAGAGTTTTCACTGAGAGCTATTTGGGTGCGTTATGGAACACAGGTTGGTGTTGTAGCCATGGGATCAAAGCAGAAGGATATCAGTTCGAGGACAAGGAGTGTGATGGAGCATGAGTCCCAGGGGCTATGGAGCACTGGTTGGTGTTGCAGCTAAGGAGGAAAGGTGGTTTCGAGAGGACAGTGTCAGCTCTGGAGGTAGCAGGATGGTGCAGACGGTTCACACTAGGTTTGCTAGGGCTTTAAGGCACCAAGGTGGAGATTGTAAGGATTAGTGTGCTTCCAAGTCTTGAAAGGCCATGGAAGGAGTTAGGATGTTGGCTTCGGAAGACTAGGATAGATGTGATCCCAAGGCTAGGACTGATTTGATCCTAGGATGGAGGTTCAGCCATCCATTGTCATGAGGTCCTAGTTTGTGGGTCTCATAGGGGCTCATCCAAGTTAGGATCAGGGTAGGATCCATGGGGTTAAGTGCATGATCAAATCATGGGTGTACATGGGTTTGGATGAGTGCATTTATATTGGATTAGCCTAGGAAGTTTTTTACAGGTTGGCTTTTGGTCCATGTATAGGTATATATATATATATGTGTGTATATTATAAACCCTAATAGAGAAATCAATACAGCCATTTTCTTCCACATCTCTCTCTCTTTGATCTTTCACATGCCAAGGTGCCCTAGGGGGCGCGCCTCCAAGCAAGGAGATAGGAGGCGCACCCCACTTTTTCTTTAGCTGCAACACGATGTCAAGGGATTCTGCACAACATCCACATCGGCTATAGTAGACCAAATCAGCTACAATGGGCCAAATTGTCTTCATAGTAGCTATAATGATTGCAGTGGCTATAGTGGGCCATGTCTTTAGCTTTCTCAACTTTAATGGGCTATGTGAGTCAAGGCGTTGCCTTGGATGTCCTCATGGGAATAGACTTCATGGGATCATTTCCAAAGTCTTTTGGAAATGTATATCTTAGTAGTTGTAGACTATGCATGCAAGTGGGTAGCGGCAGTGCCATACAAGACCAATGATAGTAGGATTGTTATAAATTTCTTAAAGAGAACATTCTCTCCCGATTTGGTACCCCTAAAGCTATTATCAATGATCATGGAACATACTTCTGCAACCGATCTTTTGCATCACTGATGAAGAAGTATAACATTATTCACAAGCTAGCTACACCCTATCACTCGTAGATGAGTGGGCAAGTTGAAGTTTCTAATTGCCAAATCAAGATGATCTTAGGGAAACCAATAGGAAAGACTGATTTTTGAAATTAATAGATGCACTATAGGCATATCGCATTGCTTTCAAGACCAACTTAGGAATGTCTATATATAGGCTTGTATTTGGTAAAGCATGTCACTTGCTAGTAGAACTGGAATATAGAGCAATGTGGGCTATTAATCAATTAAACATGGACTTGGATGCAGCCAGAGATCAGAGAAAATTATAGATCAATGAACTTGAGGAAACTAGGAATGAAGTCTATAAAAATATAAAAATTTATAAAGAAAGAACTAAAGCTTTTCACGATCAAGCAATTAATAGAAAATCTTTTACACCTGGTCAAAATATTTTTTTATATAATTTTAGGCTATATCTATTTCCAGAAAAACTAAGAACTAGATGGACTGGATCGTATATTGTCAAGAAAGTTTTCTCACATGGGGCCATGAGATTGAAAATCCAAGAAATGGTGTTACTTTTAAAGTTAATGGATAATGACTAAAATCATTCTTGGAACTATCCACTGAATCTAATGAAGAAGCCATGGTTCTCTATGAATCTATCTACTTTGATTAATTTATGGATAAGTCTGGCTGAAGACGTTAAACTTAGCGCTTACTGGAAGGCAACCTAACTTTTACATTTGAAATTTCTTTTTAGCTTATCTTTTTTTTAAGTTCAGAACTAAGTTGGAGAGAGAATTATAGACCCATACTGAATGAAAAAACAAACAAACCCAGGCTGATCTGAGAAACATACAAAGCTAAGTGAACTCTTTTCTTTTTATTTTCTTGTCATTTATCATACTTTATTTTTCTCCTCCATGGAGGATAATGAAAATTAAGTTGGTGAAAAATGTAAAATAAAATAATTAAATCATTAAATATTATAATAATTAGTCTTATGTACCTAATTTTTGAAGTTGATCAGGTATTTTAATCTATAATTAATTAATGATCTAAAGAATTTTTGAAATACTAATGATGCGGGATAGTCTAAAAAAAAGAAAAGACCAAACTTTCTTTCGTTCATCAATAATAAATTACGTTCGACCGTGACACATTATTTTCAGGATAGACAGTATAGTTGCCTATACTCTGCTCAGAAGGCATGACTGATTGACACGAAACCAAAGTACGATCAATCTAAATGATGCTGATGAATTTCATTTTAGAGATTAGTAAATAACTAACAATAATAAAGTAAATAGATAGAAAGAAAAAATTAAATATGCTCATGAATAATTGCAAAAAGAAAAATATAAATGGAATGAAGTATAGCAAGAAATTAAGCCCATAAGAAATCCAAAAAAAAGATAAGAAGAATCCGGATCATGGTAGTTAAGAAACTATCCTGATTAGGACTCTTAATCTTTTAACCAAGTAGCTCTATCGATAAAAAATTGGGTCTTTACCAACATCGAATCTAAAAAAAAAAAAGTAAAAATCAAAGATCATTTAAGAACGAACGAAGGTCCTTGTCAATATTTGATCTGTAGAATAATAAATCATTCTTTCTCTCTCTACATGATAGATGAAAATCTTGGAGGAGATAGATCTTCTTTGGTGGAATAGGCTTATGTAGGTAGATGGTGAAGACGAATCGGGATTATAGGAACATTGAATCTAAAAAAAATGAAGGTTAAAGAGAGAAAAAGGAGGGTCTCACACCCTTCCCTTGTGGGGCGATTTTGGGTCTCACACCCTCTCCCTCTCGGAGTGATCAACACAAGTATTTATGAAAATTGTAAAGTAATTTATTCATTCATTGTCTCATTCATGAAAGATACATGTGTTTATATAGGATCCTAGGGGTTCTATTTCTTTAGGAATCCTATTTTTTTTACAAGAAAAAAATCAACTCTCCCAACAAAAAAATAAAACATTATGCATGATTTCTAAATACAATAATATATCATATCTATCTTTTATGAAACCATAGGAAAGAAATCAAGAACTCTTAAGAAATCCTAGGAAAGAAAAGAAACTCCATGTGGGCGCTTGATGCCGGGCACAACTTGGCATGAGGATCCTTGGGCATGGCACATGCTGGCATGTGTATTTTCTCCCTAGGCGTGTGGAGGGTGATGGCTCCAAAGATGATGTGGATCAAGCTTGCTTCTTTATGATGGTCTCTTTCCAAATAAGGCTCAATCCAAAATAAACCCAAGTATGGTTCTATGTATCCAAAACTAAATGCATCAAAAGAACTAATTGATTAAATCAAAAGAACTAGAACAAAATAACTGAAGTAGAGTTATTCTGATATGGCTTCTTCAATTCAAATTGAATCTAAATTATATTGTCGACTTCTGATGGCTCTGGTGTCCACACCAATTCTCTCGGAGTGGGAAGAACTCGATCCTATCGAGTGGGGGTCGATTCTGCTTTGGTGATGCTCAAGCAAATCAGGATCAATACACTGCAGCTCTTCTTGAGTGATCTAGATATTCTCATACTTCGGTCGACCTCGCCATTTAACTAAGTATCGTTGATAACCTCGACTCCAAGTGGAGATGATCTGCTCATCCAAAATTCTCTCAATCTGATCATGCTTTGATATTTTGGTTGGTGGACATTCAGGAATAGGCTCTCACTCAAAGGTTGGTTTAGACTCAAATGGCTCACTAGGTATCCAAGTTGGCTCTTTATAGGCGATGAGATCTGCAACTTTAAAAGTAGAGCTAATCCCAAAATTAGAAGGTAAGTCCACAACATACGCATTTGGTCCGATCTTCTTTAAAATCTTAAATGGACCTGCTTCTCGAGCATGCAACTTCTTGATGGTTCCTAGTAAAAATTATTTAGGCCTCATTCGAACCATCACATAGTCTCCTTCCACAAACTCTTGGGCACGTTGATGAGAATCTGCATTCTGTTTATAAATTTTATTATTAATACTAACTTTTTTACTAATCTCTTTATGTAAACTCTTGACATGCTATGCAAATGACTCTGTAGATTTGAAAATTCTAGCATGCATGGGCAGTGGGATAAGGTCTATTGATTTTCTAGATTGATATCCATGAACTAGTTCCTTAGGATGATCTATCTTAGGGTCCTCATAAACTTTTCTTACAGTAATCATCCAAACTAGTGATCCTTTATTCATGGTCATCTCTAATTTGTTAGCACCTATCAGATGGAGGCTTTTCTTTTTGATATTTTCTTTTGATCCATCACCTATCTTTCTATTGGTAGCCTTAGATGGGGAAGGATTGATCGTGATCTTCTTACCCTTATGAGTGAAACTACAGAAGTTGGTTTGGCCATAAATCATAACATCATTGTCAAACAGCCAAGGCCGACCTAATTTGATACTTTTGACTTCCATGGGTAAGACATCACACCAAACATGATCCTAATAACAATGGAGCTAGATGGAAACATGATATCTAAGTTTGATGGAAATAGAAAAAAAATCTATCCAAGACACATGGTATGGGCTGGGATGATCTACAAGAGCTAATCCTAATCACTTAACCATGTCGATGGAGATGGCGTTGATACAACTACCACTATCAATGATCACCTTATAAATTTTATTGCTAAATTTTATGAAAGTATGGAAAATAGAAGTCCTACACCAGTCTTCACTCTTCTTAGTCTATGCTAGAACATACCTAAAGACTCCAAGCCTAAGGTCTGACTCCGGTGCAACAATACTTAGAATTTTCTCAGTACTCTCAAACTGCTCGACTAAGTCTGGATTAGCTTCATAAACTTTCTTCTCAATATTTTTTAGAGTTTTCTTTTCTAATTCTTTCATAAATAATGATCGATTGGGATATTGTGCAACAAAATGATCATAACTATGGTACTTGAAGCAGTGGGATCAAGAACTACTTTTCTTAGATAACTCTCCTGCAACTCTTTTTTCTTTATCTTCTTTTCTCATAATAGAATTTGTAGGTGGAGATCCATTACTAGGAGTCTGGGTAGTATTGGGTCTCGATCCAGAAGGGGTTACTCGGTTAGGTTCAAGACGATGGATGGTCGAATACCTAGAAAATCTCTCAAAGTCTAGGGCAAGTTGATAAGCTTGTTCTAACATGGTTACCTCTCACAAAAAGATCTCACGCTGGATATTTTCTCGTAATCCAGCTCTAAATCTAGATAAGATAACAACCCTATCTTCAGTTGCTCCATATCTTATGAGGTACTCATCAAATCTCATGATATACTCTATGACTGATCTATTTTCTTGAGTAAGTCTCTACCACTGATCTAAAAGTCTTTGTTGATAGGAGGTGGGAAGATATTTTTCTCAGAGTTTTTTCTTCATTTCATCCCAGATTTCTATCGAATCTTATCTTCTCTGATTGAGAAGATGTTCAATACTTTCCCAATAAAGTCGGACTTGCCTAACCAACTTCATCCTAGCAAACCTAACTCTCCTTGCTTTAGATATTTCGTACCATCCAAAATAGTGGTCCATGCCCAATTTTCAATCTAGGTATTCTCTCATATCTAGACAACCATCAAAACTTGGGGCTTCGATCTTCACATTCCTAAGGGCATGCTCATCCTAGTCAAATTGATTATGATGGGGGCGTGCTGTTATAGGTCAATCTAGGTCAAGGTTTCTTTTTCTCTATCCTATAGGTAGTTGGAGAGACTCAGGTTCAGATTGTCTTTGCCTAGCTTCTTCTAGTACTGTTATTCTTTTACTTATAGTTTTTATAAAATCTTTCATATCATCAAACTTCTCAGTCAGAACATTAATGATGGCTGCTGTATTGGGATCCATGTTGGTATTGGATGAGAAAGTAGGATGTTGGTACTGGATACCTGATCTTGTGATCATGCAAGTCTAGGATGCAGGAATAAGATGCAGTAAAAAAAATGCTGAAAAGTAAATTACAAAATTTAAATTATGAAAATTTAACTTATAAAAATTTTAAATTATAGAATTTAAATTAAAGCCCTAACCAATTCAGCTTCGATACCAAATTGATGTGGAACGGCCTAAAAAAATAGAAAAAACCAAGCTTCCTTCTGTTCGTCAATAATAAATCACGTCCGACCGTGGCGTATTATTCTCAAGATAGATAGTATAGTTATCTATACTCTGCTTAGGAGGCATGACTGATTGACACGGGACCAAAGCATGATCAATCTAAATGATGCTGATGAATGCCATTTTAGAGATCAGTAAATAACTAGCAATAATAAAGTAAATAGATGGATAGCAGAAATTAAACATGCTCATGAATACTTATAAAAAGAAAATTATAAATGGAATGAAGGATAGTAAGAAATTAAGCTCGTAAGAAATCCAAAAAAAAGATAAAAAGAATCCAAATTATGATAGTTAAGAAACTATCCTTATTAGGACTCTTAATCTTTTAACTAAGCAGATCTATCAATAAAAAACTGAATCTTTACCAACATCAGATCTAAAAAAAAAAGAAGTAAAAATCAAAGATCAGTTGAGAAGGAACGAAGGTCATTGTCAATATTTGATCTGTAGAATAATAGATCGCCTTTTCTCTTTCTATATGATAGATGAAAATTTTGGAGGAGATAGATCTTCTTTTGGTGGAATAGGCTTATGTAAGTAGATGATGAAGATGAATCGGAGTCGTAGGAACACTGAATCTCAAGAAAATGAAGGTTAAAGAGATAGAAAAAGATAGGCCTCACACCCACCCCTCGTGGGGCAATTTTGGGTCTCACACCCTCTCCCTTTCGGAGCGACCAACATAAGTGTTTGTGGGAATTATAAAGTGATTTATTCATTTATTGTCTCATTCATGAAAGATACATGAATTTATATAGGACCCTAGGGATCTTATTCTTTAGGAATCCTATTTTCTTTACAAGAAAAAAATCAACCCTCCCAACAAAAAAGTAAAATATTATGTATGATTTCCAAATATAATAATATATCATATCTATCTTTTATGGAACCATAGAAAAGAAATCAGCCTTTTAACAAAATAAGTCAGAAATCAAGAACTCTTAAGGAATCCTGAAAAAGAAAAGAAACTCCATGTAGGTGCTTGATGCTTGGTACAACTTCGCATGAGGATCCATGGGCATGGCACATGCTGGCGTGTGTATTTTCTCCCTAGGCGTGTGGAAGGTGGTGGCTCCAAAGATGACGTGGACCAAGCTTGCTTCTTTATGATGGTCTCTTTTCAAATAAGGCTCAATCCAAAATAATCCCAAGTATGGTCTTATGGATCCAAAACTAAATGCATCAAAAGAACTAATTGATTAAATCAAAAGGACTAGAACAAAATAACTGAAGTAGAGTTATTATGATATGGCTTCTTCAATCTAAATTGAATCTAAATTATGTTGCCGACTTCTGGTGGCTCTAGTGTCCGCACCAACTAAGGATCCAATTATTAAGAAAATCCAATAGATGGTCAAGTCTAGAATTGAACAAATTTCTAAGTGATTTTAAAAACTTTTTTCTTGCCTATATTCAATAAAGAATCTACTTTGTATGTGTATAAGTGGAGAACATGAAAATATAAATAAAAAAATGATGATAAAAAAATAAAAAGATTGAATATAAAAAATAATAAAATAATAAGAGCAAGCTCTAAACATTGATCTCCCATTGAGTAACTGGATCCTGTTGCCTATGTAAGCAATGATATTCATGTATAAAAGTGGACAATGTAAAAAAGCTTATTATACAGTTAGTTTTAACTTGTATCCTATTTGACTCGAATTAGTAAGCTCAAGGGGTACTTTACACCTTATGCCCTAAAGCCAACTGATTTGAGAGTTATTGGTCTAAAGCTTGCTACAAGGATTAGATAGAAAGCTTAAGGGGTTAAAACATTGCACTGACTATAATATCAAAAGATAGAAAAAAATTATACTCTAGCCCATATTAAAATTAGAGGATTTAAAGAATAAAAGTAAGGAGTTGGTCAAAGAAAAGCTCTAAAATTTTATGTTCTTCACTTAACCACTATTTGGGATAGAATTAATAATCCAATGCTGTATCTTCTAAATCTCTAATCAAGTATCAATTAATTTTAGGATGATCTGAAGAAACTTTCACATCTTATCAAGTCGGTACGTACTTTTAATTTTCTATTTTTACTTGAGAATGAGTAAAACTTAAGTTGAGGGATGTGATAACTATTACAAATTCATAAATAAAAGTATGAAAATTTATATTAATTGATATTTATTTTAAAAAATTGATATTTTTATTTATGTTTTGTAGGAAAGAAGCTTATCAATAAAAAGAGCTTGATTTGTGGGTTAAAACTAAGAAAATTTGGAGTGAAATAGACTTAAATTGGACCTAAAATGAGGATTCAAAGGAAAAAAAAAGAAAAAATGGAAAAAATATAAAATTGGCCCAAAATCCAGCCCGTTAGACCGATCGGTGAATGATGGACTGATCGATCGGTCTGTGGAGCCAGGTGCAGACCACCTAGCTCAGTAGGTGCGGCCAACCAGCACGCCCTGCATGGCAAACATGGACTCTTAAAGGGTCCATGAAAAATCCCACATGGCTTATAGGGGTAAGAAGGTCATTGTGGCAAGCATGGCATGTAGCGATTCATCTAGGTCTTCGATGAGATCGGTCCATAGGGTCCAGCAATTTTTTGAAGGCATGATCGGACGGCGATGAGCATTTTTGGTCTAGATCCAATGGTCAAAAAGCATTCTTGTTTTGATTCTAAGTCTTCCAGCTCCTTGAGTGCCATCCAATGACTGAAATCATCACCGGTGCCATCCAACGACTGAAATCATCACCGATCGCCATCCAATTCCTATGAACAATGCTGGTTCGGATTTCCTAGGCCTTCTTGTGTATGATCCGATAGTGGGAAAACAGCTAATCAGGCGGTTCGATGGCTCAAAATTAATCTGGGTTTTTATTAAGTGATCAACAGTGGTTTTCTAAAGAATTTTGAAGCGCCGATTCAGGATCTGATGGTCAAGAATTTATTAGGTGATGGAATTTGTTATTGATTCAAATTAGACTTCAAAAACAATTCTCCAACTCTTTGTTTTCTCTCTATTTAAATTTGACTTTAGAAACAATTCTCCAACTCTCTGTTTTCTCTCTATTTAAACCCCCATTTGCCCCAAAGCTCTCTCAGGTCCTCTTAGCCCTAAACAAAGCTCTCCCATGCCTGATCCAAGCCGTAGACACTTTCTTTCTCTCCTCTCTTCTTTCTTTCTCCTTTTTTCTTCTTCCATCCTTCACCAAAGAGCATGAAAATGCCGGAAGCAAGCAGATCATCAATCATACACGGCTAAAGAGCTAAAATTTGAAAAAGTTGATGAAGTCTTCTAGTATGGGTTGTATTTGTTTTATCTTTTGTAATTTCTTTTATGCAATGAATAATATGTTCTCCTGTTCAATCTTAAATTTTATCCTCCATACATGAGATCTTGTGTTAACATGCTTATTATTGATTAATATCTAAATAGGCATATTTATAGAGATGGGTTGTGATCAAGAGATACAGTCCGTACTCAATTTAATAATTTATGTTAGAGAGAATCATTAAAAGTCATGTTATCAATTTTTAGGAATTAAGTATTGAATAGCTTATGATTCTATTAAGATGGATCGTGATCGAAAGATACGGTTCATGCTCAAAAGAAATAGGTTATTGATAAACACATAAAATATATATATAAAAGCATTAATCTATTATATTAAATTATCCTTATTCTTAAGAATTAATATTTTTATTTTATCTTTTATAGAAAAAAGATCATGAATGGTAAGAGCTCGATTTATGGATCATAATGAAATAAATTTGGTGCCAATCAAAGTTAAAACAGATCCGAAATGGAGATTCAAAGAAAAAAAATAAAAATAAAAAATTGAAAATAGCTCAGTCGCTGCAGTCGACTGAGCTGGCATGCCAAACCAAGCCATCGCATTCAGCTTAGTCGGTGCATCCCAGCATGGCATGCCGGCCCAGCCAGAGAAGCCGGCCCACCAGCCCACCAACCCATAGAGCAGAAGCCCATCAGGCCCACTGATGCACGGTAGACCCACCGATCGATCTACAGATCAGGCATGGACCATCCAACTCAGCAGGCATGCCTAATCAGAGTCCACCTCATGGTAGACTTAGACCCTTAAAGGGTTCACCAAAAATCCATCATGGCTCACAAGGGTAAAATGGTAATTTCACATCAAATGGCATGTGGGTGATTGGTTATGGCGTTCAAAAGTATCGATTCATGTGGTCCATGAGCATAGGAAAAGTGCGATCTGATGGTCTGTGTTCATCTCAATCAAGATCCAATGACCAGCATCATTTTCCAGTTTGATTCAACAGTATCCAGTGATTTTACACGATCCGATGGCCAGAAATTGCACCGATCGAGAACCAACGGTCATAAGGTATTCCTGATTTGATTAAGGAAGTCTCAGCGAGAATTGATGGTCAGAAATTGCATGATAAGATGATCCAATGGTACAAAATCAATTTGGGTTTTGATCAAGTTATAAAAGATAGATTCTGATGCGATCTGGATCGTTTAAGCTCGATCCAGTGGCTAAAATTCATCATAGTGATCAGAAATCCAACCCAAACTCAATTTTCATGGCTTTTCTCCCTTTCAAATTCTATTTCTCTTCTTTTTCTCCCTATAAAATGACCCCTAGGCTAAAGTAACGAGCCATCAGCCCTTCTAAGCCTTCCAAGCCTTTCTTCAGTCCTCTCTCTCCCTATTTCTCTCTCTAAAGGCTTCCTTCTTCCTTTTTTCTCCTTTCTTTCTTCAACAGAGCACTAAAACTTTCCTATTTCTCCACAAAAAATCTCTCTCCTGGTCCTTATTTTTGCAACCAGCTATGGCCCAGGCTCTTCTGCAAAGCATCAATGATGAAGATTTTAGCAAGAAGCTTCCTGATGTCTGACTAATCCTCTCTTTCTCAGAAGATCATTATAATCTTATTTTGATAGTATTTTCTATTTTCCATCTTTTCTATTTTTTTATTATATAATAAAGACTGATTTTCTTTATCATTCTTTTGTGTCTTTATTTTCTTATATGAGATTAATCTAAAATAGTTTATTATCCTTGGGATGAGCCATGATCTACAGGTATGGTTCATACTCCTAGAATAAATTATATTTAGATTAATTTTTTTATATATATCTAAATCAATTTTAGACTAGCCTATAACTTTAAGGAACGGGCTATGATCTAAGGGTATAAGCCATGATCTCTAAGATAGGTTATATCTTTATTGGTTAGATATCAATTTAAGTATATTAAAAAAAAATACTAGCTATTAGATAAATGATCAATTGAGATTCTGAGAATCCATCTCCATACTTGCAATTTTTTAATTAATTTAAGTAGCCTTTTAATTAATCCACTTTTAATCAATCCTAATCTTGATTTTAAACATAATTAATATGATCCCCGTGGATTCGACCTTGATTCGCCCTATCTACATAGTAGTGAGTTACGTTTTATTTTTGACCGCCTACGACAGCGATCAAATTTTGGCACCGTTACTGGAGATCATGATTTTGTTACTTAAAAAATTAATAAAATAATAAAAAATAAAAAAATAATAAAAATAATAAATAATTAAAATAATAATATAATAATAAAAAAATAAAATAAAAATTTAATAAAAAATAATTAAAAAATTAAAAAATTTTACTGACATTGTATAAGCTATTTAGGGATTAGAGATCTAATCACAGAACTTAACAAGCAAAATTAATTAATTTAAGTTTGATTGTCTAATCTTACTTGGACATCTTGATTTTTTTGCATCTTATCTTCATAAGATACTTTAAGGGTGTAAGCGCACCAACTGGCATCACCTCTCCTTGATACTAATTGATGTTCTATGATATCGCTCGAACGTCAATCATCCTTGGCATCACAAGCTCCGATACCATGTTACGGAAGTCTCTGATTTTTAGCACGGACCTGAAGAAACCTAAGATGTTCTCTATGTGCAGCAAACCATCGATCCTCCAGCTGAATCTGTGATGGGGAGGCTCCTTGGGCTTGAGGGAGATGCCTCCTTCTCTAGGGCTTCTTCAAGAACCCTAGGGCGGCAACTCTAGAGAGAAGAGAAGAAGAGATTTGAGGAAGAAAAGGTCTGTATTGATTCCAATCTTGAAAATCCTAATACAACCTATGTATTTATACATAGCTATTAGGTCCGACCAAAAAACTTTCTGACTAACCTAATACATGAAAGCACTCACCGAGCCCATGTACACCCATGTCTCCCATGCTCTCATCCTTTGGACCTAAACCCAATCTATACATGAATTAGCCGCTTTAAGACCTCTCAAACCAGATCTTAAGACCCTTAGGATCAGCCCAGACCCTAGCCCAAAATAGACCCTCGTGTAACTCTGCTCGCGCACTGAGCCGGCTCAGTCTCAGCACTGAGCCGGCTAAGTTCCACTAGGTCGGTTCAGTCTGAAACTGAGCCAACCTAGTTCTGTGTCGTGCCAGCAGTCCCGAACGCGCAGCTCTCTATTTTGCCTGTGCATTGAGATTTAGCCAACCTAATTTTGGACTGAGTTGGCTAACCTATAGAAAATCTTTTTCCTGCAGCCTTCAAGCTCCGAATTTGGTTCCTTACTCTACCTTGTGTTCTAGATCTTCGAAGCACCAACCAAGCCCCTTAAGGCGCTCAATACCTGAACCTCAAGCCCGTGAAGAGCTACATGCTACCTCCACCCTAAGATAACTTTTGTCCTAGCCCTAGGACCACACCTATCCTAGCCTCCTTGGAGCCAACATCCTGACTCCTCCTGTAGCCTTCCAAGGCTTGGGAGCACCATAAATCCTCACAATCTCCACCTTGGTGCTCCCAAGCCTTAGTAAATCCCTCGATAGTGACCTCTTGCACGATCTCGCTATCCCTGCGCACTCGACAGCCCCTTTTGCAATCATCATCTTCATCAATCCTCTTTAGCTGTTGTGCACCCTTAAGGCCTTCGAGATGACCATCTCCACCACTGAAGATCTTGGCTTGCACCTCTATACCATCCTAAAATTATAGGATCCCTTCTGCTTAGCAGCTGCATCACTTTTTCTAGACTTTCCTAGAGAACGTGCAACGTTCTTGTACTGGCACTCACTGCAAATCCTGATATGGTTCCTCAGAACTATGCCTATCCTCCTGTACATGCCGCTCCACCTGAAACTATGCATCACCAATGCTGGTGCTAGGATATCGATCCTTCTGCACCCCTCTGCTTTGAACTCATGTCAAATTTTTCTCCAATTATGAAGCCACCACTATGGAGCTCCACCTACATCCAAAGTCCACCTGATACCATAGAAGTCGACTCTATCATCGAGTCCCTTGAGATCAACTACTCAACGCTACACTGCTAAGCCTGCCACTGTACCTCGAACACCATCGCTGCCCCTTGGAACCCTCCGCACTCCATGGATCCCTTTGAAGCTGTCTTGGATACCTCCACAACTCGTGGGCAGCTCTGAAATCCAAGAGTTTATCCAACTCTTCTGAATTCAGTGACCGAACCTTAGAGAATTCCACCTTAGTCCTTCTCTTCTGCCCCTACACTAGCTATCGCTTCAGTTGCGCTCGAAGAACTATCCTCCATCTGAACCGTGACTCTCCCTGGTGCCCTTGCAGAAGAAATCTGATCCATGATACTCCCAACTGCTTGAGACCTTTTGGTGCTCCCTGAGACCTCTTGGCTCTCCCTGAGACTTGCTCCCGATCTTTCTGAGAAAACCCTAACATCATCTACTGAGATACACTCCTCGGCTGTTGCACTATTGAGCCTCTCTCAGCCCCTGTGCCTTTAGGGTAGCGCTCCTACAGCACTCCAACGCTCCCTGACTCATCTCTATGCTGCTCTACAGCTGCCCAGTCCTAACCTGCTAGACCTCTATGGATCATCCATCTCCATCACTCACAAGGCTTTACAAATCCATGCTCTGGTTGAACTACTGAATACATCTCTAACTACTTCCCACCTTTCTAACACCGAAGGACATATAGTCGCTTCATCAGCCTTTCTTTGACTATTATTCCTTAGAAAATCTCTCTTCAACAGCCCTACACTGTCTATCTTTCTAGAGAATCCTGATGCTCTCTACTGAGATACCTTCCTCGACTGCTACATCGCCGAGTCTCTCTCAGCCCTGCATCTTCAGGGAAGTGCTATTGCAGCACTCCGGTGCTCCCTATCTATCGTATAATCATCATAAATCCTGATCTTTCCACCAAGATCGATCAGCAAATCATGCACCAAATTCTTCCACCCTAAAAAAATCCCTTTTCGCTAATCCTCTCAACCTCCATCTTCAACTCGCTGCTTTCGATTGGCCAAACCACAGCAATAACAAAGATAGATTTGAGACATACCATGAAATCCTTGTACAGATTTTTGATTTTACCTTGTACGACTTCTCCTTTCCTTTCATGCACCATCAGGCTCTGATACCAGATGTAAGCGCACCAATTGGCATCACCTCTTCCTGATACCAATTGATGTTTCATGATATCGCTCGAACGCCAATCATCCTTGGCATCATAAGCCCTAATACCATGTTGCGGAAGCCCCTGATCTTTAGCATGGATCTGAAAAAATCTGTGACATTCTCTATGGGCAGAAACCATCGATCCTCCACCTAGATCTATAATGGGATGCCTCCCTCCTTGGGCTTGAGGGAGATGCCCTCCTTCTTTAGGGCTTCTTCAAGAATCCTAGGGCGGCAACTCTAGAGAGAAGAGAAGAAGAGAGTTAAGGGAGAAAAGATTTGTATTGATTCCAACCTTGAAAATCCTAATACATCCTATGTATTTATACATAGCTATTAGACCCAACCAAAAAACTCTCCGGCTAACCCAATACATGAAAGCACTCACCAAACCTATGTACACCCATGTCTCCCATGCTCTCATCCTCTGGATCTAAACCCAATCCATATATGAATTAGCCCCCTTAAGATCTCTCAAATCAGACTTTAAGATCCCTAGGATCAACCCAGATCCTAGCCCAAAATAGACCCTCGCGTAACTTTGCCTGCACACTGAGCCGGCTCAGACACTAAGCCGGCTAAGTTTTACTGGGTCGGCTCAGCCTGAAATTGAGCTAGTCCAGTTCTATGTTGTGCTAGTAGTTTCGAATGTGCATATCTCTATTTTGCCTGTGCACTGAGACTTAGTCGACCCAGTTTTGGACTGAGTCGGCTAACCTGCAGAAATTTTTTTTTCTATAGCCTTCAAGCTTCGACTTTGGTTCCTTCCTCCATCTTGTGTCCCCGATCTTCGAAGCACCAACCAAGCCCCTTGAGGCCCTTAATACCTGAACCTCAAGCCCATGAAGAGCTACATGCCACCTCCACCCTAGAACAACTTCTGTCCTTGCCCTAGGACCACACCTATCCTAGCCTACCCAGAGCCAACATCTTGACTCCTCCTGTGGCTTTTCAAGGCTTGGGAGCACCACAAATCCTCACAAAGGGTACTAAATCTAATTAAATAAGATAAGATGAAAATTTGATCATCCTTCATTGGCCTAAAAACTAGAAACCTTTATATTACATTGACCCAAACCTTAATTCTTAAAGTTAATTAAACATTGGCCCTTAAGGATACTCGAGCTCATTAGGATAAGAAATCCTAAGGTAGCGTTTGGTAGCCAACAATCAATCTAGATTGTTGGTAATTTAAAAGGGCTCCACCACATTACCATGTTTGGTATACTTTTTAAGTTGATAATGCAAATTACCAGATAATCCAGATTACCTCTCATGAGGTAATCTGGATTACCAATGGGAGGGATGGCTATCTAGATTATCAAATATTTGATAATCTGATAATGATATATTTAGATAAAAATATTTTTATAAATATAATATAATATTATAATAATATTATAAAATAATATTACACTATAAATATTATAATAATAATAATATAATAATATATTATAATAATAATTTATTATAATATATTATAATAACATTATATTAATATAATATTATGTAATATTATATTATATTATAATAATATCTTATAATATAAAGATATATTCTAATATAATATATTATTATATATAATAAATAATATATATTTATATTATAAATATAATATATAATATAATAATTTTATATAATATAATTTTATGTTATATTATGATATTATTATAACATAATTATATTATATAATAATATTATTTGAATAATATATTATAATAATATAATATTATGTTCTATTATAATAATATTTATAATATATATTATAAATATAATATATATTAAAATATAATATATTATATATAATATATATTATAATATATAATATATAATATTTATATTTATATTATAAATATAATTTATATAATATAATAATATTATTATATTAATAATGTAATAATATTAGATAATATATTATTATGTTATATTTATAAAAATATTATAACATAATATTATATTATATAATATTATCATAATAATATTATACTAATATATTATAATATATGATAATATCATAAAAATATGTTATAATAATATTATATTATATTATAGTATATTTACATATTATAATATATAATATATATTTATATTAAAAATATAATATTATATAATATAATATTATGTTATATTATAATAAAAATATTATTATTATTATATATTATAATAAAATGATAATATAATTAAAAATATATTATAATATATTATATGTTATATTATAATAATATATTATAATATATATGATAAATATAAATATATATTAAAATATAATATATTATATTATATATATTTATAATATATATTTATATTTTGTACATAGGGTGTGATTTTTAATAAATTTGATTTGAGGGTATTTTAAAAATTTGATGTTACATTACCAGTAATCTAATTATCATACCAAATATGTTAATTTAGATTTTCAGTAATTTTACTATAATATTATTTGTATGTACCAAATACAGTAATCAACATTACTGGCAATCTATCTAGATTGTAGGTAAATCAGATTACTTGGTAATCCAGATTACTACTGCCTGGTAATGTACCAAATGCAACCTAAGAGTTAGACCAGTTAAGGTTAGTCAATTCAATTGATGTATAAGACAGTGGTTCAGGGACGACTGGGTCCGAAGGAAGATGATTTATAATTGGTTCCGTTAGCTTACTTGGCTAAGTATAATTGATGTCTAAGGCAAGCAACAGAAAAACTCCCACCAACCTTACACTTATCTGGCTAGTTGAGTGACTGATTCTTTACTTGGAGGGCTTGAAGGTGACCTTGGTAGTTAAAAACTATCTAGATCTTGGGCAATTCTTAGCTAGGATTGATTGCATAACTTGATTGCTAACCCACAAACATCAATCTAATTAAACTCTTCACATCTAATTCTTAGTCTTAGGACTCTCTAGGCTCTTATCTTTAGAATTTCTTTCATCTTTTTTTTATTTTATTATTAAAAAATCTAAAAAAAAATAAAATTAAATTAATATTTTTCTATTTCTAAGGTATAATTGTAAGGTTTATGCTCAGGCGTTTCTCACTGCAACTCAAAATTCAACCCCTAGATCCTGAAATTGAGAGAATCCTTAAAGACAATAGACCCAGAAATATGGACCAAAATCAGAAGAATGGTCCACTTAAACAATTAAAGGAGTACTTCACTCCTTCCACATACACCTACTCTCCCTATATACAGGCTTCTCCAGTAGAAGCTACACATATGAAATCAAGTCTAGTGTTATTCAGATGCTCCCATCTTTTTATGAACTTGCCAATGAGGACCCATATAAACACCTTGATGAATTTCTAAAAATTTGTTCAATAGTTAAAATTCATAATTTCTCTAATGATGCCCTTAGGCTGAAATTATTTTCTTTTTCATTAAAGGACAAAGCCAAATATTGGCTAAACTCCTTAGATACTATAACTATTTCAACCTAGGACCAACTTTAAAAGAAATTCCTCAAGAAGTACTTTCCAATTGGAAAAACTAATCAAATAAGAAAGGCCATAACTAATTTTTTCCAATTAGAAGGAGAGATGTTTCATGAGACTTGGGAGAGATTAAAAGAATTGATTAGAAAATGCCCCCACCATGCTGTACCTAAGTAGCAACTAGTCCAGTGCTTCTATGATGGCTTGATAGAGAAGCACTGATAGATGGTTGATGCATCCTGTGGTGGAACCTTCATGCTAAAAAATGAGCAAGAAGCTTGACAATTATTTGAAATCCTAAGTGAAAATTTTTTACACCATATGTCTGCTGTTAGGAGAGACCCTCCCATATCTTATCCTAAATGGGATGGAATTTATGAAATAGATAGCTCGATAGACATCTACCACCAAGTAAATGAATTATCTCAAAAGATGGACCGACTACTACAAGCAATATCCACTAGTTCTCCACCCACACTCATTAAAGATGTATCTTCAATATGTTCAAATCTTGCACACTCTATTTATAATTATTCTGCTGCATCCTAGTTCCCTGAGTTTTTACATGAACAAGTAAATCAAGTACAAACTCAGAATAATTTTAGGTTAGGATACAATCCTTACTTCAACACTTACAATCCCGATTGGAGAAACCATCCTAACTTTTCTTAGGTCCAACAACCTGCCACTAGACCACTAGTACCTAGACCTAATTACTTTGAGGGAGCCTATAAACCAATGCCATACCCATGAGCTGCACAAAATTCACAGTCTTCTTCACATACTTCTTTTGAAGAAAGAATATTACAAGAACTAAAGGAGCTCAAGATGAACACTCATTCCCACACTCAATCAATAGCCAAGTTAGAAATCCAATTAGGATAATTAGCCACTACTTTTAATAGAAGGGAGGAAGAAAAACTTCCAAGTCAGTCCATTAATAACCCAAAAGGATAGTACATGGCTGAAAGTTCCAGTAGCTCGGAGATTTTTCCCAAACATGCCAAGTCTGTTATGACCCTAAGAAGTGGAAAAACCATAAATCAGCCTGAAACAACTCAAGAACCAGAACCATCAAAACCAGCCAAATCAGAGAAAAATAAAACCATAGAGAGAGAAGAACTTTTTGACCCAGCACCTGCACCTATAACCCCATTTCCTAGTACTTTACAATCCCCTTTGCCCTCAAACAAGAAGGGTATAAAAATGAATGAAATGCTTGAATTATTTAAATAAGTTTAAATTAATTTACCCCTTCTTGATGCTATTAAATAAGTCCCAACATATGTCAAATTCCTCAAAAATTTGTGCACTCAAAAATGAAGAAGTAAAGCACATACACATAAGAAAGTTCAATTAACTGAACAAGCTAGCTCTATCTTTCAACAAATAACCCCACCCAAACTTAAGGATCCTGGTATCCCATTTATATCTTGTGTCATAGGAGACCTGACCATTAAGAAAGCATTGTTGGATTTGGATGCAAGTGTTAATCTTCTCTCAAGTTCTGTTTATGAACTTTTTGGATTTGGAGAATTAAAACCCACTATGGTAACCCTATAATTACCTGATAGATCAATTAAGGTACCCCATGGAATGTTGGAAGATGTGCTAGTCAAGGTAGATGAATTTTACTTTTCTATAGAGTTTTTGGTGCTAGACATGGAATCTGATAGCAACAACAGCCAAGTACCTATCATCCTAGGTAGACCCTTTCTTGCAACTGCCAATGCTTGCATAAACTATAGGACCAGGATTATGGATGTGTCTTTCATAAACAAAAAGCTGAGATTGAATATTTTTAACGCTGCACAGGGACCATCCACTTTCGATCATAGTGAAATCAATTTGCTAGAGAAAGTTTTAGAAGATAAAACCCCTATCTTGCTCGACTCGGATCCTTTACAGGCATGCTTAGCAAACTTTGGAGTGGATGATTTTGACATTGATGGATATACTAGAGAGGTTAATGTACTTTTAGAGCTATCCAATTTTAGTACCACTCCTTCCTGGACTGTAAAGTATGAACAATTACCAACTCAGTCGAGCCCTCTAGTACCATCTCTAGAAGCACCACCTACTCTAGAGTTAAAGCCTCTTCCTAACACCTTGAAGTATTTATTTCTCAGACCTGATGAGATCCTTCTGGTATTCATATCCTCTAACTTAACTACTGACCAAAAAGACCAACTTGTAGGTGTGCTTAAAGAGAATAAGAAAGCCATAGGATGGATAATTGCTGATTTGAAAGGCATTGATCCTTCCATTTGCATGCACTATATACATTGTGAGGCTGAGGTCAAACCACATAAAGACATGCAACATAGGTTGAATCCAAATATGCAGGAGGTAGTAAAGAAAGAAGTAATAAAATGGCTAGATGTAGGCATTATTTATCCAATTTTTGATAGTAAATAGATCAGCCCAACTCAGGTGGTGCCTAAGAAATTAGGTATCACCATGGTAGAAAATGCAAAAGATGAATTATTACCTACTCGCATAGCAACTGGCTGGCAAGTATGTGCGGACTATAGGTGACTCAATGCCGTGACTAGGAAAGACCACTTTCTATTATCTTTCATTGATCAAATTCTAGAACAGTTAGCAGGTCAAAGTTACTCTGCTTCCTGGATGGATATTCAGGATACAATCAAGTACCTGTATTTTCAAAAGACCAAGAGAAAATCATCTTTACCTGCTCCTTTGGTACTTTTGCCTTTCATAGAATGCCTTTTGGATTGTGCAATGCATCAGCCACTTTTCAGCGGTGCATTATGGTGATTTTTTCTGATATGGTCGATAAGTTTTTGAAGGTTTTTATGGATGACTTCTTTATTTTTGGCTCAAATTTTGATGTTTATCTTCAAAATTTAACTAAAATACTTAAAAGATGTGTGGAGACAAATTTGGTATTAAGATGAAAAAAGAGCCATTCTATGGTTTGTGAGGGAATGGTACTTGGACACATTATATCCAAGCAAGGGATAGAAGTGGACAAATCTAAAGTCGAGGTAATATTAAAACTACCATCCCTAACATCGATTAAATAAGTACGATCTTTCTTAGGACATGCAGGATTTTATAGGCGTTTCATTAAGGACTTTAGCAAAATTTCATGACCTTTATGTAATCTTTTGGCTAAAGATAATTCTTTTGATTTTAATAAAGATTGTTTAATCACCTATAATAAACTTAAAATAGTATTAACTACTGCATCAATTATCAAACCACTAGATTGGATCCCACCATTCGAAATTATATGTGATGCTTCTGATTATGTAGTAGGGGTAGTATTAGGACAAAAATTCAATAAGGAACATCATGTAATTTACTATGCTAGCAAAACTCTCTCTGATGCTCAACTGAATTACACCACAATTGAGAAAGAATTGCTAGCAGTTGTGTTTGCCATAGAAAAATTTAGGTCATACCTTCTCGGCTCTAAGGTCTTAGTCTACTTTGATCATGTTGCATTGAAATATCTACTATCAAAGAAAGATACAAAGCGTAGGCTGATTAGATGGGTCCTTTTGTTGCAAGAATTGGATCTTGAAATCTTAGGTAAAAAGGGTTTCAAAAATATGGTAGCAGATCATATCTTAAGGATCTTGGTAGAACACAATAGTGAAAACATTAGAGATAGGTTTCCCGATGAACAACTCTTCTCGACATCTTCTAATAATCTTCCCTGGTTTGCACATATAGTTAATTGCTTGGTGATAGGACAAGTCCCATCACACTAGACTCAACAAGAGAAAAATAATTTTTTTTCCTAAGTAAAACATTATTTTTGGGAAGAACAAGAGTTGTTCAAAATTTGCTCAGACCAAATCATCCAGCGATGTGTCTTCGAGAGTAAATTTCAAAGTATCCTAACTTTTTGCCACTCATTAGCTTGTGGGGGACATTTTAGTGGAAAGAAAACGACAGCAAAAGTACTCCAAAATGGATTTTACTAGCCAACATTATTTAAGGATGCCCATGACTTCTGCCATAATTGTTTAAGATGTCAACAAATAGAAATTGTTTCAAGAAAAGATATGACGCCCCTGTCCCCAATTTTAGTAGTTGAAATCTTTGATGTTTGGAATATTGACTTCATGGGCCCATTTCCTTCCTCTTATGGTTATGAGTATATTCTGGTGGTGGTAGATTATGTTTCTAAGTAGATAGAAGCCATAGCAAAATAAACCAATGATCATAAGGTGGTAATCAAGTTTATTTAAAGAAATATTATAAGTCGGTTCGGTTGCCCTAGAGCCATAATTAGTGATGGGGGTACGCATTTCACAAATAGGCACTTTGAAGTTTTGATAAAGAAATATGGGATTACACATAGAATAGCCACCCCATATCACCCTCAGACCAGTGGACAAGTTGAAGTTTTCAATAGGAAAATAAAGAAGATCTTAGAGAAAATGGTTAGGCCCAATCAAAAAGATTGGTCTAAGAGATTAGATGATGCATTATGGGCCTACCATACTGGTTATAAAACCCCTATAGGAATGTCTTCTTGCCGGCTTGTTTTTGAAAAATCTTATCATCTACCAGTAGAATTAGAGCACCATGCATATTGGGCAATAAGAAAATTTAACTTTGATATGAAAAGCACGGGGTCAAAAAGAAGATTGCAATGAATTAGAAGAGTTACGTAACGAGGCATACGAGAGCGCTAAAATCTATAAGGTTCGAACTAAGGCTTACCATGATAAGATCATCTCAAGAAAAATATTCGAACCTAATCCAAAAGTATGGCTCTTTAATTCTAGGTTAAGACTATTCCCTGATAAATTTCGCTCACGTTGGGATGGACCATTCATTGTGACCCAAGTTTTTCTCCATGGAGCCATAGAACTTAGAGATCCAAAATAGGGAAATACTTTTAAGGTTAATGGCCAACGGATTAAACCTTATGTGGATGGTATAAAGGATGGAGAGCAAATTGAGTCGGTGGATCTAGTTGAACCGATCTATGAATCACTATAAATTTTTAGCTTTGTCTGACTGAAGACCTTAAACTTAGCGCTTGTTGGGAGGCAACCCATCATCTTATTTTTTAGATTTCTAGTTTTTCTTTTTATTTTTATAGGAAATCAGTTAAGACGATCGACCTAAGTTGGGAGAGCACATTAAACATCCTGTATGAACTTAATGGAGTATACTGAAGGACCTACAAACAAACCAGGTGGTATCCCTCCTTGTTAAATATCTTTTGGTTTTTTCTCTTCTTCGATTGAGGATAATGAAAATTACGCTGGGGGAAGAATAAATAATTTTAAAATTTATGAGTCCTCAAGTATGATTTGAAATAATTAGCTTTATGTACCTAAACTTTATTTTGATTAAGAGTTAATTAGACACCGATGAATGGTTAACGGTCTAGATAATTTTAGAGATACTGAGGAGCCAATTATTAAGAAAATTCAATGAATGGTAGAGTTTGATCAAACCAAATTTTAATAGTGATTCTAGAACCCTCTTCTTATTGATCTTAATAAAGAATCTACTTTATGGGAGTTGGATGGAAATGTCAAACTATGCAAAAGTCTCCCTTAAAATCTAATTTTTTTAAAAAAATAATAAAAATAAATATTAATTTTTCACTGAGTAATCAGGCCTCTTTGCCTAAGTAAGCATTGTGGTTCGCATAAAAAGATGGATAATGTGAATTAAAAAGAGGTCTAGCATTTTTTCATTGAGTAATTGGGCTCCTTCGCTTAAGTAAGTATTGTGGTTTGCATCAAAAGATGGGGATGCATTAAAAAAAAAGAGAGAAAAAAAGAGAAAGATGGATAATAAGGGGACTAGATTGTAAAAAGATAATAAACCCAGCTCACATCAAGTTAGAGGATTTAAAGAGTAAAGTGGGGAGTTGGTGAAAGAAAAATCTCTAAAAATTTCTATGGTTAATACTCAAACCACTAATTAGGCCAAATTAGTAATCCGATGATGTACCTTTTTAATGGTCTGATCGGATATCAGCTGCCTTTAGAAGTGCCTAACCTAACTTTTAATTCAAGGCTAAGTCGGTATATATTGCTAATTTATCTGCTTTACTCGAGAATGAGCAAAGTTCAAGTTGGGAGGGTGTGATAAATACATAAAATATATAAAAAATATTAATTTATTATATTAAATTATTCTTATTTTTAGGAATTGATACTTTATTTTATCTTTTGTAGAAAAGAAGATCACAGATGGTAAGATCTCAATTTATAGGTTACAATGAAATAAATTTGGAGCCAATTAGAGTTAAAATGGACCCAGAATGGAGATTCAAAGAAAAAAGAAAAGAAAAATAAAAAAATTGAAATCGGCTCAGCCACTACAGTCGACTGAGCCAGCGCGCCAAACCAAGCCACCGCATCTGGCTTAGCTGGTGCATCCTAGCCCAACCAGCGCGCTAGCAAGCCGGCCCAGCTAGAGAAGCCGACCCGCCAACCCGCAGAACAGAAGCCCACCAGGCTCGCCGGTGCACGGTAGACCAGTCAGTCGATCTACAAATTAGGCGTGTACCATCCAACTCAGCAGGCATGCCCAATCAGAGTCCACCTCGTGGTGGACCTAGACCATTAAGGGGTTCACCAAAAATCCATCATAGCTTATAGGGGTAAAATGGTAATTTTGCATCGAACGGTGTGCGGTGATTGGTTACGGCGTTCAAAAGTCTCGGTTCACGCAGTCTATGAGCATAGGAAAAGCTTGATCCAATGATCTGTATTCATCCCAATCAAGATCCAATGGCCAGCATCGTTTCCCAGTTTGATTCAACAGTATCCAGCGATTTTGCACGATCCAATGGCCAAAAATCACGTCGATCGAGATCCAATGGTCATAAGGCATTCCCGATTTGATTAAGGAAGTCTCAATGGGATCTGATGGTTAGAATTTGCTTGATAAGGCGATCCAATAGTCCAAAATCAATCTAGATCCTGATCAAGTTATAAAAGATGGATTTTGATGTGATCTGGACCATTTAAGCTCGATCCAGCGGCTGAAATTCATCATAGTGATAAAAAATCCAACCCAGACTCGATTTTCATGGCTTTTCTCCCTTTCAAACTCTATTTCTCTTCTTTTTCTCTCTATAAAAAGAGCCCTAGGCTAAAGTAACGAGCCATCAACCCTTCTAAGCCTTCCAAGCCTTTCTTCAGTGCACTCTCTCCCTATTTCTCTTTCTAAAGCCTTCCTTCTTCTTTTTTCTCCTTTCTTTCTTCAATAGATCACTAAAATTTTCCTATTTCTCCACCAAAAATCTCTCTTCTGCTCTTGATTTTTGCAACCAGTTGCAGCCTAGGCTCTTCTACAAAGCATCAAAGATGAAGATTTCAACGAAAAGCTCCCAATGTCCGACTGATCTTCTCTTTCTTAGGAGATCATTATGATTTTATTTTAATAGTATTTTCTATTTTTCATCTTTTATTTTTTTTATTATGTAATAAAGATTGATTTTCTTTATCATTCTTTTGTGTCTTTATTTTTTTGCATGAGATTAATATGGAATAGTTTATTACCCTTGGGACGAGCTGTGATCTACGGGTATGGTCCGTTCTCTTGAAATAAATTATATTTAGATTAATTTTTTTAATATTTAAATTAATTTAAACTAGTCTATAATTTTAAGGGATGGGTTGTGATCTAAGGGTATAGGTCGAGCTCTCTAAGATAGATTATATCTTTATTGGTTAGACATCAATTTAAGCATATTAGAAAATATATATATCAGCTGTTAGATAAGTGATCAATTGAGATCCTAAGAATCCATCTCCATACTTGCAACTTTTTTTTTAATTAATTTATTATTTATTTACTTTCTTAATTAATTTAAGTAGTCTTTTAATTAATCTATTTTTAATTAATTTTAATATTAATTTTAAATATAATTAATACGATCCTTGTGGATTCGATCCTAATTCATTCTATCTATATAGTAGTGAGGTAGATTTTATTTTTGACCGCTTACGACAGCGATTGGTTATAGTCATAACTAAATTTTTAAAATATAAATTTTTGCGTTAAAAAGAATTATCACAACTCTGCTAAAGATGGATTCAAAATTCTAGAATACTTTTAGTTAATTCTTAAACCCTAGTAATTATTATTTGCTTTCTTTCATTTTAATTTGCTAAATTCAAAATTAATTCTTGATAAACATTTAATTTAAGCCACCTGAAGCATAAAATTATATTTAATTAATTTTTATTTATTAAGAATTTGATGTTTTTTTTTATGTTTTGCAGGAAAGATGATCGTTAATACAAAAAGCTCGATTTGTAGATCAAAAAGACTCAAATTAGAAGCAAATTGGACTAAAAATAAATTTAAGATAAAAAAAAAAAGATGCATGTGATATTATAAAAAATAAAGATACTATGCAAAAAATTCTTATGGGATATATACGTTGTTATAAAAAAATAAAAGTTTTTTTTGTAAATTGCTTAAAATAAAAGCGTTGGATTTGTTTTCACTGCGTGCGAGGTGGGCGTTCGTTGGGTACGGTCCAACGATTTTACCCGGCATCGGGCGAGCGCGAGTAGGTCTATTAGGAGCTAGCAGGCGTGCATGGTTGATGGTAGGTCCATGGGTTCGTTAGCGGGTTTGCGGCCAAGTTTTCACGGGTGTCAGTAGATGCTTAAGCAGATTCAACACAAATTCAGCTGACGAGTCCTACAAACTCCCGCACTCCTCCTTTCAACCGGATTCTCCCAACATCTTTTCTTTATTTAAATCCCTTAAGCCATAATATCCTTCCAGAACAGCCTCCCCTTTGGGGGATAACCCATCAACCGCAGCCCACTAGCCTCTCACAGCCAGTTCTCTCTTTTTCTCTCTCCCTTTTTCTTTCTCCACAGCTAAGCCAAGCCAAGCTGACCTTTCTTTCTTTCTTTCTCCCATAACCAAAGCTTTTTTCTTCTCTACAAAATTCTCTCTTCCTGTTTTGATCCTTGCTCCAAGCTGTTGGAAGAAAGATTCAAAGTTTCGGGATGAAGATTTCAGTGATAAGCTTTTCGATGGCCGACTAATTATCTCATTCTCAAGAGATCACCGTGATCTTATTTTGATGCTTTTTTCTATTTTCTACTTTTTATATTTTTTTTTAATATGCATTAAAGACTGTTTTCCTTTATTACATCTTTGTATCTTTTTTTTTCTTATAGAAAATTGGTATGAAATAGTTTATGACCCTTGAGACGAGCCGTGATCTACGGATACGATTCATGCTCTTAGAATAGATTATCTTTAGATTATTTTTTTATTATATATAAATTAATTTAGACTAGCCTATAACTTTAGAAAATGGATTGTGATCCAAAGATATAGGTCGTGCTCATTAAGATGCTCTCTAAGATAGATTATATCTTTATTGTTTAGATATCAATTTAAGCATATTAAAAAGGATACCAGTTGTCAAAGCAAGAGAGTAGTTGAGATCCTGAGAATCTATCTCCAGACTTGCAACCCAACTTTTAATTAATCTACTATTTACTTACTTTCTTAACTAAATCAAATAATCTTTTAATTAATCTTTACTTTATTTTTAATTTAAATTTAAATTATTTAAACATAATTAACAGGATCCCTGAGGATACGATCCTAATTCACTTTATTTATATAGTTTGAGTTAGGTTTTATTTTCGACAGTCTACGACAATGATCAATTCTCTTTAATTTACTTTTCTAAATTTTTACTTTAAAAATTAATTTAAAATTTTATTTTTTAATTAAAATTGAATGTAACTTAGTCTTTAATTCCTAAGAAAATCAACACTCAATTCACCGCTATATTAACCCATAGTAGCATCAGTTTTAATTTTTATTTGTGCTGTAATGACAAGCATCAAATTTTTGGCACCATCTCCGAAGATTATAGCATGGTTGCTTCAATTTTCTAAAATAAATAAAAATAAAAAATAATAATTTTAAATTTTTATTTATTTTATTTTCTTAGTTGATTAATTCCTTTCTTTGCGCTTTTTTAATTTCTGCCTTTTATATCTAGTTGATTTTAAAAAAAAATTGAATATAATTTAAACTTCTTTTTTCTACATATAAATTTTAAAAATAATAATAATAAATAAGTAATAATAAAATAATAAAAAATTAAAAATTAAAAAAAAATTTATACTGACACCACATAAGCTATTTAGGAGATTAGAGATCTAACCACAAAATCGAACAAGTAAAAATTTTTTACTTTTGATTGGACATCTTATTTTATTTATGTTGCATATTCATAAAGTATTTTAAGGACACAACCCATTAACTAAGATAAGGTAAAAATTTGATCATCCTTCCTTAGCCCATAAACCATCATCCTTTATATTGCGTTGACCTAAGATTTTAACCTAAAATCAATTAGACATTGGCCCTAAAAAACTCGAGCTCAATAGGATAAGAAAGCTCTAGAGTTGGATCGAGTTTGGATTGGTTAATTGCTCGGTGTCTAAGACAAGTGGTTTAAGAAGATAATTTTTAATTAGTTCCATTGTCTAATGTGACCAACTCAATTGGTGTCTAAGAAAAGCAACAAGAAGAAAATGTTCCACATCTCACACTTACCTGACTGAGTCAGTTTTATAGTCAGTCTTGGGCTTGGAGTGCTCAAAGATGATCTTGGTAGTTAAGAGCTGTCTAGATCTAGGTTAACCATAGGATAGAGGATCCATTTTGAACTAACATATTTGCTATTAAAATTTAAACTTAATTAAAGCATGCTTCTCTTTCATCTCTAGATTTAGGACTCCTTAGGACTCATCTTTAGGATCCTCTTCTTTCACTTCTCTCATCTCTTAAAAAAAATAATAAATTAAATTAAATTATAAAATAGCAACTTGAAAAAGAAAATCTAGTTGGTTAGTAAGAATAGATCCAAATCCTACCATAATCTAGAAAATTTTTAAGTCCATAATGAGTGAGATAGATTAAGAACCTTAGACCCTAAAAGACTTTTACTATCCAATTGGGTCAGTTCAACCATCTTATATCCAATTATCCCATACTAATGCAACTAATTTTGAAATTAAATCTCAAATCATCAACATGCTTCCTAAATTCACTGGGATTAAGGATGCATATATTTTCATTAGAGAATTTGAGAAAGTATGTGATACTATGAGGATATACCAACTCTCTAAAGATGCTATTAAACTTAGGCTAATTAATTTTGCCTTCAAGAAAAATGCTAAAAAGTGGCTATATAGTCTATCCAATCACTCGATCATAACATGGGATGGCTTTATAATAATATTCTTAAGGAAGTTCTTCCCACATCATAAAACAGCCAAGTTAAGAAATGAAATTAATCAATTTTACCAGTTGGGGGAAGAGTCTTTCTGAAAGTGTTTAGACTGATTTAAGAATCTCCTGAGTCAATGCTCACATCATGAAATAGAAACATGGAGGTTATGCCAAATTATTTATGAAGGCCTAGACCCAAGTTCTAGAACTATGCTAGAGTCAACGTGCCAGGGCCAGTTCATGCACAAGGAACCTAATGAGGCCTAACAATTTTTAGAGGATCTAGCATAAAAGAGTCTGCAGTGGGAGGCAACTAGGAAACCTATGCCAATAAGAGGTGGTATGCACCAAGTTCTAACAATCCAAGCTATAGAAGCCAAAATTGCCACTTTACAACGAAGATTAAAGATCTTAGAATTATAGAGACCAGTCAATATAAACCAAGTGTCTGCATCCATGTGTAATGGTTGTAGTGCATCAGACCATGTCATAGAGGAATGTCTCCTCTTGATGAAACCAATAGAAAATAAGTTTGCATAGGTCAATGCGCAAACCAAAGATCAAATAATTATTCCTATGCATCCACTTATAACCCAGGATGGAGAAACCAATTAACCTAATTTTTTATGGTTGCAAGGTCTGAATGTAGGCGGTCCTAGCTTCAACCAATCGAACCCAAGGCCTAATCCTATGATAAACAACCCATCAGGCTTTAACAATAATGAAAAAAAATTAGACTAGAAAAAAACCTAGAAATCTTGATAAAATCAACTACTGATAATGCAATTATCCTTAATACTTTTATGCAAGCAACTAGTTAATTGCTGACAGCAAGTACACAAGTAATAGCTCATTTAGAAATGCAATTAGGACATTAGCTACTACTATGAGCGAAAGAAAAAAGGATAGATTGCCAAGTCAACCTAAGGCTAACCCTAGAATCCAACACCATTAGAAATCTTAGTAAGAAGCCCAGATTAACCAATTAAATGTTATCCACATACTAAGATCTAAAAAATAAATAGATAACCATATGGATACACCTAAAGCATTAGAAGAAGAAAGAGAAGACCCTAAAAATTAAAAGTAACTTTGAAAATATTAAGAATAATAAAATATTAAAATATTAAAAGTAACTTGTTCATCTTGGACTCTAAAAATTAATTTTTCTTATTGAATATCTATTAAAGCTCCTCCAGTAGCTAAAAAGGGTCTTCCTAAAATAAGGGGTACATCATAATCTTCTTTCATATCAAGAATAATAAAATCAATAGAAAAAATAAACTTGTTTACCTTTACCAAGACATCCTCCACTATACCTCTTGGATATTTAATGGATCTATCGGCTAATTGAAGAGTAATAGTGGTAGGCTTTGATTCTCCTAGACCCAGCTTTCTGAAAATAGAAAAAGGCATGAGATTAATGCTTGCTCCTAAATCACATAAAACTTTATCAAAACTACAATCACCAATAATGCAGGGGATAGTAAAACTCTCTGGATCTTTTAGCTTCTGTGGTAATTTATTTTGAAGTATTGCTGAGCATTCTTCATTCAAATTTATTCTCTCATGCTCCTTCAGCTTTTTCTTATTTGTTAAGATTTCTTTGAGAAACTTGGCATACCTGGGCATTTGAGTAATAGCATCTACAAAAGGAATATTAATATGTAAATTCTTTAAAATTTTGAAAAAGTTAGAAAATTTCTTATCTGGATGCTGTATTTGTCTCTCTGGGAATGGTAGTGGCGGCACGTAGGGCTTCACATTTGGATCAGCAAACCGTATACCTGGAGACCATCCATCTGCTGGTTGTTTTGGTGACTGACGAATTTTAGTTGATGGTTCCTTATTTGTAGTTGGCTCTTCAGTCTCTTTCTTCTGATGTGGCTCCTCCAACTTTGTACCACTTCTTAGGGTGATAGCATTGACTTGCTCCCTTGGATTTGTCTCCGTATTGCTTGGCAAGGATCCTTGAGGTCTCTCGGAAGATTATCTTAGCCATTTGACCTATTTGCATCTCCAAGTTTCGAATTGCTGCTGTTTGGTCCTGCCTAAGTTTGGCTTCCAAATTTTTTATAGTTGCTTCTTGGTTTTGCATAAATTTGACCATCAGCTCTTCCATGTTGGACTTCTTTTCAGGTACTTGGAATCCCGGGGGTGGCTGTTGTGCTGCATTTTGATTGCTCCATGAGAAATTTGGGTGCTGCCTCCACCCTTGATTGTATGTGTTGGAGTAGGGATTGTTTTGTTGTGGCCTAAAAAAATTACCAATATAATTAGCTGTATCAGTTATTTTAGCAAAAGGATTACCTATCTGGCAATTGCTCGTATCGTGTCCTCCTCCACATAGGTCACAAGTAATGCTCTGAATATGCATAGCTGTTCCCTTTCAAGTTGTTGACTTCGGCTCTAAGGGCTGCAATTTCAGCTAGTAAGGTTGGCACATGCAATCTACTCCCTGCACAGCTGCTAGTCTTTTTGGCATCATGCGCATTCTGTCTGCCATTGATAGCTATTTGATGCCATCTCATCGATCAGATCGAAGGCTTCTTCCTCCATTTTTTGGATTAATGGTTCCTCCTGCTGCTGCATCAATCATAGAATGATTAGTAGGAGATAAACCATTATAGAAAGTTTGTACCTGAAGCCATACGGGTAGTTGATGATGTGGACATCTCCTCAGCAGTTTCCTTGAAATGCTCCCAAGCCTCATATAGTGTCTCCATGTCCATCTGCATAAAAGAAGTGATATCGTTGCGCATCTTAGCAGTCTTGGAAGGTGGAAAGTACTTGGCTAAGAATTTTTGGGCTAGGACATTCCCAAGTTGTGATAGAACCTGTAGGAAGAGAATGAAGCCAACTCTTAGCTTTATCCCGTAAAGAGAAAGGAAATAACCTTAATCTAATAGCATCATCCGACACCCCATTAATTTTAAAAGTATCGCAAAGTTTCAAGAAAATTAGAAATATGGGCATTCGGATCATCATGCATGTGTCCACTGAATTGGACAGTTGATTGAATCATCTGGATCATCGCTGATTTTATTTCGAAGTTGTTTGCTCGTACAGACGGTCTCCTGATGCTCGAAGCTGCATCGGCTATAGATGGTGTGATGTAATCATTTAATGGACGATGTACTGGTCGAATAGCTTCATGCTATCCTTCGATCGTCATATCCAATCCTAGATTGATGTCGTTAGGATCTTCAGCTGCCATGTTTCTTTCTTATTGTAGTCTTCTAATGGTCCTTTCAATTTCTGGATCTAAAGGTAGTAAGTTACTATGTCCAGTACGTGTCATGCACTGAAATTTTTTTTTTAATAAAAATTAAAAATAAATTTCTAAAGTAAAGCTAGGATCAAAATTTTAATATTATTTTAGACACAATCCCCGGCAACGGATGCCAAAAACTTGATGCGTGCTAATTTATAGCTATGGCAAGTGCACCAGTCGATCAAGTAATAAAGTGAATGAGTAGAGTATCATCCCTAGAGGATTGAAAAATAAGTACTGAAAAGCTCTTTCCTATGCTTTATTTAGAAGATCGATTTATGAGAATAAGAAATTAAAGAATAAAATAAAAAATAATTAAATTTTTTTTTAAGAAAATAGAGAGAGTGTAAATTATTAGGGTTTTAAACTTAAGAGCAATGGATTACTAAGGCAATCGGTTCACCAACTCAGTCAATACAATATTCAGATTTTTAGATTAATTTTATTTCATGTGATGGTGGAGTCTCCTAATTTATTCACTATCCTTTGGTCCAGGCATAGCAAAACTATCAATATTTATTAATTATCCTTTGGTCCAGGTGTAATTTAAATAAATATTAATGCATTAAGTTTTGTGAAATCCTCTAATTAAAATACGCTGCATCCAAAGCGCACTAAAATTTCTGCATGCATATGAATTCTAATTTGATTCATAATACAAGGTATATAATCAAGAAGCAATAACATAGATGTACTTGGTCCGTAATATCTATGTTCATCAGATCAATTAGAAGATGGCCAGTAATCTAAAAGCATTAAGATCAGATTTATATACTCATGAATAAAATTTAAAAATAAATCACACTAAATATTGCATCAAAAGAGTGGCTACACCTTAGCCTTAGTAAAAAAAAATTTAGTTCATGATAATAAGTTCAAAAATAGCAAATAAAATAAAAAGTATAGAGAAATTAGACTGTTTGATTGCTGAAATTGATTATCCATTGCTCTTGGTGTGGAGAACTTGGCGAAGAAGAAGAGGCTCCTTGATCGATGTCTTGATTGCCGAAAAAAAATTCTTTTCTTTCTCTTACAAATCACTCTTCTCTTTCTATCTCTCTCCTCTCTTTTTCTTTTTATTTTTTTTATTTCTCTGACTCTCTCCCTTTTTCTCTTTTTCTCTTTTTTTTTCTGACTTCTCTTTTTTTTCTTCCCTTCCTCTTCTTCTTCTTCTTTTTTTTCTTCGACAATAGCAGGTTTTTATAGGTTAAGAGATTGATTTCTCCCAAAATCCTTTAGAAATTAGGTTTAAGACTCTCAAAATAACTTAAATTAGAATCTGAATAATTCTGCTCATTAGATGTTGATCAAACGGTCCAAAAACCACTTAAAAACCTCTTAAAATAACCCAGATCAAGTCGGATTTCATATCAGCCATTGGATCAACCATTAGATTGAATCTGGGCCATCTGATCACGTAGAAAGAGGCCTTCTGATCTTTAGTTTAATGTCGGGATGAATCTCAGCCATTGGATCTCGACCTGGAGCTGCGGATGCCGTCCATCAGCACCTTCGTTTCGACCGTCCGATCAAGTTTCAGTGAATGTCGCCCATTGGATCAGACAAAATTTTCAAATTATCCTTTGTAGACCATGCACGAGCTCGGTGTTGCATGGATCGCCATGTTCTTCAGCCAATCGGAGTGCGCCTCTTACTATAAAATTCCCAAAATGCCCTCCTATTGGTCCACCGTGCGCTGCAAAAAATGTTGATGTCATCCTGACGTCAGCGTTGCGTTGATGGGTCAGTCTGCTATTGCGATCGAACCGGGCCGAACTGCTGAACCAATTTTCTGAATTGGTTTGAACCGAACCAATTTTTTTTAAAAAAAAAATTTAATTTTGGGCTCGTTTGAAGTCCATTTTGTCTGAAATTTATTTCATCTGAACCAAAAAAATAAGATCTTCACATTGGTGGCCTTCTTTCCTATATAAGATTAATAAAAGTATCAACTTTTAAAGAAATAGATTAATTTATTTTATAATTTAATACTTTTATTAGTATATTTTTATCATTTATCAGGCCACATCCCAGTTATACTAAATAGACCATTTCTAACTACAACCAATGCTCAAATCAACTATCGAAATGGTCTAATAAAACTCTTCTTTGGTAACATGACCGTAGATCTAAATATTTTTAACCTATCCGAAACAAATCAAGTGACCCAAACTGGATACAGGATAATGTTAATGAACCCATTAACCTTAGTGATGAAAAATTTGACATGGAACTATGGACAAATTAGAACTATGAAGAATTTGAGGAGGTTAATGATTTAGTTACAGTCGATATGGAACTTAGATGGGAGCCTCCAGTTAAACCATTGTCTAGACCGTTAGTAGAGGAAACACCAAGTTTGAACTAAAAACTCCCCTTAAGTACCTAAAATATACATACCTAGGCCCATTAAAAACCTGGCCAGTAATTATTTCAGCAGACCTAGACCTTATACAAGAGAAAGAATTATTGACTGTTCTTAAGAAAAATAAAGAAGCATTAGGATGGACCATGATTGATTTAAAAAGGATTAGCCCCTCAATTGTTCAACATGGAATTCATCTTTTAGAGGAAGCTAGGCCAAAAAGAGATTCCCAAAGGAGACTTAACCCAGCCATGAAAGAAGTTATAAAAAAAAATAATAAAATTCCTTGACAATGAAATAATATCCAATCCAGATAATTCATGGGTAAGCTCAGTACAAGTGGTACCCAAGAAGTCAGGAGTGATTGTAATCCAGAATGATCATAATGAATTATTTCCAATAAGAGTTCAAACCAGATGGAGGGTTTGCATCGATTATAAAAAATTAAATACAACTATCCAAAAGGATCATTTTTCTCTGCTATTCATAGATCAAATATTAGAACGACTAGTAGGACATGACTTTTACTATTTTCTAGATAGATACTTGGGACAAACCAGATTCCTATAGCCCCTGAGGATCAAGAAAAGACTATCTTTACCTGTCCATATGGAATCTTTGCCTACAACGCATGTCCTTTGGATTATATAATGCATTAGCTATTTTTCAAAGGTGCTTAACTAGCATTTTCTTAGACATGGTTGAAAGATTTTTTGAAATTTTCATGGATGATTTTTCCATCTTTGGATCCACCTTCATTGATTGTCTTCATCATCTTAAATTAGTCTTAGAAAGATGTTAAAAAAAGCATCTTATTTTAAATTAAGAAAAATGCCAATTTATGATTAAGGAAGGCATAGTCCTTGATCATGTAATTTCAAAATGAGGTATAAAAGTGGATAAAGTCAAGATAGATTTAATTGAAAATCTTCCACCACCAAAATCAGTAAAATAAATTCACTCTTTTCTCGAACATGCTAGTTTTTATAGGTAATTTATCAAGAATTTCAGCAAAATGGCTCGACCATTAACTAACTTGTTAGCCAAAGAAGTCAAATTTGACTTCACATCTGAATGTCTCGAGTCTTTTAAAAATTTAAAGAAGGAATTAACTTCGGCCTCAATTATTCATTCACCTACATGGACTCAATCTTTTGAGCTCACGTGCGACACATCTGATTATGCTATAGGGGTTGTTCTAGGTCAAAAGATTGATAAGCTACCTCGAGTGATATACTATGATAGTAGGACCTTAAATGAGGCATAGCTTAACTACTCAACCATTGAAAAAAATTTTAGCTATGATATTTACATTAGAAAAATTTAGGTCCTATTTAGTGGGATCTCATGTAATCATTTATATAGATCACTTAGCCATTAGACATCTTCTCTCAAAAAAGGATGCTAAGGCATGCCTAATTAGATGGATTATACTTTTGTAAGAATTTAACCTAGAGATCAGGGATAAGAAAAGTACTGAAAATATAGTGGCAAATCATTTATCTTTTCTAGCAATCATAACCAACTGAGAAAACACCAATCAATGAGTCCTTTCCTAATGAACAATTGCTATTAGTAACCTCAGAACCATGGTATGCTAATATAGTAAATTTTTTAGCCATCGATCAAATTTCAATGCATTAGACCACTCAGGATAAGAACAAATTTTTCTCTCAAGTGAAGTATTTTATTTGGGATGATCCATATTTATTTAAATAATGCCTTGACCAAATCATAAGAAGATGTATTCTAGATAATGAAGTTAAGAGTATTTTATCCTTTTATCATGACCAAGCTTGGGGTGGTTATTTTAGAGCTAAAAAAACTATAGCTAGAGTGCTCCAATGTGGATTCTATTAGCCTAACCTATTTAGAGATGCTCATGAATACTGTAAATATTGTGTTAGATGCCAACAAGTAGGCCAGATCATAAAAAAAGATATGATGCCTATGAATCTAATTTTAATTGTAGAAATTTTTGATATATGGGGAATAGACTTCATGGGACCATTTTTAAAATCTTTTAGAAATGAGTATATCTTAGTAGCTGTAGACTATATATCCAAGTGGGTAGAGGTAGTGCCATGTAAGATTAATGATAGTAGGATTATTATAAAACTTCTTAAAGAGAACATCCTCTCCTGATTTGGTACCCCTAGAGCTATTATCAGTGATCGCGAAATACACTTTTGCAATAGATCTTTTGCATTACTGATGAAGAAGTATAATATTATCCACAAGCTAGCCACACACTATCACCCATAGATTAGTGGGCAAGTTAAAGTTTCTAATCGCCAAATCAAGATGATCTTAGAGAAGACACTAAGTACCAATAGAAAAGATTGATCTTTGAACTTAATAGATGCACTATGGGCATATTACACTACTTTTAAGACTAACTTAGGAATATCTCCATATAGGCTTGTATTGGTAAAGCATATCACTTCTCAGTAGAACTAGAACATAGGGTAATATGGGCTATTAAACAATTAAACATTGACTTGGATGCAGTTGGAGGCCAGAGAAAATTATGGATCAATGAACTTATGAAAATTAGGAATGAAGCCTATGAAAATGCAAAAATTTATAAAGAAAGAACTAAAACTTTTCATGATCAAGCAATTAATAAAAAATATTTTATACTTGGCCAAGAAGTTCTTCTATATAATTCTAGGCTACATCTATTTCTAAGAAAACTAAGATCTAGATGGACTGGACCATATATTGTCAAGGAAGTCTTCTCACATGAGGCCATAAAGATTGAAAATCCAAGAAATGGTGTTACTTTTAAAGTTCATGGACAATGACTAAAACTATTCTTGGAACTACCCGCTGAACCTAATGAAGAAGCTATAGTTCTCTATGAACCTATCTACTCTGATTAATTTATGGATAAGTCTGGCTGAAGATGTTAAACTTTGTGTTTACTGGGAGGCAACCTAGTTTTTGCATTTAAATTTTCTTTTTAGCTTATCTTTCTTTTAAGTTCAGGACTAAGTTGGGGGGAGAATTACAGACCCATGTTGGATGAAAAAATAAATAAACCCTAGGCTGAGCTGAGAAATATACTAAGCCAGATGAACTCTTTTCTTTTTTTATTTTTTTATCATTTATCATACTATATTTTTTTGTTCATTGAGGACAATGAAAATTAAGTTAGGAGAGAAGATAAAATAAAATAATTAAGTCCTTAAATTTTATAATAATTAGTCTTATGTACCTAATTTTTAAAGTTGATCAGGCATTTTAATCTATGATTGATTAATGGTTTAGAAAATTTTTGAAATATTAAGGATCCAATTATTAAGAAAATCCAATAAATGGTTAGATCTAGAACTAAACAAATTTTTGAGTGATTTTAAAAAATTTCTTCTAGCCTATATTCAATAAAAAATTTACTTTGTATGGGTGTGAGTGGAAAATATGAAAATATAAATAAAAAATAATGATGAAAAAATAAAAAAATATAAAAAGTTAAATATAAAAAAGTTAATAAAATAAAAGGAGCAAGTTCTAAATATTGGTCTCCTACTGAGTAACTAGATCCCATTGCCTATGTAAGTAATGATATTTGCATCAAAAAGTGGATAATGTAAAAAAACTTATTATACAGTTAGTTTTAACTTGTAGCCTATTTGACTTGAATCAATAAGCTCAAAAAGTGTGCTATACCTAATGCCCTAAAGCCAACTGATTTGGAAGTTATTGGTCCAAAGCTCGCAACAAGGATCAGATAGAAAGCTTAAGGGGTTAAAACATTGCACTCCTAAAGATGGAGAATTTAAAGAATAAAAGTGGATGGTCAAAAAAAAGCTCTATAATTTTATATTCTTCATTTAACTAATATTTGGGATGAAATTAATAATCCAATGATGTATCTCCTAAATCTGTAATCAGGTATCAACTAGTTTTAGGATGATCTAAAAAAACTTTCACATCTTATCGAGTTGGTACATACTTTTAATTTTCTCTTTTTACTCGAGGATAAGTAAAACTTAAGTTGGAGGTTGTGATAACTATCACAAATTTATAAATAAAAATATTAAAATATATATTAATTAATATTTATTTTAAAAAATTAATATTTATATTTATATTTTATATGAAAGAAGCTTATCAATAAAAAGAGCTTAATTTATGAATTAAAATGAAGAAAATTTGGAGCGAATTGGACTTAAATTGGACCTAAAATGAGGATTCAAAGAAAAAAGAGGGAAAAAATGAAAAAAATTATAAAATTGGCCCAAAACGGCCCAAAATCTAGCCCAATAAACTGGTCGATGCATGGTGGACCGATCGGCCGGTCCATGAAGCTAGGCATAGACCACCTAGCTCAGCAGGCACGGCCAACCAACATGCCCTGCATGGCAAATGTGGACACTTAAGGGGTTCACAAAAAATCTGATGTGGCTCATAGGAGTAAAAAGGTGATTGCGGTAGGTATGGCACGTAGCGATTCATCTAGGTCTTTGATGAGGTCAGTCCATAGGGTCCAGTAATTTCTTGAAGGCACGATCAAAAGGCGATGAGCATTGTTGGTCTAGATCCAATGGTCAAAAAGCATTCTAGTTTTGATTCTAAGTCTTCCAACTCCTTGAGCGCTATCCAATGGTCGAAATTATTGCTAATCACCATCCAACGGTTGTGAACAAAGCCGGTTTTGATTAAGATTTCCTAGGCCTTTTTGTGTGCATTCCGATGATGGGAAAATAGCTAATCAGGCAATCCAATGGCTTAAAATAAATCTAGATTTTTATTAAGTGATCAATGGTGGTTTTCTGACGAATATTGAAGTGCTGATTCAAGATTTGATGGTCAAAAATTTAGTAGGTGATAGAATTTGTTATAGATTCAAATTAGACTTCAGAACAATTCTCCAACTCTCTGTTTTCTCTCTATTTAACCCCCCCCCCCATTTGCCCCAAAGCTCTCTCAAGGTCCTCTTAGCCCTAAACAAAGCTCTCCCATGCCTGATCCAAGCTGCAAACACTTTCTTTCTCTCCTCTCTTCTTTCTTTCTCCTTCTTTCTTCTTCCATCCTTCACCAAAGAGCATGAAGATGCCGGAAGCAAGTAGATCATCAACCATACACGGCTGAAGGGCTGAATTTTGGAAAAGTTGATGAAGTCTTCTAGTATGGATTGAATCTTTTTCTTTTTCTTTTGTAATTTCTTTTATGCAATGAATAATATGTTCTCCTATTCAATCTTAAATTTTATTCTCCATGCATGAGATCTTATGTTAATATACTTATTATTAATTAATATCTAAATAGGCTATATTTATGGAGATGGGTTGTGATCAGGAGATACAGTCCATACTCGATTTAATAATTTATATTAGAGAGAATCATTAAAAGTCATGTTATCAATTTTTAGAAATTAAGTATTGAATAGCTTATGATTCTATTGGATGGATCGTGATCGGAACATACGATTTATACTCGAAGGAAATAGATTATAATCATAATTAAATTCTTAAAATATAAATTCTTACATTAAAAAGAATTATCACAACTCTGGTAAAGATGGATTCAAAATTCCAAAATACTTTTAATTAATTCTTAAACCCTAGTAATTATTATTTGCTTTCTTTTATTTTAATTTATTAAATTTAAAGTTAATTCTCTTTAATTTACTTCTTTAAATTTTTGCTTTAAAGATTAATTTAAAATTTTATTTTTTAATTAAAATTGAATGCAACTTGGCCTTCAATGTCCAAGAAAATCGACATCCGACTCATCACTATATTAACCCATAGTAGGATCAGGTTTAATTTTTATTTGTGCTATAACGATTAGCATCAGGAAGTCTCATTCGATCTTTCTTGGTTGCCTAGCCATCTTCAATCCTCGAATCTTAAGTGGTTCGAAGCTTCACCCATGCATGGATTCTAGCAAGGAATTCAATTTTCTTTAATAGATCGTTGCAAGCCTTATAAGCTTTTCATGGATGCCCTGATAGCACTATTATGATAGCCGAACCTTGTTCGACTGAGTCTCGATCTTATCTTGACCTCCCTTAGGTCGGTTGGTGATTTTATTCTTCAAAAAGCATTATAACATAAAACATCGATTAAACTTTTATTACAAACTAAAGTTGTATTTACATTATGGCTAACTATCATCGGCAGTGCGACAGTGGTGCAATTGACTTTCTTCAAAAATTAGGAAGAGGAACGATACCCCCTAGACTCCATCTCTCTCTTAGTTTGGTCTCCTGCCCCCTACATTGCCAATTAGGGTGGAGACGGTGCTAGTGGCACCAGCCATCAGTTGATTATTATTGTTTTCCTCACCAGGTGCATGATTTCATCACTTCCAAATATACCTATCGAGGTAGCCTCTCTGGATTAAGACCTTGATCTCATTCTTGAGTTGGTGGCACTCCTCGATGTCGTGGCCCTGATCATGGTAGAAATAGTAGTATTTTCTCTTATTTTTTTGGTCCAGAGGGGACTTCATCAGCTCAAGTTGCCACAGATATCCTTGACCCTCAACTCCATTAAGATCTAGGATTGAGGGATAGATAGTGGGGTATAGTTGTCAAACTGCTGGGATGCACTCCTTGGTCGGTAGCTCTTTTGTGGCTAGGAAGGCATCCTTTCGACCTGGGTTGCTCGAGGATCCTCGCGGTTCATCTTCTTGCCGGAGATCTTCTTTCTTGCTACCTACACTACTATAGAAGAGGGCTACGGCTTGAGGGTCCTCGCGATCCATCTTCTTGCTAGAGATTTTTGAGAATTCAAACAAAATATCATAAGAAATGCTATAATACTAATCATACTAATATATTTATTACTTACAAAAATTCTTCTAATTGTGGCGTTCATCGGCTTGCCTTTCTTATCTGTATGGTTGGATTGAAATATTTCGTTATGGTTAGGCATCACCCCATCTCTCATCAGCTATAACAAAAGATCAGTTTATTAAAAACATATAAAAAAATATTAATTTAATTTATCTTGTAAGATTCAAAATTTATTATCTTTTTATGTACACGACTAGTCATAGACTCAAGGCCAAGCGTGTGCGTGTACTCCTAAGCTGCCTGATTCTTTTGGTTCTGATAGGAGACAGCTTCAAAAGTATTTAAATAAATAACAAATATTTAAAAAATATTCAAATATAAATTTAAGTATATTAAAAAATTTAAAAGTTAGAAATTAAATCTCGAACTCTTGACTCCTCCAATGCTTAACCATCCCCTCCCACTAACTTGGGAGATAGTTCTGTATCTAAGGAACAAGCTCCTCCGAAGTGTCTCGTCGGTGCTCGAGCCATCCTCTATGGAGCTTGACCTTGTAGTTCCAGTACAACTCTCCAATCTTCTTTAGTTGGACATCTTGAGCCCTCTCATGATCTGAAAAGTCGTACCTTCTCTGTATAAGGTTATTAAAAATTAGTTACTAAATTATTCTAATCAAACATAGTGTAAACATATCAAATGCATAAATATAATTAAGATATACTTACCCATATCTCCTTCCATATCTGGTGATACCAGCATCCATCAATCTTCAGTCTATGGGCAGTACTGGAATGATGTCGGACCGCCTTACAAGCACTCCAAAAAAGAAATGCATCTCCCATGCGGTCTCCCCTAATGGCCTTCCCTCCGCATCATACTACACCATCACTTGATGCTGGCGGTTCCACACGTGCGGTATACTTGTGGAATTATGAAATATCCTACTTGATGATACACCTACAATGAAAATATATTATGCAAATATATATTAGTGTACAATAAATATATAAATAAATAAATAGATGATACAATAAAAATGTACACTTACTGGCCATGGGATCATGCGACGTAGATGCCAGTGGAGATTCATTGATGGGTGGAGCATGTGCCAGAGATGGTTGATGTTGGAGGCTCAGATGTTGGTGGAGAAGTAGATGCCAGTGGGTCCTGAGCAGCTGATGCGAAGGTGGATGGAGTATACTCTGCCTGCGACTCAGATGCAGAGCTCCACATAGCCCGCCAAGAGGCGAGGGTAAAAGCTAGATGGCATTTTGGTGCCATCGTGATCTAAAATATTAATGAATATTAATCAATATAATATGTTAAATAATATTATCAATAGAGCATCAATAAATAGACTCTAACTAACTGAAATCTATTTAAATCTTACCACACTCTTACATCATGCTCTATTGATAGGAAAGATCAAGCGGCCCAAGGCTGCCGGCATGGCACAGTTTAGGGCCATCCACGGCTACCAGCATCAACCCGATCCAGAATCTATTGACATGATCCAAAATCAATTAAAAAGAGTTCTCTTACCCACCGATATGACCCACGATCGATAAATAATTATAATATTTATAATAAATATTTATAATATTTATTATAAATATTATAAATGATTAACAAATATTACTATAAAATTTAAAAAAATAAAATAAATTCTATAACATAAAATAAAAAATTTAAAAAAAATAAAAAACTAATTTTTTAAAATAAAATATTACAAAAATAATAAAATAAAAAAAAGATATATATAATATTTTTATTAATATTAGATTTAATAATTTAAGATATAATATTAAGTTATGAATATATTTTAATTTATGAATATAAAATAATAAATAATTTATGAATAATATTAAATTTAATAATTTAAAATATAATATTAAGTTATGAATATATTTTAATTTATGAATATAATAATAAATAATTTATGAATAATATAATAAATTTAATATTATATTATTAAGCATCAAAAATCATATTAAGATGCTAGCAATCCAAGTATTATATGTGCTTAGAAAGGTAAATTAATAAAAATTTAAAGAATATAAATTAATAAATAAATTAATAAATAAATCAATAAAAATAGTGGAGTCAAAGAATATCGATGGAGGTTGCCGATGGTGGGGCGGGGTGCAGGGCTAAAGGGGGCCGGCGAGGGGGTGGGGCGTGGCAAAAGGGGCTGTGGGGCGGGGCGGGGTGGCGAGGCTAAGGTAAGCAGGGCCAAAGAGGGCCACCGACGGGGCAAGCTGGCAGTGAAGCAGGCCGACGGAGGATCAGGATCGAGAGAGGTAGGGCCCGTGGTGGCGCTAGAGGGAAGGAAGCACTGGGGTTAAGGGAGGGGGTGGCGGTGGAGGGAGGGAGTAGGCATGGGACTGAGGAAGGAGAGAGCCAAGGGAGCCAAAGCTAGAGGGAGTTGAGGGAGGGGCCGAGGGAGCCAAAGCCGACGGCAGGGCTGAGGTAGGGGGCAGCGGTGGGCGGACCGACGTAGGGTGGTAGCTAGGGCTAAGGCGAGAAGAGAGAAGGAGAGATAGAGGGAGGTGGGCGGGGAGGCAGTCGGTGATGGGGCTGGTCAACGGAGGGGTAGGGAGGATAGCTTGGGCTCGGGTAGAGAGGGAGAGGGAGAAAGAGAGAGTGGAGGCTGGGAACATGAAAAGATCAGCACGGAGCAAAAATTTATGCCGAACTTATGGCTGCGATTTTCTAAATTGCTGCCATAGATCTATTACAGTGATTATCAGAAATCGCTGCTATATAATCTATAGCAGCGGTTAACAACCACTATAATAGGCCTATAGAAGCGATTTTTGCCAATTACTACTATAGATGCAAATATGAATTTTTCATATTTTTTTTAAAATATGGTATAATTTTGAAATTTAAAGTCCAACTTCACCATTCATTATCTAAGTAATTATTGTTAGAGTGTCATCACAAAAGACTGTCTCAATCTAATAGTCCTAGCTATGTTGATCGATAATATATGATTTCGACGGTCACAAATGATCGTATCATGATCTGATAGATAAAGACCATCGATTGATTCAAAAACTTACAATGATTATCTTGATGCCATTTGTATCATATTATCAAAGTTTTATTTTAATCAAATTCGTTATCATAGTCAATTTAGTATAGAATAATTTTGACCATTAAATGAGAAATGAGTGATCAAAGAGCCAGATGACGTTCGATTATGAGATAAGTTTTTAGATAAATGATCTTGACTACAACTTTAATTATTTTTATGGTGGTGATCATAAAATTTAAATCACGAGTCTAAGAACTATATAAAATTATACGTCGCTCGATACCTGTTCTTAAACTCTTTTAGTAATTGTGCTTATGCTTTTATAAGATTTGCTTAACGTGAATAGTTCATACAGAAATAATTTAGATTTTACAATCACCATCATATAAAATGATTAAAATTATAGTCAAGATCATTTAACTAAAAAATTATCTCGTAATCGAACATCGTTTGGTCTTTTGATCACTTATTTCTCATTTAATGGTCGAAATCATTCCATACTAAATTAACCATAATAACGATATCCGATTGAAGTAAAATTTTGATAGTATTTTACAAACATCATCGAGATCATCATTATAGATTTTTGGACTCACCGGTGGTCTCCATCTATCAGATCATCGTGTCGTCATTCATGATCGTCGAAATTAAATTTTATTGATCGATGAAGCTAGGGCTATCGAATCGAGGCAACATTTTGTGACGACACTCTAATGATAATTATTGAGATAATGAATGGTAAAGATGTGCATTAAATTTTAGAATTATATAATATTTAGAGAAAAAATATAAAAAAAGATAAAGCAGTGGTTATAAGGAATCGCTGCAATAGATTGCACCTATGGCAGTAGTAATAAAAAATCACTACCATAGATCAAACCTATAGTAGCGGTTATAGCTAACCATTACCATAGGTTCAGTCTATTACAGCGGTTATGGTTAACCACCACCATAGGTATGATCTATGGTAGAATCTATGACAGCAGTTTACTAACCATTGCCATAGATCTAATCTATGACAGCGGTTATCGTAAACCACTGCTATAGGTCCACCTATTGCAATGATTTTACATAACCATTGCTATAGGTCGACCTATGATAGTAGTTGATGATAATCACTGCTATATGTCAGATCTATGGCAGTGGTTATTCGTAACCGCTGTCATAGAGTCTATTATAGTAATTTTCAAAATTACTGCAATAGTATGTGCTGTTATAGCCCCATCCTATAGTAGTGCTACTTGCATAGCTCTCGAGTTTCTTTCATCTGAGTGTACCTTTAAGCTAGGGTAAGCAAATCAGCATAATCCCTTGGAAACTTTTTGTTGAAGAAGAAGACAAGGTGCTCATTCCGTAGTCCTCACTTAAGTGCTGACATCACCATTGACTCATCGAGGCTTTGACCTTGAGCGTGGCAACATTAAAGCATGCGATGTAGCTGCATAGTGATTTGCCCTCATCTTGTTAGAGGAAAAATAGGCTATCAGAGTTTCTCGATGGTGCTCGATTTCTTTTGAAGTGTGTAATGAACAACCTACTGAGCTACTTAAATAAATGAATGGATCATGATCAAAGTCCAAAATATTCGTTCATGCCGACTTTCTTAGAGTGGTTGGAAAGGTGAGGTAGAGGAGAGCATCAGAAGTGCCCTGCAATATCATGAAGGTTCTGTAACCTTGGAGATGATCAAGGGGATCTATGAAGCTATTGTATGGCTTTAGCTGAGGCATATTGAACTAGTTTGGCATTGGTTCATCTACAATGATCTGGGAGAATGGTAGTTGAGAATTGAAGCCAAGACCATCATTGCCTTGATGAGGCCCGTTCTGGACTTCGTCAAGACAGCATCCGATATCTTGAACCCTTTTCTTTAGCTCTTCCTCTTGTTGAGATCCTTTAGGCCTAAGGGAGTAGGCCAAGATCAAGTTGTCAACGAAGGGAGAGCTTCTCGAACATGCCTCCTCCCTCAAGCTCGGAAGGGAAGGAGAGTGAACTGCATGAGGAGAAGAATGGTGGGAGTGTCACTGGTGGATAGACCTCGGGCTCGATGAGTGAGATCACCAACTATGATGGGGGAAGCCACCTGGGGGTTTGGCTCTATATGCTTTCGTTGCTGCTCCATCACTTGTTGGAATTGCTGTACAGTATCGATTAGCACTTGGATCTAGCATACCAGAGTATCGAGTAGTGGTGGATTTATTATAGCTAGAGGCTGCACCATGATGGATTCGTGGGCAGCACTGCTCTAGCTACAATGGATGAATTACTGATAAGAGGCAGTAGAGTTTTGCACTCTTATCCGCACCTTGCTTTCTTTTCTCTCACAGGGGGTTGGACCCTTCCTCTAGTGCCAATTTTTTATCACTAGGCTCCAATAGGTCATTAATATGGCTGGACCTTGATGCCTCTCTAGATCAATGATGCTGGAGGGTGCTTGCAAAGGAAGTCCACACTTATTTGGAATGTTCCATGTCGGGGATCTCGTACCAGAGTATTATGGCAGAAAGAAAGATGAAATTAAAAAAAGACACAATTAGTACATGGATTAGACTAAGATCTACCTCCATGGGGCATGCAAAGGCTTCACTATGAGAAAATATCAAGTACAAGAGGAGATCCTCATACTCTCAACCCTTTATACACAAATCTTTCTTAACTTAGAAGCTCTCACTTCTCAACCCTTACAAAAGCTCTTTCTCTAGGAGACCCCCTAAAATGATCACTGTCTACTTTCTGATAGTCTATCCGAAGCCTCCTACTTCTGCTCTCCACTGGCACCCTTTAGGATCTGCTGCCTACTATCCAAATCTCTAGATCTCTACTTGCTTTAGGGTCTCTACCACCTGTTACTATCATAAATGCACCATAGTTTCTCCTCTATGCCGTCAAGCCTCCTTTATAAACCCAAATCCGACTCCTAGTCAAATCCAGAGTCCTGATCAAATCAAGAAACAAAGTCTACCATTTGATTGTGCCTGCAAACTTTCCTCATCATTGGATCGCATGCTAGTCCATGTAGAACTCCATAGACTATGAGAAACCAATTTGGAAATGCCTCTAGTCCACTATAGACCACATGAAACACATGGAGAAACCATCCTGGTCCATGCTCCATGTATGGACCGCATGAAGCGATCATGGGCCACTCGCTTGCATGCCTACTATGTTGGAAATTATATTCCAAAGCTAATTATTAGCCTGTTGACAGTTGAGCTATTTTTGTAATTGTATATGAATTATTTATGAATGAAATATTATTTTGGCATTTTCATCATAAGTTGTGTGCATCTTCTAATGAACTCCTGTGTTGTGATGAAATTTTTAGGATTATTTGAAATCGATAAAGGAGGATTTATTGTTTAGTCCTTAAATCTATTTGTGATCAAACGATATGCTATTACAAGAATGATAGCTATATCAAGTATAGATCATTATATGCCATAAAGATTGGTTGTTCTCTTAACCAAGGAGTGTGGAGATACTAGTATGGCATGCAGGTGAGATATAAGGGTACATCTATATAGAACATGACCAACTCCAGAGCATTTTACTGTCAAGACTTGCTCCGAAGGGATATGAATATAAGTGTCCCTCCGACCTGAGATCACCATTATGATTTGTAAGCAACTCATTGTGCTTTGGTGCTAGACAACTTGAATTTCTAATTCAGTGATGGAAGATTTCGAGACACGGTCAAGTACTTGTGAAGTTAGTATATAAATCAAGATGGGATTGACCACTCCTAATTTTAGAAGATATGTTACATTGTATTTTAATTTAGCAAAATCTTGATCAGGATAGCCCTTACGAGAAGTTATAGGATTGACTCATTGAGATACGTTATGGATGTTTTTTTCTAGAGTTGATAGTTTAACTCTTAGTCATCCTAAACACAGAGGTCAAAGGGATAAATTATATAGTAACCATATTCTATTAGATTCTAAATATTGCATTATGACTATTCGACTTATCTAAATTTTGAGTATTATTGCTAGATGGTCACATCGATTGGTATAAAAATTTGTTCTTATGTTATCGATTTAGGTTTGAACTTATGGGGTCACACATATTAGAGGTTCCAACCTTATCTGATGGCTAATGCAAAGTTTTACTAGACTTGGTCTCTATGATTAAGAGTTCCACTGGTCTAGGACTCTATGATCATAAGTTTCACTAGATTGGGACTCTATGATCATAAATTCCACTGGTCTGAAATTCTTTGATCAAGAGTTCTACTAGACTGGTACTCTGTTACTTATAAATCCATCAGATTAGAACTTTATATTTATAAAAAAATTAATTAATAATTAGATTGCTGATTAACTCAATTTGATTGAGTAATGAGTTTTGGATCAAGTCTGATTGAATTGGATTCAATTGGGTTTGACTCGATTAGGTTATAAGATGATCTAATCACTAAGGAAGATTATTCCTTGATTTGATTAGAGCTTGGGCTCAATAAATTCTTAATTTAATTAAAATTTAATTGAGATGATTTAAGACTAATTTGATTACATTTATTCTAATCTAATTGGGTCTAGCCGAATAGTTTTGGTTGGAGACTTAATTGGATAAAACTTAGAGTCCAATTTGATTAGAGTGCTTCCTAGCACCATGACCTTTGACCACTGCCCTCTATTCTCCATGAGAATTCAGATTCTTATGAAGATTACCTACGTCCCTTAATGCCTCATGCCCCTTCTATTCACACCCCAATGGATAAAGATAAGTTGCTTGAAGAATGAATTCAAATGAGATTTGAATTCAAGGGCTAACCAATCTTATCTCTATCCATTCCTACACTATCTACACAATTTTTTATTTTTTGTCGCCTATTTAGAAGGGAAATGAGGGGGGGGGGGGGGGGGGGGGGGGGGGTGCGCCAGAGAGAGGATTCCTTCTACTAGTGAAACTTGGCCTTTTTGTGCGTAAAACTTGAGATTTTTCCCAAGAGAAAAATTTAGAGAAAGAGGGCGCTAGGGTTTTGAGTGTATGCTATCCTAGGGTTCTGACCTAGGATTCAAAAAGTGAGATTAAAATCTATGAGTGTCATAGCTCCAAAATTTTTAGAGATCTTCCTCATCCTCCCTGGTATCCTTCCTGATCTTCTGGAGCATCCTGACAATTAGAAGAAGGAGATTGATCGAGATCGATCAACATTAGCCGTCGAAGGTTCTAGCGAGGAGCTAACACTCTGGAGGAGCTGATTGGAACTTGGAGCCTGATGTGGATGATCTGTAGAGGCTGGATGCTCTATGTGGCTACATCACGATGTGAGGAAGCCCTATCCATGGATTTTGATTATGGTGATCATCTATCTGCACTCAGGTATCATGTTCTGAACACAAGTGGAGTAGTAAATATGATTTACTACTTACTACTTCTTGATTTCTATATGCTCATATATCATACCATGATCCTAGGGCAGGGTGTTTTTATGATTAGATCATTAGTATGCTTAGATTAATCTTAGTTTTTCATTATCAATTATTTGAAAAATTTTTAAAATGCATGCTAGAAACCTTGCAGTTTTTTCATCATTGGTATCATAGCACTAGGTTATATGATATGATATATATGCTATTTAGAAATCTGAGTGCTAACATATTTGATATGTTTTATATCCAATTAGTTTAGTAATCAAATTGAATGAGTCACTAAGCTGTCTGGTCATAAAAGATAAGAATGGTTTAAAGGTCATCTCTTCCTATTCGATGGGGATCTCTTATAGCGTGTAAGGGTGCCACCATAAACTCATCCATGAAGATGAATAGTGAAAAAAAATTATTTAAAATTATTTTAATTTAAATATTAATCATAAATATATTTATATTAGATCTAAAATTGACTCATCATTTATTTTATGTCTTGTACACAAGTTTCTGATTCTAACATGCAATTAGTTGCTGTTTATGAAATGAGTCGATCCATTTTGTGAACAGAAAATATGTATATACTAGATTATAAAAATATTTTATAAAACTTTAAAATTATTTCAAATATCGAACACCAACCCATCAACCTTATACTTAATTAAGAAGTAAGGGTTGTATGTTAGGATTTAGAATTATGAATTAAAGATCCTAAGACAAATATATAATACATAGGTTAGTGGGTTAGTTTGAATCAGGTCTGCTAATTGGGTTAGACCTAAGATTAGAATTAAAGAATAGACTTAACTAGAGTAATTGATCACATCTAATCAAGTATTATTTTAGATTAGGTCAAGGGTACTCTAGATCAATTATAATAGTTGTAGTTGATTAAGTTCATGTCTCTAATAAAACTAAATGGACTTGATTATGGCTCAGCGGTCGAGTCTGAATTACTAGGTGGATCAAAATTAAAACTAATTAACCAGTTGGTGTGTAAGGTAAGTCTGGCAATCTTGATCAGTGATTTTTAATTAGGAGCTACTCATATAGATTCGGTCTATGGTGAGTTAATGGTATATCCCTTTCACTGATTTCCCTTATTTGGCCAACATGGTGAATTAGATTTTGATTAGATCACCTGATGATTCAAGCTGACCCATGTTAATTAGGTAAATTAGTGTGACTAATTTAGGTACCACTAGATCGATTTATGTCTGGTCTTCTTTAGTTTGACTTGATGAAGTCAGTGGGAGGATCATGATTAGCTGGTCAATCTTTTCTATTCTCCTAAAATATGTTAACCAAATCCTTTAAATTATTATGTCCTTAAAAATAAAATAGTTTTGGTGATAACTAGATCATAACCTTCTATTAAGTTGAGTGATAATGGGTCCATTAGTTTGATAATAATTGGAGGCCCCAAGGCTTGGTTCTTATCGACTATTAGAATTATCATTTATAATATGATGACTAAGTTGTGTCTATTTGATGAGTGGTTGTATTGACTAATCAAAGTCAGGCCTAATCATTCATTGGTTAGATACACCAAGTATGATCATGTTAATGGTTGGACCTAATCAGACCTTTTTAGTGGAGGCCAAGATCTATTGAATTGGCTTTTGGGGCAAAATTAATTACTAGAAGTTATTTAGAGAAATAATTGATTAAGAATCTACCCATAGATGTACAAGGATTGATCGGCCAAAGTCAGGCTTGTGTGCAGCCTATGTGGATTCTAGTACTCATTAAGAAATTAAGATAATTTTTAGAATTGGAGGTAGAGGCTACCAATTAGTATAAAATAGTGGAAGAACTTTTTGACTAAAGTCCAAGTCTTTAGGCTTAATAATTCATATACTAATTAGATTTTTTATTTTTCTTTTGTGTAGTTATGGTCACCATTCTATCGCTCTAATCACTATTAAATAGTGATAAATTAATAGAATCTTACTTCGATAGTTGGTATCAAAAGTTAAAGATTATTCTAGAGCATGAGCAGATTCTATATATTTTGATAGATCCAATACCTGAGGAGCCAATTCTCATTACATGTGGGATGGTTTGAGATACTTACCAGAAGTATCTCAACAATCAAACCATGGTTCGTTGTATTATGCTTGCAGCTATGAGTGACAAGTTCAGTCATAGGTTCGAGAATGCTCAGCTAGAGGACATGCTTCAAATGTTGAATGATTCTTTTGGCACTCCCGACGACATTAAGAGACACTATTTTCAATGCCTAGATGAGAGATGGGACATCGATCATTGATCATATATTATACATGATCAAGTTGATTAAGCGCCTGAGCAAGTTCGACTTTTTCTTACATGAGCAGTTTGGAAAAGATGCTATACTGAATTCTTTGCCCAAGTCCTTCCTCCCATTTCTTACTCATTATAGAATGACAAAGCTTGAAGTCGACTATCATGGTTTGTTGGGGTTGTTATAGAACTTTGAGAAGGATCACCAGCTCCATAAAGAGTTGGTGAATATAGTGGGAGGGTCTTCTTCTGGTTGTCAATCTTTTAAGAAAGAGAAGAAGAACAAGAAGAAGAAAAATAAGAAGGTGCAGCAACATGCGAGGATGTCTGTATAGGGTCAGAGCAAGAAATCCAAGCTCGACCAGCATCAGATGGAGTGCTTCTATTATAAGAAGTAAGGGCATTGGAAGAGGAACTATCCTCAGTACATTGCCTCCTTAGATCCGAACAAGCTGAGGAAGAAGTATTCTATTGCTGGGCAAGATAATTATATGATAACTTCTTGTAATTTCTCAATATGTGATACTACTGTCTAAATATTAGATACTGAAAGCCCTTATCATATTTGTAATTCATTGTAGGATTTATAAGTCAGTAGGAGATTTGAAGAAGGCAAGAGATTTCTAAACGTTGGAGATGGAAGACCAGTTTCAGTTCTAGTTTTAGAAATCATAAAGCTTGTATTTAATTCTCATACTGTTGTTCTTAGTGAATGTCACTTTTGTCCAAATTTTTTATTGAATATTATTTTTGTAGGGGTTCTAGCTAAAGATACTTATAAAATTTTAATAAAGAGAAACTTTTGTAATGTTATTTGAATGGTGTTACTATGTTTAATGGATAATTGAATAATGAAATTTATATTTTATCAGAACCTATTAATATTGTCTATACCTCCAGCAAATGTCCTAGAGTAGATGATGTGTCTAAAATATATCTTTGGTACTATAGGTTAGGTCATATTAACAAGAATAGAATTAACAGGTTGACTCAAGAGGAAATCTTTGAAGTCAGTAATTATGAATCATTTTGAACCTGTGAGTCCTGTCTTCTTGAGAAAATGATCAAGTCATCTTTTACTAGAAAAGGTGAGAGAGCTAATGAGCTTTTGGATCTAGTACATACTGATCTATGTGGATCTATGAGCATAAGTACTAGAGATGGATATTTCTACTTCATTACTTTCACTGACAATCTATCTAGGTATGGATACATCTAATTAATGAAACACAAGTCTAAGTCATTTGAAATGTTCAAATGGTTCTATAATGAGATAGATAAACAAACTAGAAAGAGTATTAAAACTCTTCGATCTGAATGAGGGGGTGAGTATCTTTTCAGTGATTTCTGACATATCTAAAAGAGAATGGAATTCTCTCTTAATGGACTCCTCCTGAGACACTACAATATAATGGTGTATCTGAAAAAAGAAATCAGACCCTGTTAAATATGGTTCGTTCCATGATGGGTTTCGCCAGTCTGTCGATCTTCTTTTGGAGATATGCACTCATATTGGCTTGTTATGTTCTTAATAGAGTTCTGAGTAAGTCTATAGTTAAAACATCATATGGACAGGATGTAAGCAAGTACTCTCACACCTTAGAGTTTGGGGGTGTCTGGCCTATGTCAAATATTTAATGACGGACAAGCTTGGACTTAGGTTTGACAAGTACATTTTTATAGGATACCCAAAAGAAATGAAAGGATATTATTTCTACCTTGTTAATGAATAAAAGGTATTCATCAGCCTTAAGATAATCTTTTTAGAAAAGAAGTTTTTTGGTGATGAAACTGGTGCCTCTAAGATTAAGCTTGACAAATTTTGATAAATAGAAAAATCGACATAAATAATTGAACCCGAACTGGATTTGATTAAATCAAACCTGGAGCCTAATGTACTTACACCCTTAAGGTGATCTGGTAGAATAATGCATCAGCTAGATAAATACTATGGTTTCTTGATTCGGGATGGTAATCCTATCGAGCTTGATGAGAATGATGAGGATCCGATCACCTATATGGATGCAATACAGAGATCTAATTTTAACAAGTGGCTAGAAGCCATGAAATTCAAAATGGAGTCTATGAAGGTCAATGATGTATGGACATTAGTTGATCCACTTAAAGAGGTAAAACTCATAAGATGTAAGTGGGTCTTCAAAAGAAAGAGGGATGCAGACAAAAAATTAGAGATCTATAAAGCTCATCTGATTGCTAAGGGGTATCGTCAGCATTATACTATAGACTATGATGGGATGTTTTCTCTTATGGTAATGCTTAAGTCCATTCGGATCATGCTTGCAATAGCTACCCATTTAGACTATAAAATCTGGTAGATAGATATGAAGATAGCTTTCCTAAATGGAGAGTGGATAAAGAGGTATATATAACACAGTCTGAAAGATCTACATCTACAGATGAGTCTAAGATATGCAAGCTTCAGAGATCCACTTATGGATTGAAGCAAGCATCTTGGAGTTGGAACATACATTTTGATAAGATGATTAAAATGTGTGGCTTAGTTAAGAATGGAAAAGAGTCCTGCATATACAAGTAGGCCAATGGTTTAGTAGTAGTATTCCTTCTATTATATGTAGATGACATTCTCTTAATCGAGAATGACATCCATGCATTATAGGGAATAAAGATTTGACTATTGTTATAGTTCTTTAGGAAGAACTTGAGAGAAGCATCCTACATCCTAGGGATGAAGATCCAAAGAGATAGATCTAAGAGGTTGCTTAAATTATTCCAGTCTATGTACATTGATACTGTGCTGAAATGATTCAGCATAGAAAATTTCAAGAAGGGCCATCTTTCAATAGGCTTTGAAATTTCTCTCTCAAAGAGAAATTGTCCAACAACATCTTAAGAAAGCGAGCTTATGAGTAGAATTTCATATGCTTCGGTAGTGGATTCTATTATGTATGCCATGATATGTACGAGACCAGATATGGCATACTCACTAGGGGTAGTGAGTAGATATATTACTATAGTAAAGGATTATGGTAACAGTTCACAACCGCTACCATAGTCAAAAAAATTGCTGTCATAATAACCGTTGTCGCTATCACCGTCGTTGTAGGTCTATGGTGGCAGTTACTATAGCCACTGCCATAGACCACCTATTATAGCGATGTTATGGTATCACTTGATTTAATATTAATTATTGGGGTAGTCTAGCCAGGACACCACAACTACAAGACCTTCTCAATACTACTTGCATTGCACTCGATCACATGTAAATACCGTAAGAAAAAGAAAGACAAGAGAGCACACAATCAAGTATCCACGGATTAGACTAAGGTCTACCTCCATGGGACGTGCAAGCTTCACTATGAGAGAAAGAAAACTAAATAATACAAGAGAAACTTATCACTCAATCCGTGTATATGAGTCTCTCAACAAAAATCTTTAAAATCCTCATAAAAGTTTTTTGACCTCTCAAGAAGCTTCTTAGTACCTCTAGGACGTCACCAGCTTTTTGACGTAATAAACGGCTCATCAATCAAAGTTATATAGTCTCAAGAAACCAAAAAATAGTATTTCAGTAGGAAACTAGTCCCAAATACATTCGAGATGAATTCTAGACCATCTAATCATGATCGCCTCCCTCTTAGGCCGTTGGATCATGCACAAGATCTGTTGATCATGCTTGGATCATTCCTCGACCATCGGATCATGATCGGAAGCTCTCTTGACTGTCAGATCGCGCAAAATAGCATCCCATGATGCCTAATTAAGCCAGATTAAAGTCGCAGCCATCCGATCATGATCGGCTTGAGCCAGAGCCATCGGATTGCGATTGGTCCATGTAACAGTGCCATGGACCACATGAAATGGCTGAGAAAATCAAAATCTAGTCTACACATGCACCCATGAGCCGGCGATCACCATGGACCACGCTCCACCGCATGGGCTAAGTGCCCACATGGCCTACTCCCATGCGGCCCGCGTGCGCTCGCGTGCTTGGCCTAGTGCTGCCATGCACTGCCGGCTTAGGCCGCACCGCCGCCAACCGGCATCACCTGTGGGCCACTTTGGTAGGCCCGAGGACTGGCTACTCCACTCCAATCTTCTTTCGTGCGTATATATCTTCTCCATCTAGACTTTGTTTGGATTGTTCTTGGGTTCATTGGACTCCGTTCATTGTCTTAGATCTCATTCTAGACTTATTATGAATTGAATCAAGATATTTTTCTCAATAATCTCCATCTCAACTCGATATTCGGCCTCTACCTATCTCGAGAGCCTGTGATCCATCTTGCCTCCATGCCCTCGGGCATGCCTGCTGTTTCATGGATGGACAAATGTGAGAGTTAAGCCAGGTCACTCGATCCCACCTTCATCAATGATAATGATCCTTCTAACCTAAGACTTGCTCGAAAAAGTCTCCTACGGTAATAGAAACTTTACTCTACGACGTCGTCTCTCATCCTTTCGAGTCTTGCATCTCGTGCATAATCTACCTCCGCTTGGAGCTCCACCTCACATCGGGCTCTCTCTAGCTCTTGAAGCTCCACTCCGCACTGAGTTTTCTGTTAGATAGTAATGTTCTTTTATCTTCTTCTTTTTCTTCAAAATAATCCTATCGTCGTGCATGACTTTTAGAATTCTATCACCAACTGTCCACCTGTAGCCATTTGAATCTAGTCTGCTCAGTAAGATTAGATTCCGCTTGAAATTCGGTATGTATCGAACCTCCTCCAATCTTCTCACTGCACCATCATGTGTCCTCTAGCTGACCATCTTGGTGCCTCTAATTGCACAGTTCGATCCATCCAGTAGATGAATAGTTCCCTTACTGCTCTCTAGGAGGTCAAACTGCTCCTTTCTACAACAAACATGATATGTGTAAGCAAAATCTAAAATCTACTATTGAAAAAAAGTAAATATCTCTAGAACATCATCCTCTGAATCACTACTGGCTGTCGTTGTAGTAGCCCACATTTGATCCCTGAGCTATAGGCAATCTCTAATACGTTACCCCAACTCATCACATCGATAGCATCTGATCTTGCTAGGATTCCTCATCTTGGACCTAGATCATCCTCCTCACAATCCTTTATTGCTTCGTCTATTGCCATCTGCTCCTCCAAAAATTGCCAAAGTTAAGCTGTCGCCATCTGAGCTCGAAATTGGGTTCTCTCTCTTGAGAATGTCATTCTAGAGAATCGCCGCAGTGACTTCATCTATCTTGATGTTGCTCTTTTCCACTAGAAGAGCAGTTACCAAGGACTCATATGAAGAAAAAAGCGATGCTAGCAAGACCAACACTCGGGTCTCCTCTTGAACCTTCTCATCTGCATTGAGAAGATTTGTGAGAATCTTCTGAAAGTAGCTGAGATGCTCTTGCATGCTCTGTCCCTCCATCATCCGTAGTTGATAGAACTACCTCCAAAGAAAGAGGGTATTGGTGAGGGACTTCACCATATACAACTCCTCGAGTTTCGACCACAACACTATCGAAAAAGTCTCACCAAGTATATGGATCACCACCTCATCTATCAGGCACATGCGGATAGTACTCACCATTTATATCTATCACCGCTCCTTGGTCTTTTCCTCTATGGTGTCTGATTTCTTTGCATTGAAGAGAGTATTGATCAAACCATGTTGGATGAGCACGTCCTTCATCCTCACTTACCATAAGAAAAAATTGCTCTTTCCATCCAATCGACTGATCTCCATCTTGATTGTGCTTGTCTTCTCCATCTTCTTTGATCTCGATTCATACCATCATGATCTGGGCAACCACAAGCATTGTTATTGTCTAGCTCTAATACTAATTGTTATGGTATTAACTTGCTCTAAAACCAATTATTGGGGTAGCCTGGCTAGGACACCATAACTACAAGACCTTCTTGATAACACTTGTGTTGCACTCGATCACGTGTGGATATTATAAGATAAAGAAAGAAGAATACAATACAAGAGAGCATACAATCAAGTATACATAGATTAGACCAAGGTCGACCTCTATAGGGTGTGCAAGTTTCACTATAAGAGAAAGAAAACCAAACAATATAAGAAAAACTTACCACTCAATTCTTGTACAAGAGTTTCTCAACAAGAAGCTCCAAAATTCTTATAAAAGCTCTATAAAATCTCTCAAGAAGCCTCTCAGTATCTCTGGAATGTCACTAGCTTTCTGACATAATAAATAGTTCATCAATCGAAGTTATATGGACTCTAGAAATCCAAAAATAGTATTTCAGTAGGAAATTCAGTCCCAAACACATTCGAGATGAATTCTGGACCATCCGATCATGATCGACTTCCTTCTGGGCTATCGGATCATGCACAAGATCTCTTGATCTTACTTGGATCGTTCCTCAATCGTTGAATCACCACTGGGAGCTCTCCTGGCTGTTAGATCATGCAAAACAGCATCCCATGATGCCTAATCAAGTCAGATCAAAGCCCCAACTATTTGATAGTAACCGATTTGAACCAGAGCCATCGGATCATGATCGGTCCATGGAACGGTGCCATAGACTACATGAAATGGCTGGAAAAACCAAAATCTAGTCCATGCATGTGCCCATGAGCCAGCGGTCCACCATGGACTGCGCTCCACCGCATGGACTGGGCATCCATGCGGCCCGCACATGATTGCACGCTTGGCTAGCCCAATCTACCAAGCGCTGTCGGCCTAGGCTGCACTACCATCGATCGGCACTACCTGTGGGCCCCTTCGATGAGCCCGAGGATCGACTACTCCACTTTGATCTTCTTTTGCATGTATTTTCTCTATTTAGATTCTATTTGAGCTATTCTTGGGCTCGTTGGACTTTGTTCATCATCTTGGATCTCATTTTAGGCTTATTATGGATTGAATCTTAAGACATTTTCCTCAACAAGCGGTTGATGAATTGCTGTCGTAGACAACCTATGGCTGTGGTTGGTGAGCCACTGCCATAGGACTGAATCTTAAGACATTTTCCTCAACAAGCAATTGGTGAACAATTGCCATAGATAACCTATAGTAGTAGTTGGTGAACCGCTGCCATAGAACCTATGGCAGCGGTTGAATGAACCGCTGCAATAGCTTCTATGGTAGCTGTTCACCAATCGCTGCCATAGGTACTCTATGGCAGTGGTTCCATAACCGTTGCCATAGATCTAGTATAGTAGTTTTGTAACCACTGTCATAGGTTATGGCAGCAGCTGGCACATGATCTATGATAGTGATTGGCACGCCTATGGCCACGATTTTGCATCCATTGTCATAGATTTTGAATAATAAAAAAAATATAAATTTTTTAATTTTTATTTTTTTATCTAATAATTATAGTTTAATGTATAATACAAGAAAATATTATAAACATAAGAATATTTCTAAAATACTCAAATTTTATTACTAAATAAAATTTATTAAAATATTTTTTAAAAAAATACATCAAAAGTTAGTTAAATTTACATCTAATTCATCATCATTGGAAGGAGATGGAGTGCAAGCTAGAGTTGGAGCTAGAGCTGGAGGGGCTGGAGCTGAAACGTTGACCAACATGTCCTCAAGGCTCATGAAGTTAGCTCCAAAACACGTGCTGAGCCTCATCACCATAGCGGTCATGATGTCCTGTAGCTAAGCAGCCTGCTCCCTAGCTTGGGCAACCTGATCTCTAGCCTAAGCTGCCTACGTCAATGCCTCCTCAAGCTGCACTCGACTGACGATACCAGAAGTATGTAAAAAGAAGCTCACCTCAGATCAGTAGCTCATTGACATATGTTCGAGCCTGCATCGAATCCTTCAAGAGTGCTCAGGTCCAAAGACCTGGAGGCTAAAGGTATCTGAGTCCTCACTCGCGAGTGCATCTAACTGCTCCTATAATTATAAATTCAAATAAAATATCATAAGAAATGTTATAATACTAATCATATTAAAATTCTATTTATTACTTACAAAAATTTTATTGATCGCGGTATTCATTGGCATGCCCTTCTTGTCCGTACGACTGGATTGAAAGATGACACTATGGGTGGGCATCACGTCCTCTCTCGTCAGCTGTAACAATGGATCAATTTATTAGAAACATGCAAAAAAAATATTAATTTAATTTATAAACTAAGATTTAAAATTCATTATCTCTCTATACACATGACTAGTCATAGACTCATGCCTAAGAGTGTGCGTGTACTCCTAAGCCATTCGATTCTTCCAATTCTGATGGGAGGTAGCCTAAAAAATATTTAAATAAATAATAAATATTTAAAAATATTTAAATATAATTGTTAGTGTATTGAAAAATTTAAAAGTTAGAAATGAAATCTAGAACTTCTGACTCCTCCAATGCCTAACCATCCCCTCCCACTGACTTGGGGGATAGTCCTGAATCCAAGGAACAAGCTCCTCTAAAGTGTCCCATCGGTACTCGAGCCATCTTCTATGGAGCTTGATCTTGTAGTTTCAGTACAACTTTCTAATCTTCTTTAATCGTGCATCTCGAGCCCTCTTATGATATGAAAAGTCGTACCTTCTCTGTACAAAATTATTAAAAGTTAGTTATAAAATTATTCTAATCAAACATAGTATAAATATATCAAATGCATAAATATAATTAAGATATACTTACCCATATCTCCTTCCATACCTGGTCCCTAACACCAGCATCCATCAATTATGAGTCTATGGGCAGTATTGGAATAATGTCGAACTGCCTCACAAGTACTCCAAAAAAGAAATGCATCTCCGTGCAGCCTTCCCAACTGGCTTCCCCTCCTAATTGTACTCTACCATCACTTGATGCTAGCAGTTCCACACATGCGATATGCATGTGGGATAGAAAAATATCCTATTGGATGATGCACCTATAACAAAAATACATTATACAAATATATAAGAGTGTATAATAACTATATAAATAAAAAAATAAATAATTGACATAATAAAAATATATACTCACTGGCCATGGGATCGTGCGACATGGATGCTAGTGGAGACTCATCGGTGGATGGAGCATGTGCCAAAGATGTGGCTGATGGTGGAAGCTTAGATGCCGATAGAGGAGTAGATGCCAGTGAAGAAGTAGATGCTGATGGTCCCTGGGCAGTCAATGTAGAGGTGGATGGAGTATGCATCCACCTCTGCCTGTGACTTAGATGCGAAGCTCTACGTAGCCCATCGAGGGATGGGGATAAAAGCTAGATGACATTTTGGTGCCATCATGACCTGCAATATTAATGAACATTAACCAATAAAATATGTTGAATAATAATATTAGTAGAGCATTAATAAATAGGCTCTAACTAACTAGAGTCTATTTAAATCTTACCATATTTTTACATCATGCTCAGTTGATAGGAAAGGTCAAGCAGGTATGCAATACCAAGCTTTGCATTGTATAGCAATACTGCTTATCAAAGCACGTATCTAGTAGAAAAAATAAGCAATATCTTGAAAATGTTGCATTGAAAATCAATGTTAAGGTTTGTAACTTTATTATAAGTTCATTTTGGTTAATCTAGATGATTGTTCTTTCTGATATATCTACATGGATAGGTTGAGCTCATCATAGATATCCGAGAAATTATAGTACATGATGCAGAGGATTTCCTCCCTCTCTAACTGACATTAAATATCATTTTCATATATACCTAATTAAATGTATCCTATCACCAACTAATAGGTAAAGATAGATCCTATCCCATTTAGAAATTGTAATAATTTTATAGATTCATTACAATAATCAAATAATATGCAATAGGGACCGAAAGTAATTTTGGTAGCATTTTTTTTTAGTTCTCTCATGTAGGAAGAATAAAAGAGAAATACTGTCCAAAATTTCTTTTGAAACTTTCAGCATATCATTTGATTACTATAATTATCAATAGAATTATTTGTGATTTTTAAACTATCAAAATTGGATAATCAATTGATCATTATACATAATTCTTCCATCCATACAAAAAATATATAAATGTATGGATGCCAGAGATAATATACACTAATCAATTGACGGATTTATCATTATACAATACAATTAACAAAAGCAACACACTACTATAAAAAAGGGCTATGGCAGCAGTTCGTAACTATTGTCGTAACCCAAAAAATCATTACCATAGGTTATGACAGCGATTTTTTAATCGCTGCTACTGCGACCGTCATCGTAGCTCTATGGCAATGGTTGTTGCAATGATTATTTGAACCACTGCCATAGATAGTCTATTACAGCGGTTTATAAACCACTGCCATAGATTATCTATGGCGGTGGTTATATAACTGCTGTCATAAATAATCTATAGCAGTAGTTTATTAACCATTGCTATAGGTCCAATGTAACGATTGGTACCGTTTGCATCAAAAATCTATGGCAGTGGTTGGCATGGATATGGCAGTGATTATAAAACTACTACAATAGACCTTAAATAATAAAAAAAATTAAAATTTTTATTTTTTTATATATTTTACTTGATAAATATAGATATATAATATAAGAAAATATAATAAACATAAAAATTATTCTAAAATGCTAAAATTTTATTACCAAATAAAATTTATTATAATTTTTTTTAAAAAAATAAAATATATCAAAAGTCTCCTAAATCTACATCATCGTCGTTGTCACCGAGAGCTGGAGTCGGAGCTGGTGCTGGAGCCGCAGCCAGAGCTGAAGCTGGAATGCGGGCCAACATATCCTTGAAGCCCGTGACTCCAAAATATGCACTGAGCATCGACATCATGTTTCTCACGATGTCCTCCAGATGAGATGCGCGTTCCTCAGCCCGATCTGCCCGCGTCGTAGCATGATCTGCTCGTGCCAATGCCTCCTCAAGCTCCTCTCGATTGACGACACCAGAAGTCTATGAGAAGATGCTCGCCTCGGACCAGTAACTGGTCGGTGTGTGTCCAGGCCTGCATCGGATCCTCCCAAAGTGCTCAAGCCGCAAGACCTGAGATAGATGGTCATAGGGTCCAGAGGTATCCGAGCCCTCACTCGCAGGCACATCTAACTAATCCTATAATTATAAATTAAAATAAAATTTTATAAGAAATGCTATAATACTAATCATATATACTAATATATTTAATACTTACAAAAATATGCTCGATCACGACGTTCATCGACCTATCCATCTTGTCCGTACGGCTGGATCAAAAGATCTCGCTATGGTAGGGCATCACTCCATCTCTCATCAGCTATAACAAAGAATAAATTTATCAGAAGGATGATAAAAAAATATGAATTTACTTTATCTAGTAAGATTTAGAATTAATTACCTCTCTATGCACATGATTGGCCATAAACTCGCAACCTAGAGTGTGCGTATACTCCTAGACTGCACGGTTCTCTCGATTCTGATGGAAGGTAGCCTAACAAATATTCAAATAAATAATAAATATTTAAAAAATATTTAAATAAAATTTTAAGTATATTAAAAAATTTAAAAGTTAAAAATTTTACCTCGAACTTCTGGCTCCTCCAGTGACTAACCATCCTCTCTCACTGACTCGAAAAACAGTCCTGTATCCAGGAAACAAGCTCCTCTGGAGTGTCTCATCGGTGCTCGAGCCATCCTCTATGGAGCTTGACCTTGTAACCCCGGTACAACTCCCCGATCTTCCTCAGTCGGGCATCTCGAGCCTCTCGTGATCGAGAAAGTCGTACCTCCTCTACATAAATTTATCAAAAATCAGTTACAAAATTATTCTAATCAAACATATATAGTGTAAATATATAAAATACATAAATATAACTAAGATGCATATACTTACCCATATCTCTTTCCATATCCAATCTCTGATGGCAGCATCCATCAAACGCTAGTATCTGAGCTCTACGAAAATGATGTCCGACTGCCTCATAAGCACTCCGAAAAAGGAATGCATCTCCCACGTGATCTTTCCTACCGGCCTTTCCTTCGCATCATAATAGACCATCACTTGATGCTAGCGGTTCCACATATGTGCCATACGTGTGGGATCGTGAAATGTCTGGTTGGATGATGCACTTGCAATGCAAATATGTTATGCAAATATATAAGTGTACAAATACTATATAAAAAATAAAGTTGTGCTAATATAATAAAAACGTACACTCAGATATTTGCGTAGTAGCATGTGTCTCAGATATGGACGATGATAGAGGCTCAGTTGTCAGTGGAGTAGATGCTGTTGATGGAGTAGATATCGACGGTGGAGGTCCCTAAGCAATCGATGCTAAGGTGGACGGAGTATGCTCCGACTGCTCCTCGGATGCTGAACTGCACGTAACCCACTGAGGGGCAGGAGTGAAAGCTAGATGGTATTTCGATGCCATCGTGACCTGCAACGTTAATGAATATTAATCAATATAACATGTTGAATAATAAATTAGTATAGTATCAATAAATAGTATCTAATATGTACACTAATCAATTGACGGGTCTATCGTTATGATATGCAATAAATCAAAGCAACAAGATATAAATATCCAGAAAATGTTATGCAATAAATTCTACAACATGAATTACATACATAAATAATTAAAGATGAGCAATAGTCGTAGATCCGATCTATTGTGCGAATCTTGGTGTTAATTCAGAAACCTGAAAGAAGAATAAAGTAGATGATGGTGGAACCTTAGGACTTAAAATTGGAACCTTAGAGAGATATATCAAATTCTATTTGCTTAAAAGCTGAGCCAGCTCCGTGCCTGAGACAGTCGACTCCATGCCTGAGAATCCAGCTTGGGTTCTCCACCAGTCGGCTCGATCATGGCCTAAGCCAGCTCGGCTACATATCCAAGCTGGCTCGACTGTGTGCCATCCCCTCGATCACTCTCTCTCTCGATCTCTCTTGCCAATGATGGTGGCGAGACCGAACCCCTCCCTCTCAACTTTTTCATCTCTCGATCTTCCTCTCTCCCTCTCTCGATCTCCCTCACCGATGAGGTCGGACCCCATCTCTCCCTCTCTCACTCTCTCGATCTTCCTCACTGGTAAGGCTAGACCCCATCCCTCCCAGTGATGCCGGTGAGGCCGAACCCCCTCCCTCCCTCTTTCGCTCTCTCGATCTCCCACTCTCCCTCTCTCAATCTCCCTCATCGGTGAGGTCGAACCCCCTCCCTCCCAATGATGGTGGTGAAGTCGGATCCCTCCCTTCCTCTCTCAAGTACAGACCCGTTGGATATTCGAGTTTGGATCCAGTACCAATAATTAAAATTGGATCCAAATCTGAATATCTTCAATCCAAACCCAATCTGTTGATAGATCTAGTCCACAGCCACCGATATGGCACAGCCCAAGGCTACCGCCACGGCATGACCCAAAAATTATAGCATGCAGATAATTATAATATTTATAATAAATATTTATAATATTTATTATAAATATTTTATAAATTATTATAAATATGCATGATTAATAAATAATACTATAAAATTTAAAAAAATTATACCTATGGCTATAGAGAGTAGGTCGCACCGAAAGATTCGAGGGTCGCTGCCGATGATGCTAGAGGAGAACGATGGCACTAGAGATAATCTGTGAAAATAAAAGTAAGATAGTGAGATAGAGAAGAGAGAGAAAGAGAGAGAGAGTAGAGGTGGTTGGGGATGGAGGGCCAGGGGGAGGGGGGCATAGTGACGAGGAGAACCAGGAGGCACAGTGATGGGAGGGTCGGCGATCGGAGGGGGAGTGTGGGGGTGGGGGGTCGGGTGGAGGGTGGCGGGGAGGGACGGTCGAGGATGGGGGGGCTGGGGGTGGGGGGTGGCAGGGTGGCGGGGAGGGGCGATCGTGGATGGGGGGAAGGAGGGGTGGCCGGAGGGAGGATGGGGGGTGGAAGGGAGGAGCAGCCAGACATGGAGGGGGCTGGGGGGTGGCAGGGGGTGGCGGGAAGGGATGGCCGGGGATGGGGGGGAAGGAGGGGCAACCGGGGGGAGGATGGGGGGTTGCGGGGAGGGGCGGGGGTGGTGAGTGGCGGGGAGGAGTGGCCGGGGATGGGGGAAGGATAGGCGGCCGAGAGGAGGGTGGGGGGTGGGGGGCTGGGTGGGGGATGGGGGTGGTGGGGAGGGCAGCCGGGGATGGGAGGCCGAAGGGGGAGGGGGAAGGAGGGGCGGCACCGACCGAGGGGGAAGGATGGGCGACGTCGGCCTGGGGGGGAAGGAGGGGTGATGCCTACCGGGGCGAAAAGAGGGGCGATGCCGATCGAGGGGGGAAGGAGCCTCACCGATGATGAAGAGGAGGGGGAGAGACAGAGAGAGAGAGATCGAGCGCGCACGGAAGGAAAGCAAAAAAAATTTGATAGTTTTTAACCTAATCTACGGTAGCGGTTCTATAATCACTGCTGTAAATCTATAGCAGCGATTTTTGATAACCACTGCCATAGATTGAAAATATTTTTTTTTATTTTTTTCTAAATATTATATAATTTTAAAATATAATGTCCATCTTCATTATTCATTATCTAAATAATTATCATTAGAGTGTCATCACAAAAGGTCACCTCGATCCGATGGCCCTAGCTTCATCGATCAAAAAAATTTGATTTCGACGATCACGAACGATGATACGATGATCTGATAGATAGAGACCTTCGATGGATTCAAAAATTTGCAACGATGATCTTGATGATGTTTGTATCATACTATCAAAGTTTTACTTCAATCGGATATCGTTATCATGGTCAATTTAGTATGCAATGATTTCGATAATTAAATTAGAAATAAGCGATCAAAGGATTAAACGGCATTTGATTATGAGATCATTTTTTAGTTAAATGATTTTTGTTATAATTTTAAATATTTTATATGATAATGATAGTAAAATTTAAATCATTTTCATATAAACTATTCATGTTAAGCAGATATTGCAAAAGCACGAGCATAACAACCAGTGAAGTTTTAGAATGGTTATCAGGAGACATATAATTTTTGATTGTTCTTCATCTCATGAGTTGAATTTTATAATCACCATCATAAAAAATAATTAAAGTAGTAGTCAAGATTATTTATAAAAAAAAAATTCGCATAATCGAACATAGTTTGGTCTTTTGATCACTCGTTTATCATTTAACGGCCGAAACTAATCTATACTAAATTGACCAAGATAACGATATCCGATTGAAGTGAAACTTTGATAATACTCTATAAACATCACTAAGATTATCGTTGTAGATTTTTGGATCCATCAGAAGTCTTCATCTATCAGATCATTGCATCATCATTTATGGTCGTCGAAATCAAATTTTTCTGATTGATGAAGCTAGGGCCATTGGATCGAGGCAACCTTTTGTGACGATACTCTAATGATAATTATTTAAATAATGAATGGTGAAGATGGATATTAAATTTTAAAATTATATAATATTTAAAATATATATATATATATATGACAGCGGTTACAATTAATCGCTACCATAAATTAGCTTATAGCAGTGGTTCCTAAAAATCGCTGCTATAGGTCCGACTTATGATAGGGGTTATAATAAACCGCTGCTATAGGTTGACCTATAGCAGAATCGCTGCCATAGGTCGACCTATAGCAGTGGGTTTTAGGAACCGCTGCTATAGGTCCGACCTACGGCAGTGATTTTCAGTAATCACTGCTACATGTCGAACTTATGGTAATGGTTACAAAAATCGCTTTCATAGGTCTGACCTATAGCAGCGGTTAACGAAAATCACTGCCATAGGAGCTATGACAGCGATTTCGAAAATCGCTACCATAGTATGCGCTGTCATAGGCCATTTTTGTAGTAGTAATAAGATATAAACAGTTATCCAAAAAATGTTATACAATAAATTCTACAATATGAATTACATCCATAAATAATTAAGGAGGAGCAATAAATAATTTCACTTTCTATCTACCTTCTAAGATTAAGAAAAACCTGTCTCTAACATTCCCATTATATATTATCTTAAAAGCATTAAGAAGTACTCCTTAATTTAGTCAGGTTAGAAATTACCTTAAATATTAGAAAATTAAAAAATAAAAAAATAAAAATAAAAAGGAGGCTCAGATTCATTATTTAATCATGCATTACAACATTACTTTCAGTATCCACTATAACTAAACCAAATCAACTGTGAACAATTGTCCGCTAAATAGTTACTGGCTATCTAAGATCGTCTTGCCATTCAAAATTATTAAAATATTTGTAGGAGAAGAGAAAAAATAAGAAAGCTCATATCACAAAAATCATACTAAAAATTAACCATTTTTCACCTAAAATCATCACAACCTCTTTATAAAAAAAAGAAAAAAAACTAATTTTTTAAAATAAAATATTATAGATAAGTCAACTCGAAGGCTTATCAACCTAATTGAATATATATATAATATTTTTATTATTATAAAATTTAATAATTTAAAGTATAATATTAAGTTATGAATATATTTTAATTTATGAATAAAAAATAATAAATAATTTATGAATAATATTAAATTTAATAATTTAAAATATAATATTAAGTTATGAATATACATTAATTTAAGAATATAATAATAAATAATTTATGAATAATATAATAAATTTAATATTATATTCATTAAGCATCAAAAATTACATCAATTAATATGTTAGTCTTCCAAGTCATATAATATATATGCTTAAAAAAATAAATTAATAAAAAATTAAAAAAAATATAAATTAATAAATAAATTAATAGATAAATCAATAAAAATAGCGGGGTCAAAGGATACCGGTAGAGGCAGTCGATGGAGGGGCAAGGCCAAAGCCAGTGGCTAGGTGGGGTGCAGGGCCAAAGGGGACCGGCAGCGGGGTGGGGTGCAGGATCGGAGCCAAGAGAGGCAGGCCAAAGGGGGCCGACGGTGGGGCTGGCTAGCGGCAGGGCAAGCCGACGGTGAGGCAGAGTGCAGGGCTCATGGCGGCATTGGAGGGAAGGGGGCAGTAGGGCTAAGGGGGCGGTGGTGGAGGGAGGGAGCCGACGTGGGGCTGAGGGAGAAAGGGAGCCCAGGGAGCCAGAGTCGGAGGGAGTCGAGGGAGCCAGAGCTAGTGGTAGGGCTGAGGGAGGGTGCAACCGCGGGTGGGCCGATGTGGGGTGGTAGCTAGGGCACGGGTAGCCAAGGCGAGAAGAGAGAAAGAGAGAGAGGGAGGTGGCCGACGATGGGGTAGGCCAGTGGAGGGGCAAGTCGATGGTGGGGAGGGTAGTTAGGGCTCAATTAGAGAGGAGAGAGAGTGTGTGTGGAGGTTGGAAAGATGAAAAAATTGGTGCACAGAAAAAATTTTATGCCAGACCTATGGCAGCGATTTTCAAAACTGCTGCCATATGTCTATTGTAGTGCTTATTATATAACCACTGCCATTTGATCTATAGCAGTGGTTATCAACCGCTGCAATAGAACCTATAATAGCGATTTTTAACAATCATTGCTATAGATGCAAATATAAATTTTTTTTTAAATATAATATAATTTTAAAATTTAAAATTTATCTTCATCGTTCCTTATCTAAATAATTATCGTTAGAGTATCATTACAAAAGATCGCCTTGATCCAATAGCCCTAGCTATGTCGATCGATAAAATTTGATTTCAATGGCCCCGAAAGACCGCATGATGATCTAATAGATAAAGACTACCAATTAATCCAAAAACTTGCAATGATAATCTTGATGATGTTTGTAGCACACTATCAAAATTTTACTTTAATCAAACATCATTATCGTGGTCAATCTAGCACTGAATGATTTCTATCGTTAAATGAAAAATATGTGATCAAAAGGCCAAATAGCATATGATTAATAGATGATTTTTTAGATAATTGATCTTTACTATTAATTTAATTATTTGTACGATAGTGATTGTAAAATTCAAATCATATTTATATAAACCATCCATATTAAGCATATCTTACAAAAGCACAAGCATAATTATATAAGACCTTTAAGAATGAGTACTAGGAGATATATAGTTTTGAATCATTCATATATATGCTATTTGAATTTTACGATCACCACCATACAAATGATCAAAGTAGTATCTAAGATCATTTATTTAAAAATTATCTTATAATTGGATACTATTTGGCCTTTTGATCATCATTTTTTATTGAACGCTCAAAATCATTCTGTGCTAGATCGATAATGATAATGATGTCTGATTAAAATTAGATTTTGATAGTATACTATAAATATCATTGAGATCATCATTGTAAGTTTTTGAATCAATCAATGATCTTTATCTATCAGATCATCATATGATCGTTCATAATCGTTGAAATCAAATTTTATTGATCAACGTAGCTAGAGCTATCGGGTTGAGGCAGTCTTTTGTGATGACACTCTAATGATAATTATTTAGATAATGAATGATGAAGATGGGCTTTAAATTTTAAAATTTTACTATATTCAAGAAAAATATAAAAAAAATTATATTATGCATTTATAGTAGCGGTTATACATAACCACTGTCATAAATAGGATCTACAGCAGTGGTTAGATAAAATTACTACCATAGATTGGACCTATGGTAGCGATTATATGTAACTGCTATCATAGATCCAATCTATGACAGTGGTTCTATGTAACTGCTACTATAAGTCCTTCACTGATTGAGCATATAGCAGTGGTTGACTATCTACTGCAATAAATTGAATCTTTAATAGTGATTAAGCATAACCGTAGCTATAGATTTGATCTAATATAGCAGTTATATCTAACCACTATTATAGATTTTACTTATAGCAGCAGTTTTGCGTAACCGCTGCCATAGGTTGACCTATGATAGCAATTTTGCATAACAACTATCATAGGTCCTATCTATGATAGCAATTAGGTCGTGGCTCCATTTTGTAGTAGTGATATCAGTTTGATCTGAGGGGGAATCACTAGAAGATTGTGAAAATCATTCTTAAGTATTTGAAAAATACTAAGAACCAGTGGCTCATTTATGGTAAGTCAGATTTAAAACTTGTGGATTTTACAGAGTTCAGTTTTTAATTTGATCATGATGATAGCAAGAGTGTGTTGGGATATGTGTTTACCTTCAATGGTGGAGCTATCTACTAAAAAAGTTCTAAGTAGACACTATGGCTGACTTAGTTTATGAGATAGAGTACATAGCGGCATCTAATACTGCCAAGAAAGCTGTATGGTTGAGAAAATTCATCACCGAGCTTGAAATGACATCCTTCCTTGATGGTCCAGTTCTACTCTACTATGATAGCACTGGAGCCCTTGCTCAAGTGATGGAACCGAAGGCACATTAGTAGATGAAGCATACTATACGTTGCTACCATCTTATCCAGGAGATCATGGATTAAGATGATGTTGAGCTTCAGAAGATTAATGAAAAAAAAACCTAGCTAACCCATTCACTAAAACCCTTATGATAAAGGAGTTCGATGATCATAAGTCGAAGATGGATATACGATACTGTACTAATTGGTTTTAGTCCAAGTAGGAGTTATTGAAAATTATGTTCCAAAGCCAATAATCAACCTATTGATGATTAAGCTATTTTTGTAATTATATATGAATAAAATATTATTTTAGCTTTTTCATCATAAGTAGTGTACATCTTCTAATGAACTCTTATATTGTGATGAAGTTTTTAGGACTATTTGAAATTGATAAAAGATGATTTATCGTTTAGTCCTTAAATCTATTCACAACCAAATGATATGCTATTACAAGGACGATAACTGTATCAAGTATAGATCGTTGTGTGCTATATGGATTGGTTGTCTTAACCAAGGAGTGTGAAGACACTGGTATGGTATGTAGGTGATATGTAGGGGTACATCTACACTAAATGTGACCAACTTCGGAGCATTCTGCTGTCAAGGCTTGCTCCAAATGAAAATGGATATAAGTGTCTCTCTGACCTAAGATTATTATGGTGACTTGCAAGTAACTCAAATCGTGCTTTGATGTCAAACTACCTGAATCCGATACCATTCCTAGATGATCACATCAATTGGTATAGGAATTTATTCCTATGCTACCAGCTTAGATTCGAACCTATAGGGTCACACACATTAGAGATTTCTACAACATCTGATGGCTAATACAGAGTCCCACTGGACTAGATCTCTATGATCAAGAGTCCTAGATTCAAACTCTATGATCAAGAGTTTTACTGATCTAAAACTTTATGATCATGAGTTTCACTAGACTGAAACTCTATGATCAAGAGTTTCACTTGGCTAGGACTCTATGATTAAGAGTTTCACTGAGTTGGAACTCTGTTACCTAGAGACCCATCGGATTGGGACTCTATATTTATGAGATAATTAATTAGAAATTAGATTGTTGATTAACTCAATTTGATTGAGTAATGAGTTTTGGATCAAGTTTGATTGAATTGGATTCAACTGGATTTGATCTAATTAGGTTATAAGATGACCTAATCGCTAAGGAAGATTGTTCCCTGATTTGATTAGGGCTTAGGCTCAATTAATATCTAATTTAATTTGAATTTAATTGAGATGGTTTAAGCTGCATTTGATTAGGTTTATTCTGATCTAATTGGATCTTGCCAAATGATTTTGGTTGAAGACTTAATTGGATAAAACTTAGAGTCCAATTTGATTGGACTGCTTCCTAGTGCCATGACCTTTGACCACTGCCCTCTATTCTCCATGAGAATTCAGATTCTTGTGAAGATTACATGCACCCCTTAATGCCTCATGCCCCTTCTATTCATGCCCCAGTCGATAAAGATAAGTTGGTTGAAGAATGAATTCAAATGAGATTTGAATTTAAGGGTTAACCATTCTTATTTCTATCCATTCCCATGCCATCTCCATGGTTTATTATTTTTTATCGTCCATTTAAAAGAGAAATAGTGTATCATCCTCTGACTCACTACTGGCTATCGCTGTAATAGCCCTTGGCTAATCTTTGAGTTATGAGCAATCTTTGGTATGATGCTCCAACTCATCGCATTGGTAGTATCTGATCTTGCTCAAGTCCCTTATCTTGAACTTGGACCATCCACTTCGTGATCTCCTACCGTTCTGTCTTCTATCACCATCACCTTCAGACACCATCAAAGCTGAGTTACCACTTGAACTCAAGGCTCAGTTCTTCCATCTAAAAATCTTGTTCTAGAGTAAAGCAAAAGTCATCTTTTCTATCTTGATGGTGTTCTTTCTTACTAGAAGAGCACTCACCAAGGACTCATAAAAAGAAAAAAGTGATGAAAGCAAGACCAATGCCCTAGCCTTCTTCTCAACCTTCTCACCAATGCTGAGGAGGTCGGTGAGGATCTTCTGAAAGTTGCTAAGATGCTCTTACATGCTCTGCCTCTTGGTCATCCATAGCTGATAGAATTGCTTCCATAGGAAGAGCACGTTGGTGAGTGACTTTGCCATGTACATCTCCTCGAGCTTCAACTACATCATCATCAAAGAAATCTCACCAAGCATATGGATCATCATGTCATCCACTAGGTACAGGTAGATCATACTCACCGCCTGCATTTGGAGCTCCTTCAATCCTTTACGTCCATGATAGTCAGCATCTCTTTGCATACGAGAGCATCGATCAACTTCTATTAGATGAGCACAACCTTCATCCCCGCTTATCGCAAGACAAAATTGCTCTTTCGATCAAACCTGTTGATCTCCACCTTGATTGAGCCCGACTTCTTCTTCTTTTTCAATCTTGATCACCACTACCATAATCTATGCTCTAGTACCATCTAGCTCTAATACTAATTATTGAAGATCTTGTACTAGAGTATTGCGATAGGAAGAAAGAAGAAATAAAAAAAATATAATCAAGTATATGGATTAGACCAAAGTCTACCTCCATGAGGCATACAAAGACTTCACTATGAGAAAAGAACAAGTACAAGAGGAGATTCTTATGCTCTCAACCCTTTATACACAAATCTCTATTAACTTAGAAGCTCTCACCTCTCACCCCTTACAAAAGCTTTCTCTTTCTAGGAGATCCCTAAAATGATCATTGTCAGTTGCCTGACAGTCTGTTCGAAGCCTCTTACTTCTACTCTCTACTGGTGCCCTAGACCTCTACCTACTTCAGGATCTCTGTTGCTTGCTGCTACCATAGATGCACCATAGTTTCTCCTCTCTGCCGTCAGGCCTGTTTATAGGCCCAAATCAGACTCCTGGTCGAATCTAAAGCCTTGATCAAATCTGAAAAACCTAGTCCACCATTTGATCGTGTTTGCAAACTTTCCTCGCCATTGGATCATGCCACAGTCCCTGTAGAACTCCATAGGCCATGAGAAACCAACCCAAAAATGCCTTTGGTCCACCACAGACCATGTGAAATGCATGGGGAAACCATCCTGGTCCATGCCTCATGCATGGATCACATGAAGCTGCCACGGCTGCACGCCTGCATGCGCTATGCTCGTGGCCGGCCTGCTCGCATGCGCCAATGCTGGGCCTGCCTGTGTGCTGGGCCATGCGTGGTGTTGGTTGTACCCCCACTGGGTCGTGTGCTACAGGCCGCTGACCCACGCATTGCAAGTCCTTGGGCCGCACGTTGTAGGCTGCCTAGGCTGTCCGTCATTCCAATGGGCTTTCTCTCTGGGCTTCTTCTTGTTGCGGTCTTTACTGTGAACTTTTTATGAATTGAATTTGAGATGTTTTTCTTAATATTTCGGTGGGGGACCCTCTGATACTCAAGTTAGCTAGAGCCTTGGGAACAGTAAAAAGAAAAGAAGATGAGTGTTGGAAGAGTTGAGAGTATCCTCCCTCTTCTTCTCCTTGCTAGCTTGTGCTTACCCTTTATTTCTTACTTGAAGGTTTGCTTTGTACCTCTTTCGTATGGAGGTTGAGCCCACAAGCTACTTACCAGAATCTGTGAGTTTATTAGATCGACCACTATAGACCATTAGGCCACATTCTGGCCTTCTGCTGAGGGAGGAATCTCCCCCTTCTCCTTTGAGTTATAGTTGTTAGTCGTGGACATCAGGCGAAGACTTCTTCTAATTGGTTGGTTGGGTTAGCAGTCTTTGGTCCACATCGGATGTGACCTTGCCATATTGTCTTGGATGAGCCCAAGAGGATTACACTCGGCCAGTGGATTACTTGCGCAACATGTAGTATGTTACCTTCTGTATTTTTATATTTTATTTATATCTACGATTCCACCGATGCATTAGGTCTCCTTCATGCATGATCTCCGATTGTTCCTCCATCTTTGGCATGCCTCTCGTCCACCCCCGCAAACTCAGGCCACAACCCTCATGTCCGTCAGCACCGCCCATCCCTTTACGCACCATGCCAAGCTGCACACCACCATTTGTGTCAGCCTCCTCAGTGAAAGCACTACCTTCTCCTCAGCCCTTTGCCATGGCCACCTCTACTGCCACCAGCAACAGCCCTGTACTACTAGCATCTAGGAGATCTTAGACCAATGACAGCAAAGTGGTATATAGAGTGGCAAATTGGCTATTGTGGTGGCCATTAGACGAGTAGGAGAAGAGAAATGAGAAATAGAGAGATGGCTCCAAACAACTCGATCACCTTCAAATACTCATCCCTCCACAGCTATAATTTTTCTAATTAGACCCATCTGGATGTGGCCCATACTAATACGCATCTGATTTTGTTTACATATTTTAATTAATCTAGACTCTGACTAAAGAAAAACCTTCAATAAAGTAATAAAGATATATTTGATGGTTAAATGAATTTGAGCTCTATTCAACCATCGTGGATACCGTCCATCTTCAATCTTTACGACTAATTTAGATACAACCTTTGATGAATGAGGTACATTGTAAAAGAATATCTATGGACTTGGTCCCCTATTCATCTGAGAGCTTGTGAAATCATTTCCATCGGGTATACTCGAAGTAGGGTTAGAAAAATCAAGGTGCTGCTCGTCGTTCACAAGAAGCATCCAGTATTTTTTTCTTATGATCACAGATTGCAGGTCATTGCAGTTACTAACTTTGAATCGAGGATTCATTCAAGACTTGAACAACAATGGCTGGAGGTATATTTTTTCTACAATAAAGTTATAATTTTTTATATTAAATGATATCAGAGCTAGGTTCATGCTATTTTATTCAGTCAGTGATATGTCATATTTTAGATTTATTCTTTATATATTAAAAATTATTATTTATGAATAAAATGAAGAATAAAAGGGATCATTGTTTCTTCCTCCGGCAACTATCCGATCAGCCATAGATCCATTTTTGAATTCAATAAATAATTTATTTTATTTAAAGCCTTTGATTTATTTATTTATTTTTTTATTTTTGGGGGTTGGTTGTTTTAAATAAATAAATAAAAGGAAAAATTAGGGCCAACGGCATTCATGGATCTTCTACCGCTGTGCCCTTCTCCTCCCATCCGAGTTTCAATCCTAACACCTACGTGATGGTTGGAGCTTTTGGAAAAGAGGGCGGAGGTCTGCCGATGTAGACTTTTTGGTGGCCGCCGATGAAGTTTGAGGAGGGGAGGAGCGCCAAGTCTTGATGTCATCCCAACCTCCCATTCTCTGGCCGATTGCCGGTACATCCTTCGAAAAATCAGTGGTTCCCACTCCAAAGCACCAGCGAAAATCAACCGAGGGCCTTGGGGAAATGGCGATGGACCACCGATTCGAGTTTTCTCCGGTGGCCACCGGCTAGATTCTTGAAGGGGAGGAGCACCCATTTTGGGCTCCTCTGTCGACCACTCATCAAATGACGAATGATTGGTTCGCCGACGGTTGGAATGACAGGCAAACATCGACTGTCGGTGATTTTGGTTGACCGGAGCCTCGCCGATGGTAATTTCAAAAGTTTGATCACCGACCATGGCGTTTCCCTGGGCTTGATCGGAGAAAAGAGAAGGGAGGAGGGAGATGAGGGATGATGGGTCCGGGTTTTTGGATCACAACCCAAAACTCGAAATCCAGTTTGGATCCATTTAGGCATTTTTGCATTTAAGCCCCTATAAAGTATATATTAAATAAAGGTCCTCTTCTATGAATGAATCCATTTAGGAAGTTTTGCAATTTAGTCCCTAATAAAGTAACTAATTTCATAAAGATCCTCATAAAACTGCATTTTAGCCCCTACCATAGAGTTTATTACATAAATATCCTTGGATTTTTCTTTAGTCCTCGTAATTAACTTTATTACACAAAGATCCTCTAAAATTATTGTAAGGTCCTTTTCATGAGGTTTTATTGCATAAAAATTTTATTTGTACATTATATGATTTATTTTTATGCTACTAATTTATTTATATGCAAATAAAAAAATTTATAGACCTATTATCATATTATTGATAATATGTTCAATGCTATATAAAGTTAGTGAGTTTATTATATTCAGAAATAGCCACAGCATCTTGGATATATTAAATATTGTATAAAGACTATAAAATAAAGTGTTATGGCATGTGAACAAAATTATGATTAAGTCATAAAAATAATTTACTTTATCCACAGGGAGTGGTTATTTCTATAATTTAATTGGAATAAGATAATAATTTAGGTATTAAGGATATGATTTTTTTCTAGATCCATAGGTATGAAAATTTACTATCTTTTGATATTTATGTTATTGGTCTTATTAATAAAGTATAAGTAAATTATATGCATAATGCACCGCCTCTGTCCATAGGAAGGTTAGAATTTACTACTGCCAAAGTTAAATATAAAAAAAAATTATTTGCTTTGGATAAAATTTAATTAGTGCCATTAATTGATGATAAAGTGAGTACGTGTTATTTATAGTATTAATTTTTATAATTATTGATAACAGCATAGAAAATTTTTTTTCTTAATGAATTAAGTTTCTTAAAATAAAGGGAGAAAAATATTGCTCACATTAAGATGTGCTGACCTTGATTTGATGTATCACATTGATGAACTTTTACCATTTATAGATGAAAGTATACTATAATAGAAGAATTTTTTAAGAATCATGAGTCATTCAATAGATTTAGTTTGCTCTACAAGAAATTTAACTTAAAATGGCATATTAGGAGATCATATCACAAGGCTCATATTTTTATGTATGCTATAGAGTAGAAATCAACAAGCTCTTAAGGTAAAGATCAGCATTCGTGAGTACATTATATAAATAAGAGACATCGCAGAATAGTTAATCTGATATTAAAGTTTTCATATCAGATCTCATTTTAGTCCACTTTATTTTCACTACTTTTTCATCAGATCAATCCTTTTAAGATCTCCTATTATATACACAATGAGGAATGGATAGTTAAAGAATTACTGGTCAAATATGTATATAAGTGGAGAAGCGATTGAGTCAGGAGAAAATAAAGAGTGTGAACTTTAATTTACATTAAGTTAGTAAAAAAGCAAGTAAAGAAAAGGGTGCACCTAAGGTACCGAAGGCAAAAGAGAAAAAGTATTTATTGTGGCATTAGGGGAAGCCATTAATAAGGTTATCAAATGCTTTTTCTGCAAAAGAAAGAGACACCTAAGAAAAAGTTGCATAAAGTATAAAAGATGACTGCAAAAGAAAAACATCCTTAACTATTATGTATATTTTGAATCCAATTTAGTAAATATTTCTTATTCTGCCTAATGGACTGACTCTAGTGCACTTGTGCACATTGCCAATAAGTTACAAAATTTTCTATTAAGAAAATCTTTGACTTAAAGTGAACGGTTTGTTCTCATTGAAAAACAAGAATGTTTACTTATTAAGACAGTTAGATATTATAGGATAATCTTAGATCCTAGAGTAGGTTTTTATTTTGAAAATATTTTTATGTTATGGCATTAAGGTTAGAAAGAATCATAAGGCTAGGAAAGAAAATGATCTTAGGATCATCAAAGTTCATAGATTTTGTAACATATGATAACTGCATAAAGATAAAGCAAATACACACATATAAGGGTGCCAGAAGGAGTGAAGAAACTTTGGAATTCATTAATACTGTTATATGCAAACATTTTCTCCATATCTAATAGGTATTTGTTTTTTGTTGCAGTCATTGATGACTATTCACTTTATATATTTATACCTTCTATTTGATAAGGCTGATGTCTTTGAAATGGAGGTAGAAGGATAATCAGGAAGAGTGAATAAAGTAGTCAGATATGATAAAGTTGATAAGCATTATTGAGATGGAATAATAGCCATGACCATTAGTGAAATTTCTAAAGATATAAGGTATTGTACTCTAGTACATAATGCTTATTATAACATGTTAAAATGGTGTTAGCTGAAGTTATGGTTTATAATCCATAAGAAAAGGTATGATCTCAAAACGACCAGTGGTTTTTCATTGGTTATCCGAAGAGATCAAATGGTATAGATTTTAATATCCATCTCACAGATAGTAGAAAATTAATAAAGCTAGATTCTAGAGATTGGCATGATTAGTGAAAGTGGAGGACCTTAAGACATTGTCTTAAAAAAATACTAAGCTTATAAAGTACACTGAAGTAATAATTTCTATTATTATTCTTTAAAATAATATTTAGGAGGAATTATCACTTCATCAAGCTTCACTCTATGAGGTTTCTATTACCAAAAAGGTAACTATCTAACCACTGTCATAATCGGATTAAGGGATAATTCTCTAAAGGTCTATTAAAGTGAGAAAATCTGCTATATTAAAAAAAATCTGTTATATGGTGTATCTGGCCAATGTGGGCAAAAAGGTTGATGATCTTGAGATGTTCTTACAAGTCATGAGTGGTGTGAATACTTTATAATAGTTGGAAACCATAAAAGAAGAGCTGGGCTTTATAGATAACAACCATATCTAGGAATAAGGTTAAATAATATAAAGCCAGACTTGTAGTAAAGAGGTTTACACAAAGAAAACATTGACTATTCCTTTAGAATTATCATGGTCCTAGTAGATTATTTTTGACCTAGAGTTATATTAGATGATTGTAAGAATAATCTTTCTTAATAGTAATCTAGAGAAAGAGGTTTATATAATGCAACATATGAGAAATTTTATGGTCAGTGGACAAAGGCATTTGGTTCGCAAATTAAATAAATTCAGTTATGAACTTAAATAGACTTCCACATTATGGTATCTCAATTTTAATTGGATCATTATTATTTTGAGCTTAAAGAAAAATTATATACATCTGAAGATTAGTGAAAGTAAGTTCATAGTATTCTGCTTGCCAATAGTAATTTAGATCCATTTAAAAAAACCAAATAGTTTCTATTGGTGCAGAAATCCATCGCCGCCGGAGGTCGCCGGAGTCGAGACCGCTGGGCGCCGTCGGGGACCTGCAAAATGAAGTCCCTCCGGAACCGGTGGGGTGGTGGCTCCGGCAGGACCCTCCGACGGTCAAGTTAGTTTCCGACCAACAGTAATGGAGTGCTCGGAATGAGTTCCGGAGCTTAAAGATGTGGAGGAGAGCTTAGAGAGCTGAGAGTTCAGAGAGCTTAGCCTTAGTATGTCGGGAGGGGTCCTTTTATAGCGGAGCTTAGTTGATGGTGACGGCTGTGCCGTCTGGCAGAGAGTCGTCGAGCAGCATGGAGTTTCGTACGGAGAGGAAGGCGTCGTCTGGTAGATCGTGGGAGCCATACCGGCGAGTCGTGGGCCGCGTGGAGTCCGGTACGGAGAGGTAGGCGTCGTCCGGTAGATCGTGGGAGCCATACCGGCGAGCCGTGGGCCGCATGGAGTCCGGTACGGAGAGGTAGGCGTCGTCCGGTAGATCGTGGGAGCCATACCGGCGAGCCGTGGGCCGCATGGAGTCCGGTACGGAGAGGGAGGCGTCGTCCGGTAGGTCGTGGGAGCCATACCGGCGAGCCGTGGGCCGCATGGAGTCCGGTACGGAGAGGAAGGCGTCGTCCGGTTTCGCTGCAGGCGACAGTTCGTCCAATGGAGTTCGGACTTGTAATAGAGTTCGGCCGAGGGGGAAGCTGGGGGAGCTCGTCTGGCTGAAGGGTCGGCCGTCTGTAGAGTTCGGCCGCTGAGAGGCCCGAAGAAGCTCGGTTGGCCAGTTGAAGGACTTCAGTTGCTAGTTGGTTCGGCCAGGGCTCGCTGAGGAGTTCGGTCGCCTAGGGTCGGTCCGAAGGAGTTCGGCCGTGGGAAGTCCGAAGGAGTTCGGCTGCATGGGCTCGCCTGGGGTCGGTCCGAAGGAGTTCGGCCGTGTGGAGTCCGAAGGAGTTCGGCTGCATGGGCTCGCCTGGGGTCGGTCCGAAGGAGTTCGGCCGTGGGGTCCGAAGGAGTTCGGCTGCATGGGCTCGCCTGGGGTCGGTCCGAAGGAGTTCGGCCTCTAGGCAGTTCGGCCCGGACCTTGGTGCAGGGGAGTTCGGCCTCTAGGCAGTTCGGCCCGGACCTTGGTGCAGGGGAGTTCGGCCTCTAGGCAGTTCGGCCGTGTTAGGGGCTCGGCCTGGCGCCTGGCGCTGAAGCTCTTCAGCAGCTACTGGTTACATTGAGCTGAGCATTGGGCCGGGCTTCGGCAGGAGCGGGATTTATCCCCAACAGTAGCCCCCCCACTCCCGAGTTCAAAAATTGAAGGAAGGGAGTACCAAAACAGGCGACTGCCGAAGTCTTCTTCCAGGCTCCGCATCTGAAGCTCGGGGAGGTCTCATCTCCAGCCAAGATTGACGCCGAAGTTGAGGCTGAGGCTTGGGGGAGACCTCATCTTCAGTCGATGTTTGGAATTGGAATGGAACTCGTTTCCGGCTAAAGTCGATGAAGCTGACGTTGAAGCCGAAGTAAGATTCGCCTCCTTCGGTCGAAGTCGGATTTGAGCTCCTCGGGGGCGACATTATCTTCGTCAGTTGAAGTCGACTCGAGGGAGACCTCCTATCTTGCAGCCGAGGTTGAAGTGCGCGCTCGGGGGAGATCTTATCTCCTACGGCCGAGCTTCTCTCAGGGGAGATCTTATCTCCTGCAGCCGAGGTGCGCGCTCGGGTTAGGACGAGGTTCTCCTCCCGTTCCTAACCGAGGTTGTTCACGGTCGCTCGGGAGAGATCTTATCTCTAGCCGAGGTTGGTGCTCGTGTTAGGACGAGGTTCTCCTCCTGTTCCTAACCGAGGTTGTTCCGGTCGCTCGGGAGAGATCTTATCTCTAGCCGAGGTTGTCAACGGTCGCTCGGGAGAGATCTTATCTCTAGCCGAGGTTGGTGCTCGTGTTAGGACAAGGTTCTCCTCCTGTTCCTAACCGAGGTTGTTCCGGTCGCTCGGAAGAGATCTTATCTCTAGCCGAGGTTGGTGCTCGTGTTAGGACGAGGTTCTCCTCCTGTTCCTAACCGAGATTGTTTCGGTCGCTCGGGAGAGATCTTATCTCTAGCCGAGGTTGTCAACGGTCGCTCGGGAGAGATCTTATCTCTAGCCGAGGTTGGTGCTCGTGTTAGGACGAGGTTCTCCTCCTGTTCCTAACCGAGGTTGTTTCGGTCGCTCGGGAGAGATCTTATCTCTAGCCGAGGTTGTCAACGGTCGCTCGGGAGAGATCTTATCTCTAGCCGAGGTTGGTGCTCGTGTTAGGACGAGGTTCTCCTCCTGTTCCTAACCGAGATTGTTTCGGTCGCTCGGGAGAGATCTTATCTCTAGCCGAGGTTGTCAACGGTCGCTCGGGAGAGATCTTATCTCTAGCCGAGGTTGGTGCTCGTGTTAGGACGAGGTTCTCCTCCTGTTCCTAACCGAGGTTGTTTCGGTCGCTCGGGAGAGATCTTATCTCTAGCCGAGGTTGTCAACGGTCGCTCGGGAGAGATCTTATCTCTAGCCGAGGTTGGTGCTCGTGTTAGGATGAGGTTCTCCTCCTGTTCCTAACCGAGATTGTTTCGGTCGCTCGGGAGAGATCTTATCTCTAGCCGAGGTTGTCAACGGTCGCTCGGGAGAGATCTTATCTCTAGCCGAGGTTGGTGCTCATGTTAGGACGAGGTTCTCCTCCTGTTCCTAACCGAGGTTGTTTCGGTCGCTCGGGAGAGATCTTATCTCTAGCCGAGGTTGATGTGCGCGCTCGGGGGAGATCTTATCTCCTGCGGCCGAGCTTCTCTCGGGGGAGATCTTATCTCCTGCGGCCGAGGTGCGCGCTCGGGGGAGATCTTATCTCCCGCGGCCGAGCTTGTCGCTCGCGTTAGGACGAGGTTCTCCTCCTGTTCCTAACGCGGCGATTATTGACTGCTGCTCTTCTGTCATCGCACAGTTTTCGCATCCAGAAATAATATTAGCGGAGGGGAGAATTTTACCGAAGGGAAGTCGTGGACAGCGCGCTCTCGTTTGAGGGGTCGACGGGGTGTTGTTCCTCGGAGCTCCCTCGAGCAGCAAGTCCCGTCCAGACGACCTCCTCTATCTCCTGCCGGCCTTCATAATTTGGACCATGCTTCTCTTGACTTTGTCGTTGGGGATGACAATCACCGATGTAGCTAGCTCCTAGCTCCTCCCCGGGGTGGCGTTGACGACACCCGCGGGACGGCCAACCTTCTTGTCTTTTCCAGTTACGGCAGTGCCTATGGCCGATCTTCTCCTTGATCGCACATATTTGGAGAGGCCGTAGTCCTTCAGGTCTTGGCGGTTGGCTCTTAACTTTGCCGAGAATTCGAGTTAGAGGAGCGGGTCGTAGTTGCGGAACCTTCCAGGAGGGGGGCTTCGTTCCGTCCTTGCCAGCGCCGAACTTTATTTTGGAGGTTGAGTTGAGGAGTTCGGCTTTCCGCCGAGCTTCATTTTACCTTGATGCCGAGCTTTGGGGTGAGCCCGGCTTTTCTCGCCCGAACTTCATTCCGCCTCCAGTGAACACTTTGTAGGCGGTTCCTTTGGGGGACATTCTGGAGCGTGAGTTCGGCCTTACTTGCGCCGAACTTCGTTCCACTTTCCCGCGGAAGCTTCCGCGGGAGGACTTCATACTTCTTTGTCGGAGCTTCCTCGCTGACGGGCTCATAGGTGGGTTCGGCCTTCCTCGCGCCGAACTTCATTCCGCTTCAGCGGGGGAACTTCTACTCTCCGTTTCTCTCTTAGGGGCGATTGGGCTCCTCCCTAAGGCTGATTCCTCCGCATTTCTTTCTTCGGCAGCAAGTTCCGGGGTGGACGACCTCCTCATGCTGAACTCCTCAATTTGGTGCAAGCTATTGTTGCTGGGAGATGGCGAATCGCTGATGCACCGAGATCTTTCCGGGGGCCATGTGAATGACGCCGTAAGGTGGCCGACCTTCTTGTTGTCTGGCTACGGCAGCGCCCTTAGCCGATCTTTTTCTGCTTCAGGCCGGTACCGGAGGAATTTTACCCAGCCGACCCGTTCTGACGAGCTCCTCAATTTCGTCTCGGAGCTGGATGCATCCCTCCGTGTCATGGCCGTGGTCGTGATGGTAGAGGCAGTACTTATTTCGATCGCGCTTGTTTGGGGGAGATCGTAATCCTTCCGGTCTTGGCAGCTGGTGTTTTACTTCGGTGAGAATCTGGGTTCGAGGAGCGTTGAGGGGGGCATAGCGGCGGAACCTTCCGGGATGTGGACTCCTTCGCGCCTCCTTATCAGGGCGAGTTCGAGGAGTTCGGGCCCGCCTGCTTTCGTAGGGGGTCCGCGAGTGTAGCCGAGCTTCACCCAGCTCTTCCTCGTCCGCCAGCCGGTCCTTTCTGACGAGTTCCTCATCTTTCAATTTGAAGGCTTCTTCCGCACGGGCATATCTCTCGGCTCGAGCCAGCAGGTCGGCGAAGTCCCTGGGATACCTTTTTTCCAGAGAGAACAGCAAGCTATTTTTCTGAAGGCCGCCCTTAAGTGCGGCCATCGCGACAGACTGGTCCAGGTCCCGGACTTCCAATGCCGCGGCGTTGAATCGAGTGACGTAAGTCCGGATGGGATTCCCCTTGCTTCTGCTTGACGCTCATCAGGGAATCCTGAACCTCGGCTCGGTCGTCGGCTGCTGATGAAGTGGGCCGCGAACCGACTGACTCATCTGGTCGAAAGAGAAGATCGTGTTGCCCGGCTTCAACGCCGAGTACCAAGTTCCTCGCAGCTCCCTTTAAGGTAGACGGGAAAGGCTCGGCACAAGCACGGCATCTGAAGCACCGTGAAGCAGCATCATGGCCCGGAAGGCCCCCAAGGTGATCAACCGGGATCAGAAGTTCCATCGTAGCTTTCCAGTTGAGGGAGCTCGAAGGTTCGGTGGAACAGGCTGTTCCTGCATGATTTTCTGCGAGAAAGGAGGGTCTGCGCAAACGTCATCACCACGGCGAGGAAGGGGTATGACGAAGTTCTTCAATTCGCCGGTCCCATTTCCAAGAGCCTTTGGCCCAGGCAGGTCCTCACGGTCTCTGATCCTCCAAGGCTTTCTGCGTGAGATGGGCGCGAAGGCTTCTCCCTTGGTCGAGCCATGATCCGAACGAGGGCTCTTTCCCTCCTCCGCCTCTCCAATCCGGGTATCGGAGGTCGGGCTGCCCAGGCATCGGTCGCTCTTGGACTGGATCGTCCGGGACTTCGGGGAAGTCCCGCGCCGGTCGGGCTGGGCGCTGGACCTGGGACTTGCGTTGGTGCAGCACCGCCTGCACCGCCTCCGTGAGGCCGCGGAATGTGCTGGATGAGCTGGTTGAACTGCTCCGTATCTACCGCGGCTATAGATGCGGGCCCGAGTCACCGGGGCCGGAGCAGGGAGCGGACGGACCCGGAGGGGATCGGAGCCGCGGAAGCCGTCGAGCTCCGGCGTCGAAGCCCTTCTGGGGGGCATTTTCCTCTTTCCAGAGAAGGAATTCTGGAAGAGGGAGAAGAGAGATCCGGAGCAGGGGAGGGAAAATCGTCGCCGAGCACTCCTTTAAGAACAAGGGAACCTCGAAGGTTCAGCCCTTTCGGTTCCCACAGACGGCGCCAATCTGTTGGTGCAGAAATCCGTCGCCGCCGGAGGTCGCCGCAATCGAGGCCGCTGGGCGCCGCCGGGGACCTGCAAAACGAAGTCCCGTCCGGAACCGGTGGGGTGGTGGCTCCGGCAGGACCCTCCGACGGTCAAGTTAGTTTCCGACCAACAGTAATGGAGTGCTCGGAATGAGTTCCGGAGCTTAAAGATGTGGAGGAGAGCTTAGAGAGTCGAGAGTTCAGAGAGCTTAGCCTTAGTATGTCGGGAGGGGTCCTTTTATAGCGGAGCTTAGTTGATGGTGACGGCTGTGCCGTCTGGCAGAGAGTCGTCGAGCAGCATGGAGTTTGGTACGGAGAGGAAGGCGTCGTCTGGTAGATCGTGGGAGCCATACCGGCGAGTCGTGGGCCGCGTGGAGTCCGGTACGGAGAGGTAGGCGTCGTCCGGTAGATCGTGGGAGCCATACCGGCGAGCCGTGGGCCGCATGGAGTCCGGTACGGAGAGGAAGGCGTCGTCCGGTAGATCGTGGGAGCCATACCGGCGAGCCGTGGGCCGCATGGAGTCCGGTACGGAGAGGGAGGCGTCGTCCGGTAGGTCGTGGGAGCCATACCGGCGAGCCGTGGGCCGCATGGAGTCCGGTACGGAGAGGAAGGCGTCGTCCGGTTTCGCTGCAGGCGACAGTTCGTCCAATGGAGTTCGGACTTGTAACAGAGTTCGGCCGAGGGGGAAGCTGGGGGAGTTCGTCTGGCTGAAGGGTCGGCCGTCTGTAGAGTTCGGCCGCTGAGAGGCCCGAAGAAGCTCGGCTGGCCAGTTGAAGGACTTCGGTTGCTAGTTGGTTCGGCCAGGGCTCGCTGAGGAGTTCGGTCGCCTAGGGTCGGTCCGAAGGAGTTCGGCCGTGGGAAGTCCGAAGGAGTTCGGCTGCATGGGCTCGCCTGGGGTCGGTCCGAAGGAGTTCGGCCGTGTGGAGTCCGAAGGAGTTCGGCTGCATGGGCTCGCCTGGGGTCGGTCCGAAGGAGTTCGGCCGTGGGGTCCGAAGGAGTTCGGCTGCATGGGCTCGCCTGGGGTCGGTCCGAAGGAGTTCGGCCTCTAGGCAGTTCGGCCCGGACCTTGGTGCAGGGGAGTTCGGCCTCTAGGCAGTTCGGCCCGGACCTTGGTGCAGGGGAGTTCGGCCTCTAGGCAGTTCGGCCGTGTTAGGGGCTCGGCCTGGCGCCTGGCGCTGAAGCTCTTCAGCAGCTACAGGTTACATTGAGCTGAGCGTTGGGCCGGGCTTCGGCAGGAGCGGGATTTATCCCCAACAGTTTCTATCTTTGAATTCTAAGATGTAAGATATAGATAAAGTTGCTTTAGTTATCAGCATTCAGATTCACTCAGATAGATCCTTAAAACTACTTGAACTATCTTAAAGGACTTACATCTTTAAAGAATTAAATTTGGGATAAAAAAATATTTTCCTGGTTGCGTTCATAATGTAAGGGGTGATACATTGAATAAAACTTAATATCCAAGAATTAATATAAAGATAAAGAAAATAAAGTCCATAACCTATGCATCTAGTGTTGGGAACCTATGCATATGTTTATATGGATGCAGACATTATTGCATCAATATTTGTACATTATTAGCATGATCCAAGATTGGAACATAGAAAAGTTGCAAAGAAAGTAATGCATTACCTATAGGTTATAAAAATTTATATGCTCATATATAGTCAGTCTGATCATCAAAAAGTAATCACTGCTACAAAAATGGCCCATGTCAGTGGTTTTCGAAACCACTGCCATAGCACCTACGATAGCGATTTTCGTTAACCACTGCTATAGCTCAGACCTATAGCATCGATTTTTATAACCGCTGCTATAGGTTCGAATATAGCAGTGGTTAATGAAAATCGTTGTCATAGGTCGGACCTGTAGCAGTGATTATAAAAAACTGCTGTCATAAATCGGACCTATAGTAGTGGTTAGTAGGAACCACTGCTATAATCTGATTTATGGCAGTGATTAATTATAACCACTGTCATATATTTTTTTTTTAAAATAATATATAATTTAACGGTCGAAATCATTTAAAACTAAATTGACCATGATAACGATATTCGATTGAAGTGAAACTTTGATAGTATGGTACAAATATCATCAAGATCATCGTTGCAGATTTTTGGATCCATCGAAAGTCTTTATCTATCAGATCATTGCATCATCATTCGTGATCGTCGAAATCAAATTTTTCTGATCGATGAAGCTAGGACCATCGGATCGAGGCAATCTTTTGCGATGACACTCTAATAATAATTATTTAGATAATGAATGATGAAGATGGGTATTAAATTTTAAAATTATATAATATTTAGAAAAAAAATGAGAAAAAAATTATTTTCTACCTATGGCAGCGGTTATCAAAAATTGCTGCTATAGATCTACGACAGCGGTTATAGAACCACTGCCGTAGATCTATGATAGCGATTTTGGGTAACTACTACCGTAGATCTATGGCAGCGATTCGATAACCGCTGTCGTAGATTAGGTTAAAAATCTTTAATTTTTTTCTCTCGTGCGCGCTCAATCTCTCTCGTTCTCTCTCTCCCCCTCCTCTTCATTGCCAGTGAGGCTCCTCACCTCCGGCCGGCATCGCCCCTCCTCCCCCCTGGCCAGCGTCGCCCCTCCTCCCCCCTGGCCAGCGTCACTCCTCCTTCCCTCTTGACCGGCGCTGCCCCTCCTTCCCCCTCTCTCTCCGACCCCCCATCCCCGGCCGCCCCTCTCCGCCACCCCTCCATCCGATCCTCCCTCGGCCCCAGTGAAACCCTCCCTCCAACGAAACTCCATCCGACCCTCCCTCGGTCCCCATGAAACTCCCCCTCCACCCTCGCTCGACCTCCTATGAAACCACCCCCCGCCCCTCTATCCAACCCTTCCTCGATCTCCAGCGAACCTCCTCCAATGAACCCCCATCCGACTCTCCTTCAGCCCCCGTGAAATCCCACCCCCACCACCACCACCATTTTGATCCTCCCCAATCGAGTGTGAAGCCTCCTTCGACCGCCTTATCACTGTGCCCCCTCCCCTGGCCCCCATCCTCGGTTGCCTCTGCTCTCTCTCTCTCTTTTTTCTCTTTTTCTCTCTTCTCTATCTTACTATCTTGCTTTTCTTTTGCAGGTTACCTCTAGTATCGTCGTCCTCCTCGAGCGTCGTCGTCGGCGATCCTCAAAGCTTTCGGTGCGACCCGCTCTCTATAGCCGTAGGTATAATTTTTTTTAAAATTTTATAATATTATTTATTAATCATATATATTTATAATAATTTATAAAATATTTATAATAAATATTATAAATATTTATTATAAATATTATAATTATCTGCATGCCATAGTTTTTGGCCATGCCGTGATCGTGCCGTGTCGATGGTTGTGGACTAGATTTGTCAACAGATTGGGTTCGAATCGAAATCTAGATATTCAGATCTGGATCCAATTTTAATTATTGGTATCGAATCCAAACCCGAATATCTAATGGATCTGTACTTGAGAGAGGAAGTGAGAGATCCGACCTTGCCGCCATCATTAGGAGGGAGGGGATTCAGCCTTGCCGCTATCATTGGGAGGGAAGGGGTCTGGCCTCACTAACGATGGAGATCGAGAGAGGGAGAGTAGGAGATCGAGAGAGCGAGAGAGGGAGGGAGGGGGTCTAACCTTGCCAGCATCACTGGGAGGGATGGGGTCCGACCTCGTCGATGAGAGAGATCGAGAGAGTGAGAGAGGGAGGGATGGGGTCCAACCTCGCCAGCGAGGAAGATCGAGAGAGGGAGCGAGGAAGATCGAGAGATGAAAAAGCTAAGAGGGAGGGTTCGGCCTTGCCATCGTCGTCGGTGAGAAAGATCAAGAGAGGGAGAGAGGGAGTGATTGAGGGGATGGCATACAGCCAAGCTGACTTGGATACGCAGTCAAGCCGACTCGAGCCATGATCGAGCTGACTGCAGGAGGACCCTAGCTGGATGTCTCAGGCATAGAGTTGGCTATCTTAAGCATGGAGCCAGCTCGGCTTCCGAGCAAATAGAATTTGATATGTTATGATATTATATTGATTAATGTTCATTAACGTTGTAGGTTACGATGGCACTGAAATGCCATCTAGCTTTCACCTTGCCTCTCGGTGGATTATGCACAGTTCTGCATCCGAGGAGCAATCGAAGCATACTCCATCTACCTCGACATCGACTGCTCAAGGACCTTCACCGTCGGCATCTACTCCACCGGTGGCATCTACTCTATCGGTAGCTGAGCCTCTACCATCGCAAGCATTTGAGTGTACGTTTTTATTATATTAGTACAACTTTATTTTTTATATAGTATTTGTATACTTATATATTTGCATAACATATTTACATTGTAGGTGCATCATTCAGTCAGATATTTCACGGTCCCATACGTACGGCACACGTGTGGAACTGCCAGCATCAGGTGATGGTAGTATGATGTAGAGGGGAGACCGCGTAGAAGATGCATTCTTTTTTTGGAGTGCTTGCGAGACGGTCGGACATCATTCCTATAAAGTTCAGAGACTGACGTTTGATGGATGCTACCATCAGGGATCGAGTCTGGAAGGAGATATGGGTAAGTACGCACATCTTAGTTATATTTATACATTTTATATGTTTACACTATATATGTTTGATTAGAATAATTTTGTAACTGATTTTTGATAAATTTATGTAGAAGAGGTATGACTTTTTCGATCACGAGAGGGCTCGAGATGCCCGATTGAAGAAGATTGGGGAGTTGTACCGAGATTATAAGGTCAAGCTCCATAGATGATAGCTCGAGCACCGATGAGATACTCCAGAGGAGCTTGTTTCCTAGATATAGGACTGTTCTCTGAATCAGTGGGAGAGGATGGTTAGACACTAGAGGAGCCAAGAGTTCGAGGTAAAATTTCTAACTTTTGAATTTTTCAATATGCTTAAAATTTTATTTAAATATATTTTAAATATTTATTATTTATTTGAATACTTGTTAGGCTACCTTCCGTTAGAACTGGGAGAACCGTGCAGCACAAGAGTATATGCACACTCTAGGCCGCGAGTCTATGGCTAGTCATGTGCATAGAGAGGTAATTAATTTTAAATCTTACTAGATAAATTAAATTCATATTTTTTATCATCTTTTTGATAAATTTATTCTTTATTATAGCTGATGAGAGATGGAGTGATGTCCAGCCATAGCGAGATCTTTCGATCCAGCCATACGGATAAGACGGACAGGCCGATGAACATCGCTATCGGGCATATTTTTGTAAGTATTAAATATATAATTATATATGATTAGTATTATAGTATTTTTTATAAAATTTTATTTTAATTTATAATTATAAAATTAGTTAGATGCGCTCACGAGTGAGGGCCCGGATATCTCTAGGCCCCATGACCATCTATCTCAAGTCTTGGGACCTAAGCACTCTAGAAGGATCCGATGCAGGCTCAGACACATCCAATAAGCTACTGGTCCGCGGCGAGCATCTCCTCATAGACTTTCGGTGTCGTCAGTCGGGAGGAGCTTGAGGAGGCATTGGCATGGGCAGATCATGCTGCGATGCGGGTAGATCGGGCTGAGGAGCGTGCATCTCATCTGGAGGGCATTGTAAGAGACATGATGTCGATGCTCAGCATGCATTTTGGAGTCACGGGCTTCGAGGATATGTTGGCCCGTATTTCAGCTCCAGCTTTGACTTTGGCTCCAGCTCTAACTTTAGCTCCGACTCCGACTTCGGCTCCGACTTCAGCTCCAGCTTCGGCTCTCGGTGATGACGACGATGATGACGATGTAGATTTAGGAGACTTTTAATATATTTTATTTTTTAAAAAAAATATTATAATAAATTTTATTTGATAATAAAATTTTAGCATTTTAGAATATTTTTTGTGTTTATTATATTTTCTTATGTTATATATTTATATTTATCAGGTAAAATATATAAAAAAATAAAAATTTTATTTTTTTAATTATTCAAGATCTATGACAGCGATTTTATAATCGCTGCCACATTTGTGCCAACTGCTGCCATAGGTCCGGTGCCAATTGCTATACTAGATCTATGGTAGCGGTTAAAAAATCACTGCTATAGATTACCTATGGCAGCGGTTATGTAACCGCTGTTATAGATGTCCTATGGCAGCGGTTATCTAACTGCTGCGATAGATCGATCTATTACAGCAGTTTATAAACCACTACAATAGATAATCTATGGCAGCGGTTCTAACAACCGTTGCAACAACCACTGTCATAGAGCTATGACGATGGCCATAGTAGCAGTGGTTAGAAAATCGCTGTCATAGCCTATGGCAGCGATTTTTTGGGCTACGGCAGCGGTCTAATCGCTGTCATAGACTATGGCAGCGATTTTTTGGGCTACGGTAGTGCTTACAAACTGCTGTCATAGCCCTTTTTTGTAGTAGTGAATAGGCTATTAGAATTCAAACTTTGATGGATGGATCAATAGTAGAAAGTCTATTATTGAGATATCTTTCTATAGAAGGTGTTATGTCATGGATATATGTAAAATAATATTTTATTTACTACATTCATTATGAAAATAAAGCACATAGCCTATATAAGACTTTCTTATAAGCTATAAGGTTGTAGAATTTTATTACAGAACTTAGAGTTATTGACTCTATTAGCATATCGATAAAGATATTTTACGATAATATTTTTGCAAGTAAAATTCTCCTACAGTATGAAGAGTGCAAGTACCAGTAGGTATATTGATGTTAAATACTTGACTCTTTATAAGAGAATAAAATGATATAGTATCTGTGAAACATATTATATAGAGTTGATAATTATAGACCCATTGACTAAAGAATTTATTTTTGAAATTTTGAGAGATTGGTGGATAATATAGGGATACAGCTCATTTAGTAGTTGATATGTATTGGACGCTATGTATAAAGTCATCACATTAGGTTTTATAATTCAGTTTATTTTATGCTGATCAGCTATTTACCATGTGATATAAAGTTGACCAAGGAATGAACATAAAGTTTTGTCTATTCATAAAGCTAAAGTTTCACATAAAGAACTTGATTATGAGATGTCATTAGTATTATAATACATGAAAGATCGTGTGTTGTTTGATAACATATTTGCTGCCATAATTCGTCCTGATGATTATTTTATGATCAAGTATATAGTATATATCCTATGGATGAATTAAATTTTTAAACGTGGCCACATCAATTTTTTCAACTATCAGATCCAGATAAGATTTTATTAAAGATTTTTGAAATGCTTTAAATAATTAAAATGATGATGCTTATGTTAGGTTGGGCCAAGTGGGAGAATATTATAATTTCTTTAATTAGATCCATCTGGATGTGGCCCATACTAATACACTTTTGATTTTGTTTACATATTTTAGTTAATCTAGACTCTGACTAAAGAAAAACCTCCAATAAAGTAATAAGAATATATTTGATGGTTAGATAAATTTGAGCTCTATTCAACCATCGTGGATACCATTTATCTTCAATCTTTATGACTGAATCAGATACTATCTCTGATGGATAAGGTATGTTATAAAAGAATGTTTATGGACTTGATCTTCTATTCATCCGAGAGCTTGTAAGATTCTCCTCATCGGATATACTTGGAGTGGAGTTAGAAAAATTAAAGCGCTGCTCATCGTTTACGAGAAGCATCCAATATTTTTTTTCTTATGATCATGGATTGCAGGTCGTTGCAGTTGTAGACTTTGAATCGAGGATTTATTCAAGATTTGAATAACAATGGCTGGAGGTACATTTTTTCTATAATAAAAGTTATGGTTTTCTACATCCACCACAAAGTCCTATGCTTTGGATGATCGCCCTTAGAAAACGGCTAAAGAAACAAAGTTTTTATGGTTTTGCCATACTGCTTCCTAATCCGCGCGAGCTTTCCATCTTTTAGATACTTTGGCATTAGTTTTCAAATAAACGGTGTAGTGACCGCTAATAGCTGATTTTGAGTGATGGTGTGAGTGGCAATCACTGAAATTATGTATAAGTTGAAAGGGAAATATAATAGCATGCCAACTATCAATTTAGTCCACAGAAAATACTCTCAAAAAAAAAAAATGTTGTGAGAAAATAATATTAAAATGTTGTCCTCGGTAATAATAATACTTGCCATATTCTATTCCAATTTTATCTAACTCGCTCCTATTTTTTAAATAAATCTGATTAAAATAAGAAAAAAAATCAAAATTCTAGCTTTTAGAAAATAAAAGAAAAGAAAAACTAGATTTTATTCACTAAGGAAGATAACACGAGAGATGCCACCACTCTATTCATAATTTATATGTATATCGTGGTTTAGAATTTTATATTTCTCAAACATGTGTTGCAGGTATTTGGTTGCGGGTATAACGTAAATTGGTAATTGTTTAACATCTGTTATTTTACTAGATGAAAATATTTTAATTTATAGTTTAAAATATTTTTTGTTCAGCCAAAAGTTAAAAATAATATTTATATGTGAACAGTGTTTTGGACAAGTAGCTGCTTTACTTCCGGCTACCCAGTGTTTTGTTTTGTCTCGTTATGATTGTGAATGGTGACCGTTATAATTATCATTATTTCTAATTTCAGGCAATTCTAGAGAGAGAGAGAGAAACATATTATTAAATGTTGCCTAACTAGACAAATGGGGAGAGGGGGTGTTTGAGATGTTGCGAATGCAATGCAGAGTAAATGCAAATAAAATAAGAACGAATAATTTTTATAGTAATTTGGTGCATTCTAAGCATCTATATCTATTCTTCAAGCATCTACTTGAGATTTTGACCATATTCTTGAAGAATACAATATGTTTATTTTACTGAACACACAAACAATCCAATAATTAGTTTTAACTAAGGTTAACCAATCGAAATCTTTATAAATGTTTTTTCTAGGCTCTCAATCAAATTCGCAGGTTTGAATCAAACCTTCCACCAAGTTTCAGACCCTTTAAAACTTATCACAATAAATTTAGAATAAGAGAATTTTATACAACAGAGAAAAATTAGCTCCTTAATGAGTTGAATGTTATCGTTGATGTTTACTTAAAGAAGGCTTCAAGGCTTGCACTCAATTATCATTCTTCTCTTCTTGAATGTCCATATAAAATTCAAGAGAGTTTGTCTTGGAAGTTGTTGACCTTTCTTGAATACAGTAAATGCACAAATTGGGCTTCTTGTTGCTTGGAAGTATATCTTTTTAGTGTTTTCTTGATTTCTCTTATATCTTCATTTAATTTTTAGCAAGTTTGATGCACTTTGAATTCAATTCTTGCTGTTTTTGGTCGTTGGAGAAGAAATCTAGCTGATAGAAAATTTTTTGGATGAAATAGAATTCGTAAGAGTCAACTCATAGGCTCAAGAGTCGACTTGTAAAAGTCTAAGAGTTGACTTTCATAGAACAAGAGTTGACTTTTCTTCAGGTCGTCAAAATTCAACGTTTTGTCTTTTCTAATAGAGTTGGCTCGCCAAATAAAGAGTCGATTAGTAGTCCATATTCAGGAGTCGACTTGTAGTGACCATGAGTCGACTCTTATATGATATGCCAAAAACTATCTTCTATCCCATTAAGAGAGTCGACTCGTGGCTTCCATAAGTCAACTCGCAAAGCATGCCAAACTTGCATGCCAGTTCTCTTGTGTGCGAGAGTTGACTCATTCAAGGTATGAGTCGACTTGTTGTTCTCAATTTGGCTTTTCTAATTGAATTTATCTCCAAACTTGAATTTTTTGGTTTAAACACTTCCAAAATGAATTTAAGGCTTGCCAAAATTATTAGCTTCCTATAAGATTATTCTCAAAGCAAACTAGAACATTAGATCCATTTTATACTCCAATACTTCGCAATCATCAAGATTATTTCTTAAGTCAATAATCTCCTCCTTTTTTATGATGATAAAATATTGAGCATAAAAATAAAAGGATAACATAAAATTTGCTTACGAATACAAAATGTGTCACTTTAAATTTTTATGTATCACTAGTATATCAAAAAGATAAGAGACCTAACTTTCTTCATAGAATTGTAATGATTTTCGCTTTAAAATAAAATGATACATAACTAAATCAAAGATAATATTCTTAAATAATACACAACTTAATTTGTGAACAGGGGCTATAGTCCTAACATCAAAAATTTTGAAGTTCTCTCCTTTTCATAAAGACATTAAGCTGTCATTATAAAAGAAACTCGCTCCCATAATGTTTCAAGGAGTTCCCCACTCTTAATGTTTGCTCTTACAATTAGTGTCAATATTGCAACAACATAATTCTTAATTATGCTCAATATTTCTTTATCTCTCTCCTTTTTTGTCATCAACAAAACAATGAAGCTAAGAAAGGAATAATGAACATAATGAATAAAATGAAGTCATTGCACAAGACACAAATTAATGATGAAAATGATAAAGATTTCATTGTATAAGTCAAGTATCATTACAAAATTTGTATTATTTATAAAAAATTTCTTCAAATAATACATTGAAGATACAAGATTTTCATATAGCTAAAAAAGTAAAAAACAAATAAGCAAAATAAAGAAAAGTATGACAGCCTAAACCTAAGCAACCTACTCATCATAGTGAAGCTTGATAGGAGTCAAGGAACTTGCTTAAGATGAAGAGTAGGCTGCTCTCTTGCTCCGGGAGGGCCTTAAGTGAAGAGAAGAGAACCCTACTCCTGGCCTAACAATAAAGCTAAAGGGGGGCCTAGATGTAGTCTGAGGCTTTGGTTGGGGAGGCTGACTGGGAGTAGGTTGAGGTCTTGAGGGTGAAATACAAGCAATGGGGATCCCCATCTGTGACTCAAGCCATCTCATGACTGCTAGCAAGATTTTGACATTGCCCTACTCAGATATAGTAGTATTATCGATCTTCCTACTCAAGTAAGCCGCCTCTCATGCCAACTCAAAAATGGTATCTAGATCATCAGCCCTAAGACTCTAGGCTCTCTCCAATGCCTCAACCCTCTCGGATAACTATCTCACTTCCTATCTGAGCTCATCATGCTAATGCAGTAGGTCCTGTCTAAGTCCAGAAAATAAAGTATCCAGCCTCTGAAGAATATGCTCGTGTGATGCCACTGAATTATCTTGCTGAGGTGCTCAAGATGTTAGAGGAGAAGTTAGTGAAGCTGGCTCTACTACAGCTAATGGTGGAGTCTGGGGCTCTCTATCATCCTAAGGCTCACTGGGGTCAGCCTTATTATTCATCATCTCTAACTGCCTCTTGCCTAGATCCCCTACATACCTAATGGCTATCTAACTTATGGTATCCCATTCGATGAAGTGACCATTCATTTTCTCTGATGGTCTTTTCATGTTCATCATCTTTGGTTTCTTCTTCATTTTGATTGGGCCTCTCTTTCAAGTTGAGTTCTTTCATCGCTTTTTCTAAAATTCTTGCATCATCATCAATAATATCTTTCTTTTTCAAAGATTAATCATTAATTTCATTAAAGACAACATGTATAGGTTCTTCAATAACCAACATTCATTTATTGAATATTCTATAGGCCTTGCTGGATATAGAGTATCTAAGAAAAATATCCTTATCCAATTTGGCATCAAATTTATCTAAGTTATCTTTTTTATTATTCAAGATAAAACATCGGTATCCAAAAACATGAAAATAACTATTGTTAGGTTTCCTACCTTTCCAAAGCTCATAGGATATTTTCTTTAAAATCATCGGGTCAAAACTCTATTTAAAATATAACAAGCAGTATTTATGACTTCAGTCTAAAATATTTTGGAAGACTCCCTTCACACAGTATGGTATGGGCTATTTCTTCCAAAGTACAATTTTTCTTTCAAGAATTCAATTTTTGTTGAGGTGTTCTTGGCATAGAAAAATTATATTCAATATCATTTTTATTGCAAAAAAATTTAAAACTTTAATTTTCAAATTTGGTGTTGTGATTACTTTGAATACAAATAATAGTTAAATTCTATTCATTTAAAATCTTTTGATACAACTTTGAAAATGTTAAAAAAGCTTCATCTTTATGTATAAAAAATAGAACCTATGTAAAATATGAAAAATCATCCATAATCATAAGTCCAAATATTTTTCTTTCTAAGCTTGTATTCCTAGTGGGTCCAAATAAGTCAATGTAAATCAATTCTAAGGGCTTAAAAGTTGAAACAACATTCTGAGGTTTAAAAGATCTCCTAGTTTATTTCCATATTGGCATTAATCACAGATTCTATCCTTTTCAAAATTATTTTTGGTAAACCTTTAATTATGTCTCTTGCAATCAATTTTGAAATTATATTTATGCTAGTATGACCTAGTCTACAATACTACAACCAACAAGTCTTTTTGATTTTAGCATCCATTGCAATAAGGTATTGATCACTCTTCATTGCAATTTCATCAAGATCAATTATGTAGATGTTGCCATGCCTATGTCCAATGAACTTTATGCCTTCATCAAAGGGACTAGAGATAATGCACATGAAAGATTCAAAAATAACTTTAAAACTTTTGCCATAATGCTAACTTATACTAAATAAATTAGGTTTCAAACTATCAACTAACAGAATATTCTCAATAAATGTAGGAGTAATTTTTATTTTACCAATTCTAATAATTTTTACTTTATCATTATCGCCAAAGGTCACTACTCCTTATTTTCTCTCAAGACTGATAAAATGACCTTTATTACTTATCATATATCTTGAACAGCCACTATCAAGGTACCATATTTTTTTTGCTCCATGGCTACAAAACACTCCTACAAAAAATTAAGTAACTAATTTAGGTACCTAAGCTTTCTTGGGTCCTTTAAGGTTACTAACTAAGGTTCCTTTTGGAATCTAAACTTTCTTAATTACTTTATCATTTGATTTTCTAAAATTGCATGAATGAGCTTTATGTCCTACTTTATTATAGCAAAAGCAAGTAACGTTTGAGGTAGAATGTAATAAAGAGCAAGTGAAGAAGTTTTTAAAAAGCTTTTACTTATTGTTGGGATTAAAACCAATACTTGCTTTGTCAAAAATAGGTTTTTGGTTGCTTAAGATCATTTGTAGTGTTTCAGAATTGTAGATAAATTTATCATCCAATGGCTTAAGTTTTTCTACTTTTTTCTTTAATGAACTATTTTCTTCTATCAAAAATTTATTATTTTGTAAGACCTCTTCTTTTTCTTTTGATAAGGATACATTCTTCATTTTCAAATTCTTATTTTTCAGGTTTATTCTTTTTAAACTTATCTAATAATTCGTAGAATGCATCTTGAAGTTCATTAAATGTAAAATATAGAATATATTCAGATTTGATCTCATCATCTTGTGCGATGAGACACAAGCTTATCACATTTTGATCTTTTTCATCAAAGCAAAATTCATTACTATCGCTCCATGTAGTGATCATTGCTTTCTTCTTCTTGTAGAATTCTTTTAAGGTTGGATAGTCAACTTTAAAATGCCCAAGTTTCTTGCATTCATAGCAAAGAGGATGCTCCTTCTCTTTGTCCTTGTCTTTACTTGGTTCTCCCTAGGCCAAAGTCCTTTTCTTGAATCCTTCCCTTCTTCTACCCATGAATCTTCTAAATTTTCTGATCACTAGGGCCATGTCTTCATCACTTTCTTCTTCTTTGAATGACTCTTCATCTTCGTTATCATTTACCACAGATTTGAAAGCAATGATTTTCTTCTTTCTACCCTCCTTATCATTGTGCTGCTTCATGGCTAGTTCATGTATCATCAATGATCCAAACAGCTCCTCAAGTGATAGTTTGTTCAGGTCCTTTGCTTCTTGAATAATAGTGATTATAGCTTCACATGTTCTAGACAATGATTTGAGAATTTTTTTTACTAAATCACTATTAGGATAGATTTTTTCAAAGCTTTTGAGGCCATTTATAATATCTATAAAGCATGTAAACATGTCAGTGATTGATTCATTTGATTCCATTTTAAATAACTCATATCTGTGCATAAGTGTATTGATTTTTGATTTTTTGACTTGGCTTATGCCTTCATGAATGACTTCAAGTTTATTCTATATCTCCTTTATAGAATTGCAAGTGAAAATGTGGTTAAACTCATTTGCATCTAAGGCACAATACAAGACATTCATTGCCTTGGTATTTAATTGGACTAATTTCTTTTCCACTTCATCCCAATATTTTTCTAGCTTGGGAGTCTCAATGTCATCGACAATAACAATGGGTGTATGTGGACCATTGATTATGATACTTTATAAGTAATAATCAAGTACTTAAATAAAAATGTGCATGCATACTTTTTAATGAGTATAATCAGATCTATTAAAAAGAGGTGGCCTATTAGTAGATTGCCCTTCCATAAGTAAACTACCCAATCGAGTTGCCATGATCTTTTATCTTAATCATTAGATCAAAATTTAGCTAAGAACCAAGCTTTGATACAACTTGTTACCCAACTAGACAACCCAGGAGGGGGGTGGTGGATTGGGTTTTCAAAATTTAAGCAAGTATGTGCTAATTTGTAAAATAATTTAAGTGAGGTGCTGTGAATACAATGTAGAGTCAATGCAAATAAAGTGAGAAAGAGCCACACACAAACATAAATGATTTTTATAGTAATTCGGTGCATTCAAGCACCTACGTCCATTTTCTAAGCTTTTACTTGGGATTTCTACTATATTCACAAAGAATATAGCAAGTTTGTTTTATTAGACTCATAAAAAATTCAATTGGTTTTAACCTAAATCATTTAATCAAAATCTTTACAAGCCTTTTCTCTAGGCTCCCAACCCAATTCACAAGTTTGGATCAAACTTTTCTCCAAGTTTTAAACCCTCTATAACTTGTTACAATAAAGTTAGAATAAGAGAATTTTATACAACCAAGGAAAAGCTCCTTAATGAGCTGATTGTTATTGTTGATGCTTGTTAGGAGAAGCCTTGAAAGCTTGCACTCAATTCTCACTCTTTCTTCTTGAATATCCACACAAAATTCAAGAGAATTTGCCTTGGAAGTGGTTGAGCTCTCTTAAATGTGGTAAATGCATAAATTTGGCTTTCTTTTGCTTGGATGTATATCTCTCTAGTGTCCTCTTGATTTCTTTTATATCTTTATTTAATTCCCATCAAGTTTGATGCACTTTGGATCTAATTCTAGCCATTTTTAGCTGTTGGAAAAAAAATCTAGCTGTTAAAAAAATTTTTAGATAAAATATAATTTTCTATAAAACTAGCCGTTTGAACTGTCAGAAGCTTAGAATCGACTCGTAAGCTCAAGAGTCGAGTCATAAAAGTTCAAGAGTTGACTTACATAGATCAAGAGTCCAGAAGCTTAGGAGTCAACTCGTAAGCTCAAGAGTCGACTCATAAAAGTTCAAGAGTTGACTTGCATAGATTAAGAGTCGGCTCTTCTTTGGATCTTCAAAATCCAACATTTTATCTTTTTTAAGAGAGTTGACTCACTTGATGAAGAGTCGGCTAGTCCACATCCAATAGTCGACCCACAATGACCATAAGTTGATTCTTGTAGGATGTGCTAAAAATTTGTTTTCCGTCTCACTAAGAGAGTCGACTCATGGAGCCATGAGTTGACTTACAGAACGTGCTAGTCTTGTATCTAGTAACTCATCCAAGACATGAGTCGACTGGTTCTTAATTTGGCTTATCTTATTGAATTCATCTCCAAACTTAATTTTCTTGATTTAAACACTTTCAAAATGACTTTAAGGTTTGCTAAAAGTGTTAGCTTCCTGCAAGGTCATTCTCAAAGCAAACTTAAAGAACACTAGATCTATTTTATACTTTAATATTTTGTAATCATCAAAATTATTTCTTAGATCAATATTAAATTATTGTGAAACTAAATAAAGTTTAGTTATAAATGAAAGGGGAGAATATGTTTTTTTTTTTTGCAATAGGGCACTATTTTAGTAGGAGGGAAACCAAAGTCGATCCTCTACTTTTGAATTTGAAAATTTTACATGAAAGTCAGTCTACATCTGTCCAATTTTATTATTTTGTTATATTCTCCAAAATACCCAAAAATATTATAAGTCAAGAAAATGCAGGAAAATAAATAGAGAAATATTATTACCCCGTTTTAGCCGTGACTGTTTTTTTTTTTTTTTTTTGGGGTGTTTCCTCGCAGAAAAGCTCAGTCTGAATACGTTTTATGACTTTCAAACTACAGTATTGCCGCCAAATTTCTGATCACCGAATGAAACTTGAAAAATGTAGATGGTATTAAGAATCTTCTCAATAACAAAAAGAAGGGCGAATATCTTAGATCTTATATCAGTAGCAAGATTTATCACTAGTACACAAATTAGTTGCTAAGCGCTAATTTACCGAATATAATGAAGGATGTGACACTATTTCATATTCAGCAATTATATTTAATTTGTACCCTCAAACAGCTCAGCAGGTAGTTGTTACCATAATAGCGTGCAAAAATTATAAATTTCCTTAGAAGAGAAGGAAAGAAGCAAAAGAAGATACCTATTTTATCATGGCATAGAAAGTCGATCATTTTTCCATATTGGTTGCATGAAAAAAAAAAAATCTCCGTAATTTTTTTCTATAGCTCTGCAGTTATAGCAAGCTTCATGTTACCACTCATATGAGGTGTCAACTGATTTCAATATCACTTTATAGGTAAGTTTGGCCCCCTTCAAATTAAAAATTAAAAATTTTATTGTCTACATGATTTTATTGTAGCAAAATAATATCATAACCAGAAAACTTAGATATTCACAAAACATATCCGTTCAAACATGAAAGTCGTTTGGATTCATCATTAGGAGATCACCAATTCTTTTTCTATTGATGGTTGCTTCTTTTTGCAAATCAAGAAGCATCATGAATGCCATCGCATCCACCATTATTTTGAGACTACATTTTTTTTATGAGCATGCTTGGGTGATAATATTTTATCCACATTTTTTAAAAGATAATTGGCTTTTTAAAAAATTGAGGGCCGACCTATTTTGGTATTGTATAATCTCAGATATTTGTAGATCTATGTAATATCTCGATGTAGAGGAAGTGTATATAAACATGGTTTCTCTATATACAAAGAGAAAAAAGAAGCTGAGGCAAAAATCAATAAAATGGAGAAAAATATAGCTGTTGAATTTTTTTCTTAAAGGAAAAGAAAGTATCTCTCTACGTCCTCACAACCATACCAGTCAAGATGATTATAACTGAGTCCTGCTTTTCTATTTGAGCCGCAACATTTTTGCTAATTTTTTGGGCAAATTTACCTCAAAATAACAATTAACTTTTGCATTCTATGAATTTGGAAAAATAGTTGCATAAGTGAAAAAAGCGTCATGAGAAAAATAATATGCATTCCCTTGAATTTTGTATTTCTAAATTTCTTTCGTCCACCAAATTTTGCCGCATGTATATTTGTTTGAGAGCACCAACAGTTATGAAGTGGCCATTGACATATGAAAAAGAAAATGTTAAATAATCTCGAATATTTTTAGCCAATAGAAAAATTATATTCGTAGCTAAAAAAAATGTTAAATAATTTTTTTTGCAACATAAAAATTATATTCTTTCTTTCGCTCCATACCTGTCAGATAAAGTTCACCATAATTTCTAGCAGGGATTTCATCAAAACCAATAAAATCAAATCTTTGTTGTGGTATGGAGTCATTAATATTGTTGGTAACACGTACAATCGTCCATCTTTTAATATAAATCATATATTGATGGATGGTAGTTCTAAATACTTTTTTTTTATTCGGAGCAATACTAATTTTCTCAAAATAATATGCTTCTCTTTCGGTAAGAAGACCTTTAAAATGACCAGCATCTTCTTTTTATATGGATGCTTGGATTGCAGTAACTTGTGTATCAGAGAAAATAAAATACAAATATATTGTAAACATGAGATAAAAGAATATGGTATAGAACAACATAAAAGACTAAATTTAACCTCTTCACCAACAAGGATACGGTCAACGCTAATCAGTTGGTTCTCCATACTCAGATTCATTGAATCCTATATTCTTGAAACTCTAGCTTCAATCTTCCAGTTCCATCTCTCTAATGTCAGAGCTGATGGCAAAGAATACTCTATTTGTTATCGCTAACCTATTTTAGTAAACATTAGCACGCAATATGCAGAAAAGAAAATGAATATTTGGGTGGAGCATTAATTTATAATTTATAATGATCCACAATAGTCGGTTAATGAACAAAGCAATATCTGAAGTTAGGTTTGAAAAAATTTCTTTGTAAACAATATTTTTCTTGCGACTTTCTAATGGGCATTCATATCCAATTAAAACTTCGAAACCTTGGTATGAAATTACCCTAAAAAATGTAACATGTAATTGGCCATGTGAAAATTTAGGTTGGGGCAAGTAAAGGCCAACATATTTTAATATTTAGCTTTGACTTTTGTTGATTGTCATTGCATAACAAAGTTTAACAGGAAATTACCTCCTTGTCCATAACATGTATAATAATATGTGGTATATAAACCTTCACTCCATCAAGATTATCAGTGATGATAAGTGCTTCAATAATCTTTGAAGTCAATTGGATGATTATTAATATAGTACTATTGCAGGGACCTATATTTTGATTGAAATTTTGTAAGAGTATTATTGGAGTACCTAATCTTAATCGAAGATGTGTTGCGGTACACCAATAAATATCAAAAAGTTCAAAAATTAGGTTGAATAAAGAACATCATCGGAATATTTTTGTTGTTGCATCAAAACTTAGATATACCCTTTCATCCAATTGCACTAAAGAAAGAAAATACATATTAAGATCATCAACTATTTCATTTGTAGGTATGATTATAGCTTTTTCTTTTAGATATATAAGATTGTTGTAGTTTTCTTCAAATTTTTGATAAACTGATGCAGAAATATCTGCAATATAATTTTCACAGTTCTTTAAAAGTAAGTCATTGGGGATTTTTATCCAACTTTCTTCATCTTCTTTGATGGTAGGTATTTTTCTTCATCGGCAGTAATCATTTGCATCAACATTTAATAGCCTCATATATTTTTTTAACATGAAGATCTATAATATTCCCATAAATATATCAACTTATTGATGCACTGACTATTTCTTCTCCACTACCACCGACAATAACAGGAAGAGTCTATCGGAATTTCATCCATAATGTATTTATTTTTCCATTGAATGGTTTTTCGTCTACATCAAAATTTGGTGTTTTTAGAATATCTTTTAAAGGCCTACCAAAAGGTTTGAAAATAATTTATGTGATTCATTGAAGCTTCGTCATAGGTTATCGAACTTGTCAATTCAATTAATTTTGCAAACTCAGTTCCATTTTCAATTTCATATGTCGAACATTCATTAATATGAAGTGATAATTTAAACCTTCTTGGTAACAAAAGTGAAGAAATTCCGAAGAAGCAATGGTCAAATCAATTCTTCCTTTGGAACAAATTTTTGAAATTATAGTTTATTAAAGATAATTTTTAGACAGAATCCAAGACTACAATGTAAATACTTTGCTGCTCTTCATTCATGCCTTTGAATAAATTTGGATGTTCGCATTGCAGCTAAAAAATTCTATAATCTAATTCTTCTCTCAAAAATTTATTATTTATTTGTTTAATAATTATTTTATTTGACATTCAAAGATTATGCTCATGACTTAAGAAATTGTAGTATTTGTTAAACAATTTACAAAGGACATGACTTTTTAATCGTTACTCTAGAATTTGCAAATTTTGAAGCTTCAACATGTTTTTGAATCTTGAAATTATATCATCTACTAATATTTTCCAATATATTTCTAGTAACTTTGTAGGATCTGCTACTTCATAGTAAATAATTAAGGTAATAAAAAAGTTATCTTAGTTCGGATGCCAAAGCCTAATGAGAAGCTTTATTTGATGCTTTGTGCCATTTTTTATCATCACCTGATTAACCAAAAGAATTATATGCAAATTGAAATGAAGAATAAATAACACCATCTACTATTTTGATCTCGTCATAGCTTCTATCTCTTTTTACCAAATTAAAAGTATTCTTAAATAAAATAATTTACCTAACATGGGATGAATGTAGACGATTTTTCCTATCTTATTTTTTATTTCCTCCTTATTCAAATTTTATCTTTAGAATTCGATGTCCATTTTGCAAAAAATTCTGCATAAGTTAGATCCGGTGCATCTTCAAAATTTTTATTAGTTCACATCCATTCAATAAACATGAATTCATCAACATCTTTTCTCCAAAGAATAGACATTAAAATTTGGCTTTCATGAAAAGTAATGGTATTCATATATGGCAAATGAAGAATTATCCATTCAGTTATTGACTCCCTAAAATGAATACCAAACTGAAATAACCTCTTTACCGATCCATAGGCTGATAAATATCTACAATCTAGGTAACTCTTAATTTCATCAACTTTTCATATAGTTGTTCTCCGATATCCTTGTTAACACCTACATTCTCTACCATAGCGGCTCTTATTTTATCAAAACCTTTGTTAAGATACTTCAACAAATATTTAATCATTCTTGATTTGTTACATCATTTAATATTTATATGAGCTTGAAACCATACAATTAGATATAAATTGTGAGGAACAATAAATCTATTATCTAGTTAAATATTATTTCTTACAACACAACATCCGTCATCCCTTTTTTTATAGATCATCAATTATTGTCTCGCCCCAAAATTTTTTAGAAAAATTTTTAGAGCAATAGCCTTTAATCATGCATGGTGATAGAGTTCAATAGACCACATAGGCCATGCATTATAAATTTTGCAATAGCTTCATATCCAATTGAATCATTATTTTCATTAACTATTTCAGCATGAATAACTGAATCTAGATTCAATGTTGCTGGATATTTTAAAATCCTGATACAACCAGAGTGATATGTGAACATGAGGCAAACCATACTTTTGAAATTGTATTGTATATAAAAATGTAAATAAAAAAATTAATAGAGTTAGTTAAGATTTATGTAAATGTTATCAAATAAATATGAAGAACAAAAGCAAAAAAATAAATAAATAAATAACTATAGAAGTTTTTTACAAATATTATCTTCTTATGATATCTAACAATAATTCTTTAAGTTTTAGTTTAAAAACTCAACTAAAAACATCAGACTTATATATAGATTTTTGGCTTGGTATCAAGTTAAGAGCGGACTGAATTTTAGGCCATCGAATGGTATAGGTAGACGTAATAAATATATTTGGATGTCTATAACATCTACAAATAACTATCACATCATAATTCGGAATCATATATCTAGGACTTCCTGTAAAGTTTAATGAAAATTTTACTCTTTTGCCGATAGCATTACCATCAACATCACCTCTTGGAATAGCATTTTAAATATTTTTATAAATTTTTGATCTAAGATTTTTTTTAAATTCCTTCTAATATAATCAAGTATTTTTCTTCAATACATGAGAAAGCATTGATTATATACCATTGAAATGAGTGCCCACCTTCTATTAGTGTCTTACCTTCACTTATTCTTTGTTGCAATCTAAAAGCATAGAATTCTCTCATCATGACCTATTGTCTCATAGTTGAATTCCTTTAAAAATTAACTACACATTTAATGTTTATTCTAGAACCATCTTCACAAAATAAAAATAAAATTGGATATTGCATTATTATAAAGCTAGGATATAGATTACTGATACATTTCATCCTTTAGTTTTATAATCTACAATAATATCATATGTTTGTCAACTTTCTTTAAATTGCCAACAACTAATCCAGCTATTTAGAAACATAAAGGATTGTTGTATCGTGAATTGTCTTCTTGCCATCTGCCAATCAATGTAAATCATATGTGTAGAAATTCAAATTATTCGAATCGTTCTTTGGTCATTCTGAAAGCTTTAACAATTTAAATTTTACAATCAGATATTTTTATCAAAATTTTTATAATTTTTGAATCTAGAATTGAACAATCATCGTTAGAATTTAATGATTTTATTCTATTGTTCATCTTACTTTAATGTTTGCTCACGTTAAGACGAGGTTCTCCTCCTATTCCTAATGGACTGTAGAACACATAAGGGCTGCTATCAGGGTCTCTCTCCTCATCTCATCTAAAATGAACGAGGCCTTCAACTTTGCTCATGTTAGGATGAGGTTCTCCTCCCATTCCTAACGGACTGTAGGGGCGCATAAGGGCTGTTGTCAGGGCCTCTTCCTTCATCTCGTCAAAAATAAACGAGATCTTCGACTTTGCTCATGTTAGGATGAGGCTCTCCTCCTTTTCCTAATGGACTGTAGGAGCACATAAGGGCCATTGTCAGGACCTCTTCCCTCATCTCGTCTAAAATGAACGAGATCTTCGACTTGCTCATGTTAGGATGAGGTTCTCCTCCTGTTCTTAACATGGCCACTATTGATTGCTTCTTTTCTGTCATAGTTTTTGTACCAAGAAACTATAATACTAAAATGAAAGAGTTTTATTGGAGAAAAATTACTGATAGCACATTCTTAGATTTTCTGAATTCTAAGATCATGGGAGCATTGTTCCTCCGAGCTCCTTCAGACGATAAGCTCCATGCTGGATGACCTCCTCTATTTCATACGAATCTTTCTAATTTAGGGTAAGATTCTCTTGGCTCTAAGGTCGAGAGATGGCAGCTCGCTGAAGTACTAAGTCTTTCAGAGATAGTGTTGATGATACCAAGAGGCAGTCGATCTTCTTGTTATTCCATCCTTCTTGGTGGTTCTGGCTACGGCAGTGCCTTCAGTCGATCTTCTCTTGCTTTAGATCGATATCTGTGGAGCATTGAGGGAGGCGTAGTTGTGAAACCTTCTAGGGGGAGAACTTCATTGTGTCCTTCTGTCGGAGCTTCTTTAACGATGAGCTTGAGGAGGAGTTCGGACTCACTTGCATTCAGAGGGAGTCTATGAGCGTAGCCGAACTTCATTCGGCCCTTCGTCAGCTGCAAATTTATTAGACTCACCCACTCGCCACTCTCCTGCGACTTCTTCATCCTTCAACTTGAAGGATTCTTTCGCTCGAACATATCCTTCAGCCCGAGCTAGTAAATCGGCAAAGTCTCTAGGATACTTCTTCTCTAGAAAGAACAGCAAATCATTCATCTGAAGACCATCCTTGAGCACGACCATTGCAATAGACTGGTCCTGGTTTCGGACCTCCAATATAGAAATATTAAATCGAATGACATAAGTCTGGATAGATTTCTCCTCGTTCTGCTTGATATTCATCAAAAAATCTGAACCTCGGTACGGACATCGGCTACTGACGAAGTGAGCCACAAACTGATGGCTCATTTGATCAAAGAAAAAGATGGTACTCGGCTTAAGTTCTAAGTACTAGTTTCTGGCGGCTTCCTTAAGGGTAGACGAGAATGCTCGACACAAAATGGCATCTGGCACATCATAGAGCAGCATCATTATCTGGAAGGCCTCTAGGTGGTCAGTCGGATCGATGGTTCCGTCATAACTCTCAAACTATGAGAGCTTGAAGTTCGACGAAATTGGTTCTTACATAATCCTCTGAGAAAAAGGAGGATCGATGCAAATATCATTACTGTGTGAGGAGGAACTATGGCAAAGTTCTTCAATTTGTCGGCTCATTTCTAAGAGCCTTTGATCTAGAAGATCTTCACGATCATTGATCTTCAGGGTTTTCTGATAGAACAGGTGCAAGGCTCCGCTTGGGTCGAGTCATGGTTCGAGCAAGGGTTCTCCACCCTTTGTTTTTTTTTCGAAGGTCATCGATCGACTAGCCCAAGTTGGCCATCCCCAGATCGGATCATGGGGCTTCGGAGAAGCCTACTCTGATCGAATCGATGTCGAAACCTATCGATGTATGGTCTGCACTACCTCCATGAGATCACGAACCGTTGGACCAGTAGGTTGAACTGCTCTGCATCCACCATGGCTGTAGGTGGAGCTTGAGTTGTCGGAGTTGAAGCTGAAGCGGAAGCAGATAGGTCTTGATGGGATTTGGCTGCAGAGGTCGTTGATTGTCAGATCAAAGCTTTCCTAGGAGGTATTTTTTTTTTTGAAAAGAATTCTAGAGAGGAAGAAGAGAGATTACTGCTGAGCACTCCTTTAAGAACAAGAAAATCTTGAGAATAGAGGCCCTTCCTTTAGCGCCAATCTTATTGGTGCAGAATCTGATCGACGCTGGATCGAGCTGAAGCTGAGAAAGAGGTCGCCGTCGGTAACCTACAAAATAAAGTTCCATCCAAAGTTGATGGTGGTGGCTCCGGTAGGATCCTCCGATGATCAAGTCAGCTCTTCTGACAAATAGAAATGGAGTGCTCAGAAAAGAATTCAACAAAATTTTGGAGAAAGAGAAGAGAGCTTAGAGAAAACATATCAGGAGGATCCCTTTTTATAGACGGAGCCTATAGCAGACTGATAGTGACAGCTATAACCATCCAGTAGTGGGCCGCTCAAAGCCACATGAAATTTATTACAGAGAGAGAGGTGTCACCAGACTGATAGTGACAGCCATAACCATCTGATAGTGGGCCACTCGGGGCCGCATGAAATTTACTATGGAGAGAGAGGTGTCTTCTATCATGATGTGTCCGTTCGTCGAGATTTAATAGCTAAAGTTCGGAGGAAGTAGGCATTGGTCGGTGAAGAACTTTGACATATATCAATTCCAGAGGAGTTCGAACTCCTAAAAGAAATACGATTACAGGAGATCATCCAGGAGAAATGCTAGCTGAAATCTGGAAGTAATTCATTGGAGGAATCTGACTGAAGGAGAAGTCCAAAAGGAGTTCGGCTCCTGGAGGTATCCGACTGAAGGAGAAGTTTGAAAGAAGTTCGGCTCCTAAAGAAGTTTAGCCACTGAAGGAGTTCAGCTGGGGTTCGACCGCTGGAGGAGTTCGGCTGGGGTTCAGCCATTGGAGAAAGAATTTTTGATCAAAGCTCTTCCATGATTATCAGTTGCATTAGGCTAAGCATCAGACTGAACTTCGACGGGAGCAGAATTTATCCCCAATATTTTTAATTTTTTTTATAGTTATTAATTCAACATCTTCATCCGATGTACTCTAATTGCTACACACACATCGTCAAATTCTAGCGACTTCAGATACTTCATCCACTTCATTTAAAATAATATCAATAAAAAATTTTAAAAAGTTGCCATCCTAAATCTCGATCCCATAAATTGGTGGAGAAAGCAATAATTTTTCAATGATTTTTTCTAACATAAGCTTTAGAAAAAATTTTATCAAATCCATATCTACAATTAGAACTAACCATGAGATTAAATATCAAATTAAGCAATCAATAAAAACTAAAAAAATAATTATTTAATAAAAAATAAATTATTTTTGATAAATCATGATTAGAATCTATTGAGCATAATGATCCTTATATCCGTACGCCGACCCACGATCAACAACACCGATGGATAACCGGTGCCACCGACCAAGCGATGGGCTATGAATCGATTGATTGTTGGCTTCATCGATTAAACGTCAATCAATTTGGCACCCGACATATAACAGATGAACCATCCGACCAATCGATCGATAATTATTTCTATTTAACCGACAGTCGATCGGATCTCTTCAACTGACTAACAATTGGCTTACCAACTTTCAACTTTCATTCGATTATCTAAATAGAATGACTCTAAACACCGATAGATAGTCGAATGCCAACACATGATTAGCACAACTGACATATAGCCGATACGACCTACATTCATGCTGCATGACATTCATAACGATCTTCATGATCAAATAATGAGTAATAACTGCTCAATTAATGGCGGAATTAGCGGGACCCCATAACTCTCAATCGTTACAGACGATTACTATTACATTCTCCTATAAAAGAGAGGTAAACAAACACTTAGGAGAAAAATTCTGAGCCAGACTCTGCCAATTTCTTACTTTAATCATCATGTTCACCAATCCCCCACTGACTTAAGCATCGGAGGGTCCCAATTGGAAATAATTTTGGTCAGAGTGGACTTCTTTTGCAGGTACTCTCCTCCAGCGATGGGTACAATAGGTGGATTGGCCGCAACAATTTGGTACGCCAGGAAGGGGTGTGAACAATAAATCAAGAAAATAGATTGCTCTATAAAGATACCAAAAATACAAGCCCAGCACTCCATCGGCTCCATCAGGCAATCTTCTTGTTGGAAAAACCAACCTCCTCCTCCACCACCACTGGCAGAGCCCAATTTTCTGCATCCGGCAACCCTAGTGGATGCTCAAACCCAATAGCTTGCTACTTTAATGCAGCAAAGGCAAATATTAGTGGAGGTTGTCCACAACCTCCAACAACAACAACCAATGGCGGAGGAACCACCAGTGCAATCCATGCCATCAAGACACAGTCACCGCTCCCCACGGAGATCTTTATCTCCTTCACCTGAACGGCAATCGACTCGATACTCTCGTCATAATGAACCATCCCCATCATGGCATTCCCACCATTCTCAAAAATTAGCTTCTCTTTCCCTTCAACGTAGTATCAAAAAGGGAAAGAGGTCGCGATCACCATATTCTTCACCTTCTTCAGGAGATTCTACCCCTGGGTTTTCGCAATTACAGCAGCTCGATGACCATGAGCGTAAGTTCAAGAAAATTGACTACCAACTTGCCCAACTGAAGATGAATAATTAGGAGGGGGGTCCCAATAATTCTGGCCTCCACATAGCCCCTCTAAAGTCCGATCTATTATCAGCAGATGAACAATGGTCCCATGACTTGCCTAGAATGTTAATTTTGTCAACTTATAACCGGACGACTTGACAATATGCCAATTTAATCACGACAAAATAGAAACTTATGCCGACTAATCTATGGTTTGACAGAATAAGCTGACTTAGCTGTGGCTAAGCTGGAAATTAAGCCGACTCAACCAAAAACTGAGCAGAACTTTACGCCCACTTGATGGGAACATACCGACTTAACTCTGGTCGGTCGAAGGATATTTGGCTTACCCCCATTTATCAAACATAAATGAATTTTACATCTAATGTCTGATCGATAAATATTCAGTCAGATGGTAGAAAAATTTTTAGCACTTTAACAATCTCAATGTGCTACACAAAAGGAAGACAATACTTGAAAAAAAAAAATTTCTGCCCGTTTCATTCATATAGAAGTCTAGATACAAAAGTCGGATTCATCCAATGATAAAATACAAACAGAAAAAAAAATACATGAAGTAAATTAGTCATTGACAATGACTGTATTAACAACAGCCATTGTCGAAGCCATCTCTTCTTCAATCAGAAAAGGCTCTACAATCTTTTCTCTTGGAGCTGAAGCAGGTTCTATCGTCGAAGCAACTTCTCTAACAGGGGCAGCCTCATTCGGAGCAAAGTGATCGGTTGGGATATCCTCAACTGATCGATCCTCTTCATCAAAGTTAGGAAGGGACACTCGAGACACGTCCAGATCTGGATAAAATCGATCGACTGCATCTCAACCGTCTTCATAATCAGTCACATAAGCAAGGCAGCTGGCTGCAATAAGTTCTTCCTTGAAGTCCTCCGACCCTCGGAACTCCTCCAACGCTTGTTCTTTCGCTCGATAAAAAGTAGCTTAGGCCAATGCTACTTCTGCTTCAGAAGATTTCTGTTTCTTCCGCTCCTCCTCCAGCTCTGAAGCATAATTGTCATGCTCCTTACGAAGCTGACTGACCTTAGGCCTTTTCCTCCAAATTTAAAACTCTTGAGTGTCGATAATCCACTCATTCATCTCTTTATCGTCGCGAAGCAACAGCAGTTCAAGTCGCGCAACCCCCAGCTCCATGCATACCACATCTAAGTCGTTATGGGCCGATTCTAAATCGGCTTGTGCTGACTCAATACCGGCCCATGCCAACTCACGATCAGCCCGTGCTAATTCTAGCTCAGCTTTTAGGTGGAAATTTTCTTCTTCACGTTTCTTCTCCCATTCCTCCATCACCTTTATTTTGTCGGTGGCAGTCTGGAGACGTTGAAGAGCAGATTTCTTCTCCATAATGGCCACCACCGCCTTATCTTTCCATCCCTGGTGTATCACAATGAAGTCGTGCATGAATCTATCTAATTCCGACATATTATGTACCGCCTAAAAAGAAAGAAACAACAATGAGTAGTGAAAAGAGAATATAAGAAGGAAAAGAGAAAGGAAAGTAATGTACCCCAATAAGTGAAGTGTAGAATGGCGAAAAAATGTCATTTAGGATCCAACTTTTCCAACTTTTCTTATCGGCTGGAAGGAGTATTGCATCGACTAGCTGCTTCACCAACACTAGGTTTGTCAGAGCTGATTCTTCAAGCAAGACATAAATGTTGATAGACTCCAAACCTACTGGAGTCCCACTTATAGTTGAAGATGCAAGAGCCTTCCCCTGCCGATGAGCCACTGGCTGGTCAAATGGATTCGACATCCATTCGGAAGTCGATGGTATTGAAAAAACAATCGACCTATTCCCTTCCGACCCAACTTCGGGCATTAACGGTGCTCAAGATATAGCCAGCTCGATGGGTGCCATTGAAGGTTCAATGATAACCATGTCAGCATCCAGTTCTTCGATGATCGGAACAACTCTCGCTGATATATCTTCAGCCAGCATTAGAATTGGTACGTCTTAAGTCAAAGCCGAGACCACCAATGCAACGATCGCTTCTTCGACTATGTAAGATGTTTCGACCGATGGAACATCGGTCGGACCAGGTGCCACTGATGGAACATCGGTCAGTGGTACCACTGCTATTGTTGGAATGTCAACCTTCTACTTCTTGGCCGCTCTCAACAACCCTTCGCCAGCACCCGACTTTCGCTTTTCCATAAGTCAACGAACGTCGGCCGCCACAAGAGATAACGAAGGATGCATGGCTGCAAACAAAAATAAAAAGTAATCAAACAAAGATCAGTTGAAAATAAAAGAAAGAACAATATATGTGGTATGTCAAATTATACCAGTAGCTAGTACCGGACCAAGCTCGGTGTCATACAGAGCCTGATCGGTTATCAGATCCTTCTACTTTTGGACCTCCATATCCTTTAGCTTCAAGAAATCCTTTCGATCAGCCGAGTCAATTCGATTGTTCTCATTTGGGCTAGTGTCTAGAGTCCCCTAGATGAACGAAAAATCCCAAGGAAGCATGAACGATATGAAGAAGTATTAAGTCTTCCAATCGTGAATAGATGATGGAAGAATGAAGATGAAAGAAAGCCCCTTCCTTGGGGCAAATATCCACCAGCCGCCAGCCTTCGGATGGGGACCAAGAGTAAAGAAAGGATGAAATAAAGAAAGACGAGGAGTGATCAGAATGACGTTACACAAAAGAGCAAAAGAAACTAGAATTCGAATGGAATTCAGCACAAGTTGCATCGGGCAAATCCGATAATAGTCCAGGACATTCTGAATGAATTCTAAGAACAAAAATTGGAGACCTAACCTAAGATTTTCTACATAGAATGCCATCCGATCAGTCGACGGAGAATACACCCGACCGTTCGAACCAGAGGTGAAAAGTTGAAATTGCTCTGGGACTTGGTACTGCACTTGAAGCCGACCAATGACAAAATCTGATAGCGAAGAAACTTTCACTGTCGGATCGATAGAAAAGATGGCCACCAGACCAGACGACCGACTACCGCCACTTACCACTCTACCCCTACCTCTACTAGCCATTACAGAAGTTGTTGAAAACCTAATCTGCAGAACGACAAGAAAACTCAGGAAACAGGGAGAGCAAGAAAGGAAGGACTCAGATCTCCAAAGCACAAACAAGTTATGGTAAAAATTTAGAAAAATACCACAAGAAAATAGAATTTTAGTGATCGAAGATCGATTGCTAAAAATCAAAAATCGATCACTATTAATTTCGCGATTGATTTTGCGACAAAAAATTTTTGGTCGCAAAAAGACTGGTTGAAAATATTTTCCAACCAATTTTTCAGTCGCAAAACCTAGCGACCAATTTATCAATCAAAAAAATTTATTAAAATTATTAAAATTAAAAAAATTAAAAACTTACGATCGATTTTTCAACCAAAAAATCAGTTGCTAATTTCTAAAAAATATTGAAAAAATCTAATTTCTAAAAATTAAAAATTTATAAAAATATGGTTTCTAATTTTTAAAAATAAAAATTTATAAAAAAATTGTAAATTTTTTTAAATTTTTAAATTGATCAAAAATTTGGTAGCAAATTTTTTGAAAAATATTTTTTTAAAAAATTGATTGCTAAATTATTAAAAAATATTAAACTAAAAATTTAAATAAGAATCGATTAAAAATTTAGTCATAAATTTTTTGAAAAATACTTTTTTTAAAAAAATAATTCACAAAATCTATCACTAAATTAACCAAAAATTAAACTAAAAATTTAAATAAGAGTCGATCAAAAATTTGATCGCAAATTTTTTGAAAAGTATTTTTTAAAAAAATGATCGCAAAATCAATCACTAAATTAATGAAAAATATTAAGCTAAAAATTTAAATAATAATCAATCATAAATTTGATCATAAATTTTTTTAAAAATATTTTTTTTAAAAAAATCAATCATAAAATCGATCACTAAATTAATAAAAAATATTAAACTAAAAATTTAAATAATAATCGATCAAAAATTTGATTACAAATTTTTTAAAACATAAGTTTTAAATAAATCAATTATAAAACCAATCTCTATTTTTTTATATTTTAAATTTATATTATTTTTATTTTTTATGTATTTTATTTTTTTATAAAATAATAAATTATTAATATTTTTATTAATGTTTTGATATTTTATTTTTAATATTTTATTTATTACTTTTTTTCATCCTCCTCCCATGCGCCTTCAACGGAATCCTCCCTCGCTGCCCTCCGATCCCCCGCACCCCACCCCCCATGCTGCTCCTTGGCCACCTGTTGGCCGCCTGCGCTGCCCCGAGCCACCCGCACTGCCCCCTGGCTGCCCACACCGCCTACCTTGCCCCTGGCCATCCGCACCGCCCACACTGTCCGCTGCCCCCTGGCCCCCGACCGCCTACCCTATCCCCGGCCACCGCACCGCCCGCACTGGCCCTTGGTCACCCGAGCCGCTCGACCACCCACGCCAACCCGCGCTGCCTCCTGGCCACCCGCACCACCCCTCGATCGCATGCCCTCCCCGGCTACTCGCACCGCCCGCACTGCCCCTTGGGCACCCGCACCACCCCCAAGCCGCTGCTCCATGCCTCCATCACCACACCCCAGTCCCCCGACTGCCCGTGCCTCCCTCGTTTCCTCGATGGTGGAGATCGGTGGCAGGTGGCGGCAAGGAGAAGGGGAAGGGGGGCCGTCGCGAGCGGGTCGGCTAGGGGAGGCCGAAGGGAACGAACGGGCATCGCAGGTCGGGGAGGAGAGGGGGGCTATCGCGGCGGGCCGGCGAGGAGAGGTCATTGCGGGCAGTAACCGGAGAGAGGAGGGGGGCCATCACGGTAGGCCAGCGAGGGGAGGCCGTTGCGGGCGATCTCGGGGGAGGGGAGGGGGGCCCGTTGAGGGCGATCGCTGGGGATGGGAAGATGGGGGTCGGGGGCGGCTAGGACGGGACTGGGGATGGGGCACCAGGCTTATAAAGTTTTTTTTTCTTTTTTTCTTTTTAAAAAATAATCGGGTAAATCAATGAAAAAAGCATCAATTAAAATTTTTTAAAATTTAAACTTGCAATTGAATTTTTGGATGCAAAAAACTAAAAAAAAAATTACAATCAAAAAATTGATCAAAAAATCTTAAAATTATTTTTTAAAATTTAAAATAATTTAAAAAATATTTTAATCAATTTTTTGATTTCGGTCATAAATTTTTTGATCAAAAAATTGATCAAAAAACTCCAAAATTATTTTTTTTAATTCAAAATAATTTAAAAAAAAATTTGATTGATTTTTTGATTGAAAAACTAATTTTTTTTATCAATTTTTTGATCAAAAAATTAATTTTTTTTATCAAATTTTTGATCATAAATTTTTTGATTGAAAAATCATTCAAAAAAGGCTAAAATTATATTTTTTAATTTAAAATAATTTAAAAATTTAGTGACCAATTTTTTGGTTGAAAAATTAATTTTTTCAATCGAATTTTTTTATCACAAATGTATTTTGCAATCAAATATATTTTTTTCTATTTTCTCTAAATATGGTATAATTTTAGAATTTAAAGTCCATATTCACTGTTTATTATCTAAATAATTATCATTAGAGTATTATCACAAAAGATCAGCTTGATCTGGTAGCCCTAGCTATATCGATCAATAAAATTTGATTTTGACGATCATGAATGACCATATGATGATCTGATAGATAGAGACCACTGATGGATTCGAAAACTTACAACAATGATCTCGGTGATATTTGTAGAACACTATCAAAATTTTACTTCAATCGAATATCATTATCATCGTCAATTTAGTATGGGATGATTTGGATCGTTAAATAGAAAATGGGTGATCAAAGGGCCAAATGGCATCCAATTATAAGATAATTTTTTAGATAAATGATCTTTGCAACTACTTTGATCATTTGTATTGTGGTGATCATAAAATTCAAACCATGCATATATGAACGATCTAAAACTATATTTTTTGATACTCATTCTTAAAGTCCTTAGGTAATTATATTTATACTTTTGTAAGATCAGCTTAACGTCGATGGTTTATATACATGCAATTTAGATTTTATGATCATCATCGTACAAATGATTAAAGTAGTAGCAAAGATTATTTATCTAAAAAGTTATCTTACAATTGAATATCGTTTGGCCTTTTGATCACTCATTTTTTCTTTAACGGTCCAAATCATCCTGTGCTAAATTGATCATGATAATGATGTTCGATTGAAGTAAAATTTTGATAGTGTGCTATAAATATCATCGAGATCATCGTTGTATGTTTTCTAATCCATCGATGATCTCTATCTATCAGATCATTATACGATCGTTCGTGATCGTCGAAATTAAATTTTATTAATCGATATAGCTAAAACTTTATGGCCAAGTAAGTGAGACCGGTGGAAGGAATATGCCATTAACTCGTACAAGAACGCATTCAGGTCGAGTAGCTTCCAATTAAAAATTAGTCGGTCATCTATGCCAAACTTACCTTAGACACCAAATTGTTGAGCCAGAACCAATTGGGTTAGCCTACAATTCAGACTCTAACCTCTGAGCCTAATTAGGTCTTGCTTGATCGTGACTCGATCTTGACCAAGACTTAATCCTATTAGGCTGGTCAATTTCAGCATTGTTGATCCCATCTAACCAACTCTTGATTCGGTTTGATCAACCGTTTAGACCTAATTGAGCTACCCAAGCCTGAACCTAGTATTATGAATATGTCTTAGATCTAAAATTCTCAATTTTAGACTTAATTAATATTTCATAAACTTAATTCTTAATTAAGTAGGGTTCATAAACAAAATATGTAAAATAAATCCTAGAGTTTCAGGATCTAGGATTTTGTAGAAAGTAAGTTTTGGGTTTTTGATTAAGGACGAACACGCAGCACCCCTACACATCATAAGAACACCCCATCGAATGGAAAGAGAGAACCTTTAAACCCTTCTTCATTCTTATGATCGGACGGCCAAGAGGAACGCCTTAATCAGGAACATTCAATACTATAAAATAGTATCAGATCTATATCATATATCTCATATACAAAGTAGATCTAATCATGGCATATTTTGCATACATCTCATGTATCATAATCATGCATATTTTTAGATCTAAATTATCTAATAATAATCTAAAAATTAGATTTAAATTGATCTTATCAAAATAAATCCTAATCTAAACAACTATGTAGAACTATTCTACAACTAGTCTAGACATGCATCAATCATATCTCATATGATATTCAAAAATTAAATAATTTTTATTTGCTATTTTTTAGATGTTATTATAACACTTATAATATCAAAAAATAGTAAATAAAAAGATCTAAAACATGATTTAATCAGATTAAATCAAAAATATGCAAGAATATTCTATAGAACTATTCTATTCTAGAACTAGTCATGCATATCTTCTAATCTTAGATCCAAATTATTTAATTTTAATTTTTTCTGATTTCAGATCTGATCACATCTCATGTGACATTTGAAATTAATTATTTTTTAATTAAAATAAATTTAAAATCAGATCTAAATAATTTAGAACCATGGCTCTGATACCAGTTGAAGGGAAATCCTGATTTTCCGGTCCAGGTTCGTTCAGATCTGATCAGATCAAGAGATATATTTCAAAAAATTTTCTCTTAATTCCAATCAGATCTTGATATATTTCAAATTTAATTCTTATTATTTTAATAAAATAAAATTAAAAGATAAATTAAATCAAATTTAATTTACCTGATCTGGGTAATCCTATTACCCTATTGATGATCCTGTTTGCAGCGGAAGGTTCTGGATCTTAGCCACGCAAGCGCCTGGCCTCTACCGGTATCCACTCAGGTTGGATCTGGAGATCCTCTTCTTCTCTATCATGCCTCCAAAAATTAGATCTAGATCTGATCTGGAGGACTAGATCTGATCTGGAGGATCTTCAAAACTTTTTTTGAAGATGAGCAGTCGTCCTTTACAGCAGCACAGCCTTCTTACTTTTGATCGCCTTTCTTTGATCTGGATTGCACCAACTAAGGTCCAAAACTCCTTTTGGACGTGGAGAGCAAGGGGAGAAGGTGGTTTGGCATGGAGAGGGAGGGGAGAGGTAGCCTTGGGGCGTGGAGAAACTATGATCTCATCATATCTTTCTTCCTTTTTTGAGTTGGGTACAGGGTCTTATTTATAGACTAGCTGTGATCCAACTCCTCTTCTTCCCAACCAATCACAATCCTTTGTGAAATCAGATCTAAATCTGATTGGTGGGAATAGAGTCCCCTAGATTCCTCCTTAGAGGGCGCCTAAGACCAGTCAAAGTTGGTTCTTAGAAGAACTCTAATTGGAATCCAAAAAGGAGATGGAGTCCTTATCCAACAAGGACTCCTAGGCGCCTCCAACTTGGGCACACGCCTAGGGTGGCGTGCGCCCTTCTCCTTGCCAGGTTCTGGTAGGGGGACAGGCCCCCACCAGCTCTCCAATAGGTGCATGACATGTGGTCAAAAGTCAAAGTATCAATGGTCAACGTTTGACCAGTCAAAGGTAGACTTTTGACCAAAGTCAAAGAACAAGAAATGGCAGGTGACCAAAAATGGACAGGTAATGTCTTACAAAATAAGACAACCTTTTCTGACTTGGACAACCTCCAGTCAGACCATATGAAGGCCTCTGATTGAGCACAAACTTCTTTGGCTCAGACAGGACAACTTATTTATGATAGCAAAAGAAGAACGTTAGGTTCAATCGAGTGCTAGCACGATTTTCTTGAACCTAATTGAATCTCATTCAGATCAATTGAACTAGATCAGTTCAATTGATGATCACCAGATTCAAACCCTTGTTTGTGTGACCCAGTTAGGTTCAGTTCTGTATGGTAATGGGATATGTCATGATCTCTATCATCGACATCATCGAAACTCCTTTCGATGGATCAGAACTCTTCTGATTCGAACAGCTAGAATGATCGATCATCTAAATCATTCTAATTGCTCCCAAAATCCACCAGTGACACCTAGCAGTATATGGTGGCAACCCATCAGAGCTGAATGCGAACCTCTTGGTGCAGCTACCTGTGTGATTCAGTTCTTCTATCTTGAGCCCCGATCAGATTAGGGTTAAGGTGAACTCGTCAAACCCTAGTCTCTGTCATATGATGTAATCATTCGATTCAAGTCCAATATGAAAATCTAAATAGAAACTCTTTCTATTATTTCACTCTACCATGGCCATGGGCTTCTGGACTTGATTCTCATGATCATCATAGGGCTGCTCCTCTACCACCGAGGTAGATAGATTCCATCTTGATGCAATCTAGTTCCTACAATGAACATGCTATAGCCAACATACACCTCAGGTTTTGGATGGCTAGGAGATCGAGTTATGGTGTAGTCAAACTATAACACCCTCAAGGTGAACTACCGATGCACCTCAGGTCAAAGAACCAGACACACCACTGCAGCATCGAGTCAGTCATTGATGAGAAGGTAGACTTCCTAATGACTACTCGAGGTGGTCACGCTCAGTGCCCTCGTTCTCTAACGAGTACCTATACTCTCGCTCCGATGTCTCCACACCGTAGACTCAAGACTCATCTACTAAAGAGAAGCGATTGTACACCAACCTTCCAGATCAATCACCATCCTCATGATGATCCTATGGTCGGAAGCATTTTATGAGTTAATAATGATTATTCATGTCTTAAATTTTCAACTCTTGAAAATATGAATTATCATTACCATTAACTCAAAGGATGTATCACAGACACTAAATACACATATGTGATAGAAAATAATCCATTTTATTGATTATAGTCAAAATTATAATTTTGCCCCTAGAAGTGTATTACAAGTGTCAGCCAATTCTGACTTCTAGGACACATATATCTAACAATCTCCCACTTATCCTAAAGCCAATTGGCTACAAGTCTAAGTCCCATCTTCTCAAGATGGGCTTCGATCTTCTGCTGGCCCAATGGCTTTGTAAGTGGGTCTGCCACATTATCTATGGAGTCGACTCTCTTGACCTCGACGTAACCCTTCTCGAGGTAATCGCGGATGAGGTGGTATCGCCGCTCAATGTGCTTGGATTTTTAGTGAGACCTTGGCTCCTTAGCAAGAGCTATGGCGCCATTGTTATTGCAGTACAGAGGAATGGCATCTGATGGCATTACTCTGATTTCTGCAGCAAACTTCTTGTACCAGAATGCTTCCTTCATAGCCTCTGATGCAGCGATATATTCTGCTTCCATGGTGGAATCTGCTATCACGATTTGCTTGAAACTCTTCCAGCTGACAGCACCACCATTGCACACAAATAGACTCTCAAATGTCGACTTTCGATCATCTACATCGAACATGAAATCCGAGTCTGTATATCCCTGGACTTGGAGTTCTCCGTTACCAAAGACCAACATCATATCCTTAGTTCTTCTTAAGTACTTAAGGATACATTTCACAGAAGTCCAGTGTTCTTCATCTGGATTTGACTGATATCTACTTGTGACACTCACAGCATGGGCTATATCAGGTCGTGTACATAGCATGGCATACATGAGGCTCCCTATTGTAGAAGCATAAGGGATCTTGCTCATGCGTTCTATTTCCTCAGGTGTGCTAGGGCACATCTTCTTGGAAAGATGAATTCCATGTCTGAAGGGTATTAATCCCCTCTTAGAGTTTTCCATACTAAACCTCTTTAGTACTTTCTCTATGTACATCTTCTGTGAAAGTCCTAGCATCCTATTCGGTCTATCCCTATAGACCTTAATTTCTAGAATAAAGGATGCTTCACCTAGGTCTTTCATGGAGAATTTCTTGGACAACCATATTTTGACTGTCGTCAACATGGGAATATCATTCCCAATAAGGAGGATGTCATCCACGTACAATACAAGGAAAGACAACAGCGCTCCCACTGACCTTTTTGAAGACACATGGTTTCTCTTCATTTTTGATGAAACCAAACTTTTTGATCACATCATTGAAATGAGTGTTCCAGCTCCGAGATGCTTGCTTAAGTCCATATATGGACCTTTGCAGCTTGCAAACCTTGTGATCAGTATCACTGGATGTGAAACCTAGCGGCTGTTCCATATAGATATCTTCCTCAAGATATCCATTTAAGAATGTTATTTTCACGTCCATTTGCCATATTTCATAATCGAAATAGGCTGCAATGGCAAGCAATGTGCGGATGGATTTTAGCATAGCCACTGGAAAAAGGTATCCTGATAGTCAATGCCTTTGCGTTGACTATAATCTTTTGCCACTAGTCTAGCCTTGAATGTCTCCACATTCCCATCTGCACCAATCTTTCTCTTGAAGATCCATTTACACCCAATAGGTACTATACCTTCTGGTGGATCTACCAAGGTCCAGACTTGGTTTGAGTGCATCGAGTCAATTTCTGACTGCATTGCCTCTAGCCATTTCTCAGAGTCGATATCTGATATCGCCTCATTGTAGGTTTTGGGATCATCACCATGAGCACCATTACCTACGAGGAACATTTCCTCTACTTTCTCTGAAATAATACCTAAGTATCTTTCAGGGGGACGAAAAACTCTTTTCGATCTACGAGGTGGAGGAGGTAGTGTTCTTATTGGCTCAACCTGATTTGGTTCCAATTGGTCCTTAGCTCATTGTACTTGTGAGACTTTCTCATCAAGCTTAATCTGCTTTTCCAATGCCGCTATCTTGAATAAACTATTTTTCAAGAAAGATGGCATGTCGACTCACAATCACATTGTGGTCTTCTGGAATGTAGAAATAGTATCCTAATGACTCTTTAGGATATCCTATGAATCGAGCTCTGAAGGACCTAAACTCTAACTTGTCCGCTTGTTGTCTTTTGACATGAGCCGGACAACCCCAAATTCTGAGATGACTCAGACTTGGTTTCTTACCGTGCCATATCTCATACGGTGTGGTAGGAATGATTTTAGAGGAAACCCTATTCAGTAGATAAATTGAAGTTAACAATGAATGTCCCCAAAGAAAATCAGGAAGGTCTGTGAAGCTCATCATGGATCGGACCATATCCAATAGAGTCCGATTTCTCCATTCTGAAATCCCGTTGAGTTGAGGTGTTCCTGGTGGAGTCCATTGAGAGACTATGCCATTTTTCTTGAGATAGTCTAGGAATTTCTCGGCTAAGGTATTCACCTCCTCGATCTGATCGAAGAACCTTAATGGATTTTTTAGTTTATTTTTCTACTTCATGTCTGAATTCTTTGAACTTTTCAAAAGCTTCAGACTTGTGTCTCATAAGATACACATACCCATACCTAGACAGATCATCGGTAAAGGTAATGAAGTAGATAAAATTACCTCTAGCCGGCACATCAAATGGGCCGCACACATCAGTATGTACTAGGGCAAGGAGATCTGTGGCCCTTTCCCCATGTCCTACAAAAGGAGTTTAGTCATTTTGCCTTGAAGACAAGATTCATAAGTTGGATATGACTCGAAAGTCAATGGACTCAATAGCCCATTTTTCTCCAATTTGTTGATCCTATCTTCTGCTATATGACCTAATCTCAGGTGCCATAGATACCTATCATTTGGACTATCCCTAGGTCGTTTGGCATTCACATTTTGCTCGATAGTTAGAACAGATACATCAATATGTAGCTGATAAAGATCGTTAATAAGAAAACCATTTGCAATTTTATTTCTTTCATAAAGAATGTTACAATGGTCCTTAAAGAAGGTAATCACATAGCCTTCTAGTGCTAAGCATGAAATAGAAATCAAATTTCTGCTAGCTGCAGGCACATAATAACAGTCTTTCAAAACTAAGTCTAAACCAGATGGTAATCGAAGAGGATATATTTTCACCACCACTGCAGCAACTCTTGCTCCATTATCGATGCATAGGATCATGTCTCCATCCCTCAGCCTCCTGCTATCCTCAAGACCCTGCATGGAAGTGCACAGATGAGCACTAGAACCAGAGTCAAGCACCCAACTGGATGCAGAAGAAATCGTAAGGTTAGACTCAATAACGAGCATACCTCCAGAAGGACCTTCCTTCTTGTTATTCTTCAGGGTGGCCAGGTAAGTAGGGCAGTTTCCGCTTCCAGTGGCCGTCGCTGTTGCAATGAAAATACTTTCCTTTTATAGCGGCTTTCATCTTGAGCTCTGCCTTCTTCTTCTTTCCTCCTTCCACCTTTCTGCTTTTTCACAGACTTTTTTTTTCTTTTTAGAAGACTTTCTTTTGGAAGAAGTCCATTCCATAGCAAGAACTGAGCCTTTAGAACCTTTCATAGAAAGCTCAGCGGTGACCAGCATGTTCATTAATTCGGCCAAGGAATTTTGAAGTTTATGCATGTGGTAATTCATGATGAATTGCCCATATGCATCAGTCAAGGATTGTAGAATAACATCATTCTGCAGATCCAAGTCTAACTTCACACCGAGCTTCTCAAGCTCTTCCAAGTCCTTGATCATCATCAGACAGTGATCTTGGACTGACTGCCCATCACGCATCTTAGCCTTAAAAAGTCATTTCATGACTTGATATTTGGCTGCGCGACTCTGTTCACCAAACATCTCCTGCAGGTGAGCCAACATTTGGCGAGCAGTTCCGATATCTTCATGTTGGATGCTGGAGCTCATCAGACATCGAGCCCAACATGTAATATCTGGCCTTATTATCTTCGTCTATCCATTTTTTCAGAGACGCTCTCTGTTCAGTGGATGGACGGGCTGGTAAGGTGGGAGGGTCCTGGATCCAATACATGTGTTAACTTCTCGAAACCCAAAATGATTTTGTAGTTCCTGAGCCAATCTTTATAATTGGGTTCGGTCAGTCTATGTGTGTCCAGGATACGTGCTAATGGGTTGGATGCAGACATTTTTCTGTAGAGAGTCAAAGATTCTAGTTAGATACTGTAATTATGACTTGACCAATTTATTTAAAATTTTATTTTTAAACAAATTAGCTCCCACTATTTTCTCGGATCCCTACACTCCCTCTGTAGAGATGCAAAAATCTCCATGATTAATGATTTCTAGTGGGTGGTGCGGTCTCACCAACTGACTCATCACCTCACCTAACAGTTATTGGTGATGGGTTAGCCAATGAGTGAACAACTCTTGTTCAATGATTCTCTAATCATGGTGCACCCAAACTTGATCTCTAATTCATGAATCTCACCGTATCCAAAATATTGATCCACTCCTTAGTTAAGTCAGACCCACCATTTGCACAGACTGGATTCCTAATTGAGTCTCTCACCGTATCCAAAATATTGAGCCCAACTCATCCTCCAGCCCATAGCATCCAATGCCTAATAGACATGGTTGCGTCTTTCGATGCAACTGAGCCACTGTATCCAGTCGAGAACAATCAACCCTCGGAAAGGGCCCGCACATCTACAATGGTGGAAGACCTCAGACTTAATCTTTTCTTAGGGAAGAATTGATTCAGGTCTCATTAAACTAGACTTATCATAGTCATAACAATTATGACTAACCTAGTGGCATGGGTTAGCTCGGATTATTGACCACCTCAGATCAGAACTGAGTCAACAGATATGGCCAGGTAAGTGAGATCGACCGGTGGAAGGGATATGCCATTAACTCGTACAAGAATGCATTTCAGGTCGAGTAGCTCCCAATTAAAAATCAGTCGGTCGTATGTGCCAAACTTACCTTAGACACCAAATTATTGAGCCAGAACCAATTGGGTTAGCCTACAATCCAGACTCTAACCTCTGAGCCTAATTAGGTCTTGCTTGATCGTGACTCGATCTTGACCCAGACTTAATCCTATTAGGCTGGTCAATTTAAGCATTGTTGATCCCATCTAACCAACTCTTGATTCGGTTTGATCAACCGCTTAGACCTAATTGAGCTACCCAAGCCCGAACCCAGTATTATGAATATGTCTTAGATCTGAAATTCTCAATTTTAGACCTAATTAATATTTCATAATCTTAATTCTTAATTAAGTAGGGTTCATAAACAAAATATGCATAATAAATCCTAGGATTTCAGGATCTAGGGTTTTGCAGAAAGTAAGTTTTGGTTTTCTGATTAAGGACGAACGCGCAGCACCCCTACACATCATAAGAACACCCCATCGGATGGGAGGAGAGGGCCTTTAAACCCTTCTTCATTCTTATGATCGGACGGCCAAGAGGAACGCCTTAATCAGGAACATGTAATACTACAAAATAGTTTTAGATCTATATCATATATCTCATATACAAATTAGATCTAATCATGGCATATTTTGCATACATCTCATGTATCGAATCATGCATATTTTTAGATCTAAATTATCTCATAATAATCTAAAAAATTAGATTTAAATTGATCTTATCAAAATAAACTCTAATCTAGACAACTATGTAGAACTATTCTACAACTAGTCTAGACATGCATCAATCATATCTCATATGATGTTTAAAATTAAATAATTTTTATTTACTATTTTTTAGATATTATTATAATAATTATAATATTAAAAAATAGTAAATAAATAGATCTAAAATATGATTTAATCAAATTAAATTATAAACATGCAAGACTATTCTATAGAACTATTCTATTTTAGAACTAGTCATGCATATTTTCTAATCTTAGATCCAAATCATTTAATTTTAATTTTTTTAATTTTAGATCTGATCACATCTCATGTGACATCTAAAATTCACTTATTTTTTAATTAAAATAAATTTAAAATTAGATCTAAATACTTTAGAACCTTGGCTCTGATACCAGTTGAAGGAAAATCCTGATTTTTCGGATCAGGTTCGTTCAGATCTGATCGGATCAAGAGATATATTTTAAAAAATTTTTTCTTTGATCTAGAATTAGATCTGAGATATTTTAGATCTAATCTTTATTATTTTAATAATTAAAATAAAATATAAATAAATTAAATCAAATTTAATTTATCTTGATGTAGGGTAATCCTATTACCCGTTGATGATCCTGTAAGCAGCGGAAGGTTCTGGATCTAGCCACGCAAGTGCCTGGCCTCTACCGTATCCACTCAGGCTGGATCTAGAGATCCTCTTCTTCTCTATCACATCTCCAAAAATTAGATCTGAATCTGATTTGGAGGATCTTCAAAATACCTTTCGAAGATCAGCAGTTGTCCTTTGCAGCAGCGCAGCCTTCTAGCTTTCTGTCGCCTTTCTCTCATCTGGATTGCACCAACTTGGATCCCAAACTACTTTGGGCATGGAGAGGAGAGGGAGAAGATGGTCTTGGCATGGAGGAGGAGGAGAGAGGCAGCCTTGGGGCATGGAGAATTATTTTAGATATTCCTTGAGTTGGGCGCAGGGTCTTATTTATAGACTATGCGTGATCCAACTCCTCTTCTTCCCAACCAATCACAACTCTTTGTGAAATTAGATCTAAATCTGATTGGTGGGAATAGAGTCCCTTGGATTCATCCTTAGATGGTGCCTAAGACCAGTCAAACTTGGTTCTTAGGAGAAGTCTAATCGGAATCCAAAAAGGAGATGGAGTCCCTATCCAACAGGGACTCCTGGGCGCCTCCAGCTTGGGCGCACGCCAAGGGTGGCGTGCGCCCTCCTCCTTGCCAGGTTCTAGTAGGGGGACAAGCCCCCACCAGCTCTCCAATAGGTGCATGACATATGGACAGAAGTCAAAGTATCAATGGTCAATATTTGACCAGTCAAAGGTCAACTTTTGACCAAAGTCAAAGGATGAGAAATGGTAGGTGACCAAAAATGGTAGGTATTGTCTTACAAAATAAGACAACCCTTTTTTGACCTGGACACAAGCTCCAGTCAGACCAAGTGAAGGCCTCTGATTGAGCACAAACTCCTTTGGCTCAGTCAGGATAACTATTTATGATAGTAAAAGAAGAACGTTAGGTTCAATCGAGTGCTAGCATGATTTTCTTGAACCTAATTGAATCTCATTCAGATCAATTGAACTGGATTAGTTCAATTGATGATCACCAGATTCAAACCCTTGTTTGTGTGATCCAGTTAGGTTCAGTTCTGTATGGTAATGGGATATGTCATGATCTCTATCATCGACATCATCGAAACTTCTTTTCGATGGATCAGAACTCTTCTGATTCGAACAGCTAGAATGATCGATCATCTAAATCATTCTAATTGCTCCCAAAATCCATCAGTGACACCTAGCAGTATATGGTGGCAATCCATCAGAGCTGAATGCGAACCTCTTGGTGCAGCTACCTGTGTGATTAAGTTCTTCTATCTTGAGCTCCGATCAGATTAGGGTTTAGGTGAACTCGTCAAACCCTAGTCTCTGTCATATGATGTAATCATTCGATTCAAGTCCGATGTGAAAACCTAAATAGAAACTCTTTCTATTATTTCACTCTGCCATGGCCATGGGCTTCTGGACTTGATTCTCATGATCATCATAGGGCTGCTCCTCTACCACCGAGATAGATAGATTTCATCTTGATGCAATCCAGTTCCTACAATGAACATGCTATAGCCAACATACAGCTTAGGATTTTGGATGGCTAGGAGACCGAGTTATGGTGTAGTCAAACTATAACATCCTCAAGGTGAACTATCGATGCACCTCAAGTCAAAGAACCAGACACACCACTACAGCATCGAGTCAGTCATTGATGAGAAGGTAGACTTCCTAATGACTACTCGAGGTGGTCACGCTTAGTGCCCTCATTCTCTAACGAGTATCTGTACTTTCACTTCGATGTCTCCACACCATAGACTCAAGACTCATCTACTAAAGAGAAGCAATTGTACACCAATCTTTTAGATCAATCACCATCCTCGTGATGATCCTATGGTCGGGAGCATTTTATGAGTTAATAATGATTATTCATGTCTTAAATTTTTAACTCTTGAAAATATGAATTATCATTATCTTTAACTCAAAAGATGTATCACAGACACTAAATATACATATGTGATAGAAAATAATCCATTTTATTGATTATAGTCAAAATTATAATTTTGCCCCTAGAAGTGTATTGCATGTGTCAGCCAATTCTGACTTCTAGGGCACATATATCTAACAGAAGAATCCCTCTTCAAAAGTTGAGCTGATCCATTTTGATTCAAGCTAGCTCTGATACGGCATGCAATTAACTCTTTGGCTTAGCACATAATTGAGCCGACCCAATTTGGATCCAAGCCAACTGTCTCAAAAAGGCAGAAGATCAGTTTTGAAAAATTGCTGATCGAGCCGACCCGATGCCTAATCGAGCTAACTGTCTTGGGGTGATAGAAATTTGATTTTTATGAACTGCTGATCGAGCCAGCCTGACATAGAATCGAGTCGGCTGTCTCAGTAGGATAGAATATTTTCTTGCTAAGATTCTCTACTCAAGCCAGTTCGAAGCCAGAATCGAGCCAATTTGACGTCATCTAATAGACATAACTGCTAGTTCTGCATCAATCTTTATTCACCCAAAACCATTTTTCAATGGATATTTTCGACCTCCAATGGTACTATTTGGCCAGAATCCACATCATATCAACTGAAACTCCTTGGAAATGATTAAGAAAAAGAAAAATATAAAAGAAAAATACTATTCAAGTCCAAAAAGAGAGATAACAGAAAAAAAATAGTGAGCTTACAGTTTTTCCTATCTACAAGAAGGCTTACCTACTTTCAATCAATTTTTTTCTTGAGATCATTAAAGTTCATTCAAAGAAGGAAGAGAAGAATTCATTATCAACATTCAAAGCTTCCTAAACTAAAGCTCCAACGACAACAATCCGACCAGAAAATAGGATCGTCCTAAGTTGTATTTGCTTTTCTTTTAATTAGTTTGTAAATGTATAAGCTGGGGCTAATACTAAAAGAGGATTATCTTGTACCAAACTTAGTTTAGTTTGAGGAAGCTTTAGGTTGACGGCTTGTGAAGGTTTTGATTGGTTGACCTATATTAAAATCAATTGGGTTTGTTTGTGAGCCTAGTGAAAATAAACATGCTATAATCAGGTGATTATAGTAAAAAATTTTAAGAGATTGCTTGGAGAGTGGAGTAGGTACTAGAGATTCATCGAACCACTATAAACTCATTGCGTTTGTGTGTGTGTTTCTGCTTGTGTGTGTTAGTCCTTCTTTCTATTATTTTATATTTATCTATCTTGCACAGTCTTTTGCTTTAGCTATACATCTCTCACTAAGTTCATTAAAACTTTTAATAATCCAATTCACCCCTCCCTCCCTCTTGGGTTGTCTAGCTAGGCAACAAGTTGTATCAGAGCTTGGTTCTCAGCTAGCACTGATCTAACCATCAGAAGATAAAGATCATGACAACATAATTGGGAGGTTCACTTGCCAAAGGACAATCCACCAACTGACCACCATTTTTTAATGGCACAAACTACACATATTGAAAAGCATGCATGAGAATCTTTATTTGAGCTCTTGATTATGATATGTGGAGTGTCATAATCAATGGACCGCACATACCTACTATTGTAGTCAATGGCACTAGCACACCCAAACTTGAAAAAAATTGGAGTGAGGCAAATAAAAGATTAATTCAGCTAAATGCCAAGGCTATAAACATTTTATATTGTGCCTTGGATGCCAACGAGTTTAACCGAATCTCTACTTGCAATTCTATAAAAAAAAAATTGGGATAGACTCGAAGTCACTCATGAGGGTACAAACTAAATTAAGGAATCTAAGATTAACATGCTAGTGCACCAATATGAGCTTTTTAAAATAGAATCCACTGAATCAATCACAGAAATGCACTCATTTCACTGATATAACTAATAGTCTAAAAAGTCTTGGTAAGATTTACTCTAACAGTGATTTGGTAAAAAAAATTCTTAGATCTTTACTGAAGTCATGGAACGCAAAGGTCACTGCAATTCAAGAGGCTAAAGACTTGAATAAGCTATCCTTGGAAGAGTTGATTGGATCGCTGATGACCCATAAAATTATCATGAAGCAGCATAATGAAGATGAAGGAAAAAAGAAGAGGACCATTTTGCTCAAATCTACTACAATTGATGAAGAAGAAGATGAGTCAATAGATGAAGATGAAGAAGATGAGGACATAGCACTAATTATAAGAAAGTTTAAGAAGTTTATAAGAAGAAGAAAGCAAGGCTTTAAGAAGAAATCCTTCAACAAAGATGAAACAAGCAAGGACAAGGATAAAGGAAGGGAGCTGCCTTTATGCTTTGAGTGCAAGAAACCTGGACACTTCAAGGCAGACTATCCTAACTTGAAGAAAAGCTTTAAGAAGATCAAGAAGAAAGTAATGATTACAATGTGGAGGAACAGCGATGAATCTAGCTCCAATGAAGAATCTGAAGATGTCAGAAACTTATGTTTCATGGTACAAGAGAATGAGGTAAACTCTAAAATTACTCAAGAATATTTTTTTGATGAATTACAAGATGCCTTTTACGATCTAATGAAAGAATTTAGAAAGATTTTTGGTAAAAATAAAATCTAAAAATAATGTGTGATATCTTATCCAAGGAAAAAGAAGAAATTCAATAAAGAAATATGGTTTTGATAGAAGAAAATGATTCCTTGAAAAAAAAAAGTTCAAATGCTAAAATCATTAGTTGATAAGTTTACATGTAGTTTTGAAAAGTTACGAATGATTCTAAATAATCAAAAAGCATTCTATGATAAAGCTGGAATAGATTATAATCCTAATAAGAAACAAAAATTTTTAAAGAATCTCTACACTAACTCAACATCATCACATTCCTCTTCAAACATTACTTGTTTCTGCTGTAGTAAGCTAGGACACAAAGCATATGCATGCAATTCAAGAAAAATTAATGAAAATTTAGTTAAAAAAGTTTGGGTTCCTAAGGGAACCACAAATGCTAACCCAAAAGGACCCAAGAAGACTTGGGTACCTAAATTTGACTATTTTGTAGGAATATCTTGCAGCCAATAAAAATGAATGAGCTTGGTATCTGGATAGCGGCTATTCAAGATATATGACAGATGATAAAGAATAATTCATCACCCGTGAGAAAAAGAATAGAGGATTGGTAACGTTTGGGGATAATGGAAAAGAGAGAATTATTGGTATTGGTAAAATCAAACTCACTCCCTCTACCTTCATTGAAAATATTTTGCTTGTTGATAATTTAAAGCATAACTTACTAAGTATTAGTCAATTGTATGACAAAGTTACTTTTGAATCATCTTTATGCATAGTCACTAATCCTCTTGATAATAGTATCATGTTCATTGGAAAAAGACATGGAAATATCTACATGGTTGATCTCGACAAGATAGACATGAAGAGTGGTCAATGTCTTGTTACTAAAGATACTAAGATCGAAGAAACTACTTGACTATGGCATCGTAGATTAAGTCATGCTAGCATGCGTACCTTATCAAAATTGGTTGCCAAAGATTTAGTTAAAGGTTTACGTAAATTGAATTTTGAAAATGACTATATTTATGATACATGTCAACTTGGTAAACAAACTAGAAGGAGTTTCAAATCCAAAAATATTGTTTCAACCACTAGAGCTCTAGAATTAATTCATGTGGACTTATTTGGATCTATTAGGACCATAAGCCTAGGAGGAAAGAAATATGGACTTGTAATCATAGATGATTTTTCATATTTTACTTGGGTTCTATTTTTAGCACATAAAGATGAGGCTTTTTCTGCTTTTTCAAAATTTTGTAGGAAGGTTTTAAATGAAAAGAACTCAACAATAATCAAAATCAAAAGTGATCATGGTACTGAATTTGAAAACCAAAATTTTAAAATTTTTTGTAATAAAAATGGAATAGAACATAATTTCTCTACCCCAAGAATATCCCAACAAAATGGTGTTATTGAGAGAAAGAATAAGACTTTAGAAGAAATGGCTAGAACTATGCTTTACGAAGCTAAACTTCCAAAATATTTTTGAGATGAAGCCATCAATACTACCTGCTATATTTTGAATCATATTTTAATCCATCCCATTCTTAAGAAAATCCTCTATAAGCTTTGAAAAAGCAGAAAATCTAATATCAACTATTTTCATATATTTAAATATAAATATTTTATTTTAAATAATAAAAAAATAAACTTAAAAATTTTGATGCTAAATCTAATGAGGATATCTTTCTTGGATACTTAACATCAAGTAAAGTATATAAAGTCTTCAACAAATGTACTTTAGTTGTTGAAGAATCATGCATTTTATCTTTGATGAATCTAACAACCTTTCATCAAGAAAGAAAGAAGCTTTTGATGATGTTGCAAAAAATTTAGAAAAAAAAGTAAAGAAACTTAGCTTGAAATACAAACCAAATCATGATGAAGGAAGTGAGCCAAGCAACAATGAGCATGAAGAAATTCAAGAAGAAGGTATGAATCAAAAATATTTAGATCTATCCAAAGAATGGAGGTATGCACATAATCATCCTAAAGATCTTATAATTTATGATCTATCTCAAGGTGTAAGAACTAGATCCAATTTTAGAGAACATCATGATTATCTTGCATTTGTCTCTCAAATAGAACCTAAAATAATTGAAGAAGCAGAAAATGATCCAAATTAGTTAATTGCCATGCAAAAGAAATTAAATTAATTTTAAAAAAATAAAGTATGGACACTAGTTGATAGACCTTCTAATCATCCTATCATTGGCACTAAATAGGTATTTAGAAATAAGCTTGACGAAAATGGTAATGTAATAAGAAAAAAGCTAGATTAGTAGCTAAAGGATATAATCAAGAAGAAAAAATAGATTTTGATGAAACTTATGCACCTGCAGCCAAATTAGAAGCTATTAGATTACTGCTTGCTTTCGCTTGTTATATGACTTTCAAATTATACCAAATAGATATAAAAAATATATTTGTAAATGATTTTATTATTGATCTTAAAAAAAAAAATTAGAATTGCTAGTTGTTCAAATTTATGTTGATGATATCATTTTTGGTTCAACTAATGAAAATCTTTGTCAAAAATTTGCTAAGTTGATGCAGGATGAATTTGAGATGAGCATGATGGGAGAGCTGACCATTTTTCTTGGGCTTCAAATCAAACAAACTAAGAAAGGCATTTTTCTTTCTCAAACCAAGTACATACAAGAAGTATTAAAGAAGTTTGGAATGGAGAATGCAAAGAAAATTGGCACACCCATGAGCCCATCATGCAAATTGGATAGAGATGAACATGGTAAGAGTATCAATCAAAAATTTTATAGAGGTATAATTAGTTCTCTATTATATTTAACTATTAGGAGACCCGATATACTCTTTAGTATGTGTTTGTACTAGATTTCGATCTGATCCTACGAAATCTCATATGATTACTATTAAAAGAATATTAACATATTTGTTTGGAACACAAAACTTAGGATTATGGTATTCTAAGCAAATTTCAATAAATTTAGTAGGTTTTTCAGATGCTGATTATGGAGGTTGTAGGATTGATAGAAAAAATACTTTTGGTACATATCAATTTTTGGGTTAAACTTAATCTCTTAGTTCAGCAAAAAATAAAATTCGGTAGCACTATCCACAACCAAAGCCGAATATGTTGCAACTGGAAGTTGTTGTGCTCAACTCCTTTGAATTAAGCAATAACTTAAGGATTATGGCATTGATCAAAATAATTTTTTTTTAAAATGTGATAACACAAGTGCCATAAACTTAACCAAAAATCCCATTCAACACTTTAGAACAAAACATATTAAAATAAGGCATCACTTTATTAGAGATCATGTTCAAAATAGTGACATCATACTTGAATTTGTTTCAACTAAAAATCAATTAGCAAAAATCTTTACAAAATCCTTGAATGAAGATAAATTTAATGCAATTAGAGGTGAATTAGGGATATGCTATCCTTATTAGATGAATGATAGTCTCTCTGTCATTTTGTTCATCAATTGAATGGATTAATTATCTTATTTTTTAAAAAAATTTTGGTTAATATATATAAAAAAATTTATCCAATCTACCTGCTCGGGCTAGCTCGAATGTACCATCGAGCTAGCTCGACTGTCGGGCTGGTCCGATTGAAAATTGAGCTTACTCGACAATTGTGGGCCCAATTTTTTACTTAAGTCACCATCATTCCAAAAGTCCTATTCATCGTTCTAAGCTTGCCCATCCTGAATCTTTTCCTAGCTCCTCTCCAAAATCCTTCTTAATCTCTTTTCCTCTCAATCTATTCTTTGAATCCCCTAAAATCCAAAAGAATGGCATCCAAATCTTGCAAGAAAGTCTCGAAAAAGCATCACACAGAGGAACAACTGGATGTTCGCTTGAAAAGAAGGGGAACAATAAGCTCAGCGCCTTCTGCCTTCCCAAACTGACCTCCAATGGCTTCTAGAGCAGTCATTACTGGGAGAAAGGTCAGTTTCGAGTTCCTAAACGAAGAAAATTTTTGGATTGTATCATAGATTTGATAGCAAGGGTGGAAAAAAATTTACTCTTTGCATATACCCACCTATCCATGGTTAGAGAATATTTTGAAAATCTAAGGATTGGTGATGATTCCCTCTAGTCAGAGGTTAAGGAAAAGGAAATTATCCTAGATCAAAGGAGATTAGGGCACCTTCTTCTAATGCCACATGGTGGAATTCGTGCTCCCAGTCTTTAGAATAATTTTGAAGGTCTAAAGAGGCTTCTTGGAAGAAATAATGTAGACCATCGGGATATTCACAATACAAACATTCTCCCGATCGAACTCAAGCTTCTTCATAATATGATTTGCAGAATCTTGTTCCCAAGAATCGATAGGTTTGACTGGCTGTCCTCAAAAGATCTAGCTGTAATAAGTTATATGGTAGAAGGAACTCCATTGAACTTGATTTTCATGATGCTGGAGCAGATTAAAAGTGCTGCTGGAAGATCAAAAGAAAAGACCTGCCTACCTTATGAAATGGTTTTTACTCTCCTATTCACCGAAGCAGGTATTAAAATGGAAGGAGAAATTTCTAACTCTCTCACTCACACTGATTACTACACAATTCAAACTTTGCATCGGATGAAATTCAAGAAGGAAAATGGGATTTGGATTAGAGAAGATAAAGAAGTATGTCCTTATATATCAAAATCATCCTCTTCTTCAGATTCAGCTAGGCCTTCCTCTCCGGCACCTGTAGCTCCTCCATCATCCCCTGCACCCGCACCAACATCAGGATCAATTGTTGGAGGACATCATCCGACCTCTCCTCACACACTTGTAGCTTTTTCGAGTCTCTCAATTGACAATATTGTAGAACAAGTTGTGGGACAGATCTCTAAGAAATTGGATGACATGTTTTCTAACCTCAAACTTCAGTTCATTCATAGTTTAGAAGAATAAAAAATTTTATCTGAGGGACATATTGAAATGATTAGTCAGCAAATAACTAATTTATCTCAAAGGCTCGAAATTTTGGAAAAAAAAAATAATGAATCTTCTGGACAGATTGAGGTACTAACTGGAGAAATGGCCAAGATTACTAGAAGGATTGAAGAACTTATCATCACTCAGTAGGGCAGCACTAAAATTATGATTTCAGCACTCTAGAGATTTAATCAAAAGTTGGATGATCTAGCCTCTCAAATTTTCCCTCCTTCATCTTAGCCTAGACCCTTCCCTAGTCAGCCTCAATCCTCTACTGTTAGACTCCCCTTCAGTACCACTGTAAGACCTAGCACTAGTTTTCCCACTACTAGCCTCGGACCCTTTGTAAGAACCCGGAGCAAGCCATCTACCCCCTCCACCTCTACTTCTGGTTCCATCATTAAATTTTCTTCCTCGGATGATAAATAATCATCTTGGACCAAAATATAGTCTTTTTGTTTTATTCTAGTCTTTTTGATTTTGACTTGAACTCTACTGATGTATTATTTGGTTATCTCTTTTTGTAAATAATACAAACTTATAATCAACTTCATCTTTTAATGAAAACTTTGCTTGCAATGTTTGTAATGTTTGTAATGTTACTATTTTGCTCATCCTTTTTTTTAATGATTGACAAAAAAGGGAAGAAGAAATACTTGAGCATATAAATTGGATCTTTATTCAATTAATTATACTTAATTAAATTAAAGATTATCATGGATAAAATGCATTCATTAAGGGGGAGCTAATGTAAGATATTATATATCTTAATTTTGTAAAGCATCCATCCCTTCTAATGTTTGTACATTCTAAATTATCAAAATTACTTGTGCATATTGAAATTTACAATACTTGAGCATATTGAAATTTATAATATCTCATTATATATCTCTTTAAATCTATAATATATTTTTATTTTGATATATTCAATATTTTATCATCATCAAAAAGGGGAAGATTGTTGCCTCTAGGAATAATTTTGATGACCACAAAATATTAGAGCATAACCTTAATACTAATACTTTTCAAAAATGCCAAAGTCTATTTTTTTGTAGAAAGAAAAAGGCTGCTGAAAGATTCCATAATCAAATAAAATTTCTTCAAGTTATTTGAAATAGTTCTTGAAATACTTTTGAAGTAAAAAAGAAGAATACCTTCTCAAAAGCTGAGCTAACCTATTTTGATTTGAGCCAGTTTTGACACAGCACATAATTAACTCTTTGGCTTGGCACATAGCCGAGCTGGCCTGATTTGGATTCGAGTCGGCTATCTCAGAAAGGCAAAAGATCAGTTTTGAAAAACTGCTGATCGAGCCGACCCGATGCCCAGTCGAGTCGACTGTCTCAAGGCAACAGAAACTTGATTTTTGTGAACTACCGATCGAGCTAGCCCGATATAGAATCAAGCCAGCAATCTTAGTAGGATAGAAAGTTGTCTTGCAAAGAATCTCTGCTCGAGCCAGCCCAAAGCCAGAATCGAGCCAGTTTGACATCATTTGATAGACACAATGGCTAGTTCTGCATCAATCTATCTTCGCCCAGAACTATTTTTCAATGGATATTTTCGACCTCCAATAGTACTGTTTGGCCAGAATCCACGTTATATCAACTGAAACTTCTTAAAAATAATTAAGAGGAAGGGAAATATAAAAAAAAAATACTATTCAAGTTCAAAAAAAGAGATAACAGAAAAGAAATAGTGAGCCTATAGTTTTTCCCATCTACAAGAAGGCTTACCTACTTTGAATCATTTTTTTCTTGAGATCATTAAAGTTCATTCAAAGAAGGAAGAGAAGAATTCATTGTCAGCATTCAAGGCTTCCTAAACTAAAGCTCCAACGACAACAATCCAACCAGAAAATAGGATCATTTTGAGTTGTATTCGCTTTTCTTTTAATCAGTTTGTGAATGTATTAGCTGGGGCTAATACTAAAAGGGGATTCTCTTGCACCAAACTTAGTTTAGTTTGTGGGAGCCTTAGGTTGAAGACTTGTGAAGGTTTTGATTAGTTGACCTGTGTTAAAAGCAATTAGGTTTGTTTGTGAGCCCAGTGAAAACAAACACGCTGTAATCAGATGATTATAGTAAAAATTTTCAAGGGGTTGCTTGGGAAGTGGACGTAGGTGCTAGAGGTGCACCAAATCACTATAAACTCACTGTATTTATGTGTGTATTTTTGCTTATGTGTGTTAGTCCTTCTTTCTATTATTTTGTATTTATCTGTCTTGCACAGTTTTCTACTTTAGCTGCACATCTTTTACTAAGTTCATTAAAATTTTTAATAACCCAATTCACCCCCCCCCCCCCTTCTTGGGTTGTCTAGCTGGGCAACGAAAACACTAATACATCATCAATGTAGATGATGATGAATTTGGTATAAGGGGTAAAAATATCATTTATAAATTTTTTGGAATTCAAACGAGGCATTTTTTAGTCTAAACAGCATGGCGTTCCATTCATATTGTCTAAACAGATGCAGTAAATTTCATCTTATAATGATCTTTCTCATTGACTTGGGTCTGCCAAAAGCTAGATTTTAAGTCAAATTTTGAAAAGGTCTTAACCCCAACAATCCCAGCTAAAAGGTCTTTCTTATTAGGTATAGGATATCTAATCTATTGGAGGGTGTTATTGAGGGGTTTGTAATTAATTATTAGTCTTGGAACTCTCTTCTCAAGTTTGGCTCTTTTTTTAATATAAAATGCCGTACAACTCCAAGATGATTTATTGGGTCAAGCCTCTTGAGAGTAAAGTTTCAATTTCTTTTTTGGAGAATTCTATCATTTCTCTGCTCATTTGAATGGGCCTAGCCTTGGAATCTTTCTATCATCGAAAGATTTTTCATAAGGTAGGCTAACAATGTACTTTTTTCTATTCTAGAATGCATTGAACATGTAATATTTTGGTTTTTTTTTCTTTTATTTCTTGAATGTTTTTAGTTATTTGTGAGTTTTTTAATTGTTCATCTATCCTTTTGTAACCTATTTCTTCTTTTAAGTATTCTAATTGCTTTTATTTTTTACTAATTTGATTAATGGTTTGGTTTTTCAAGGATTCTAGAGTTTTTGAAAAAGGTTGATAAATGAAGGAAAAAAACGAAGTCCTGTCCAAAGACCTGATCTTTAATTCCTTCATCATCTACTAGAAAAGGTTTGATCATACTTATAAGAAGGGTGATCCTAAGATAACTACCTTGTTAAGTATTTTAACTAAGATAAAACAAGTTTTTAAATAGATTCCTTTGTTGCAGACAAAGGCATCAGTTAACTTGTATTCGATTTTTAGCTCAAATCCGCTTGCAGTGTTGAGCTTTTCTCTTATTTTTTCAAAATATTTGGTGGATATCAAATCCTTCTAGATATAGTTTGAGTCTGCACTTGAATCAATTAAAGCAATAGTATCTAACCGAAAGTCTTCTCTTATTACTATTATGACTTGGATGCACCACTTTTAAATAGTGATGCTAGATAAGGACTCAATGAAACTTGGGTCCTCATCAATTGGGTCTTGGTCACTGGTTTATGATTTGGATCGATATTCAGTTGATGAGTTACTATCTCTAAGAAAATCCCTGGCATATTGGCCGCTAACCAAGTGAATATGTCGGCATTTCTCCTCAGAAAGTCAAGTAGTAGCCTTCGCATCGAGTCAGGTAGAAGTGATCCAATTTGAATGGTCTTCGTTGGATCATCTTCTCTCAATGGGACTGAGATTAGTTGCTCATTTGGTTCGCCGCTTTCTTCTCTATCCCTTTAGTCTAGTTTTGTCGACCGAGAGGGGGTCTTGAGCTGCTTTGTTGGCATTGGTCGATATCATGAAACAATATCGGGCCAATTGTTGATCTCTCCACATTTCTCTGATCTCATTTTCTATTGAAAATTGACCAGTAGATGATATGTCGACACCACTACCTTCAACACGTTGAGTCCTAGTCATCCAAGTATGGCATTATATGCTGAAGGAATATAGACAACTATGAAACTTAGGAGAATAGTATTTTATAGTGGGTTAGTACCGGCAGTTAGAGGGAGAGTGATTTTGCCTTCTATATTTATTGAATCTCCCGTGAACCCGACTAAAGATGTAGAAACTCTCTGAAGTCGGTCAAGAGGTAGACACATTTGCGAATAAACAGAGTAAAATAAAACATTCATAGAACTTCTATTATCTACAAGTTTTCTTTTTACATCATAATTTACTATCATCGTTGAGACGACGATAGCATCATCATGAGGAGTTTATACTCCTAGAGCATCTTCTTCCAAAAAGGAGATTATAATGTCATGTCTTCGTTTCTTGGATGACACTTCTTCGGTGCCTCCCTATTTCTCTGTTGGCCTGAAATCATATTAATTACCTCTACAGTCGATCGATTGGAGGATTTCTCAATCGGTGGTAAAGGTTGTTTCACAGTGACTTCAGGCCATTGACCCTAGATGTATTTTCCAAGATACCCTTTGCGGATGAGGTTCTTAATTTCATCCTTTAGTTAGATGTTATCATCGATATAGTGTCCATGGTCGTGATGAAATTGATAATATTTCTTCTAATTGCAAGAATTTGGTGGAGCTTGCGTCGGTTGGGGCCTCCTCACATATTCTTCCTTCTCGATCTTCATGAGGATTTGAGATCAAGAAGCCATGAGTGGAGTATAGTTGTCATACTTGTAATTTGGACTCCTCGGTCTAGATATCGACTGTTGTCAAGAAGGCTCTTTACCAAATCATCCTTGACCCGAACCTTCCTCGGTCTTCTTTTTTGAAGCTCCTCTACTCTCCATCTCGTCGGGTAGCAACAGCTTTTTCAACATGGATGTACTTTTGTGCCCTAATGAGAAAGTCGGTCAACGACTTGGGGGCCATCTTGTCTAGAGAGTAGGTGAAGTGCGAGCTGTGCAGACCCTGGACCATAGCCGCTATTGCCGTATCTTGGTTCAAGTCATAGACTTCCAACATGGCGATATTAAAATGTGCCATGTAATCCTTCAAAGATTCTCTTTTTTCTTGCTTGATCTAGAAGAGGCTGGCAGAAATGCACGGCATCTTCCTGCTAGTGCGGAAATGTGCTGTGAACTATTGACTCAATTGATTAAAGGAGCTGATGCTCCCCAGACCAAGTCCCAAATTCCATGCTCGGGCTACCTTCTGAAGAGTTGCCAAGAAGGCCATGCATAAGAGGGCATCAGTTGCCTCTTGAATTATTATGAGAGCTTTATAGCTCCCTAAGTGGTCGATGGGATCGGTGGAGCCGTCGTATGGCTTCACTTGTAGCATCTTGAAGTGAGCCAGAATGGGTTCATCCATAATGCATTGGGTGAAGGACAACATCGAGTGGATGCTAAGGTCATCAAAAACTCTACGGCTATCCACTTGAATCTGAGCGAGTCGATGATCCAACTTCTTGAGCTTGTGCTCATAGTCATCGAATCGCTATTATTGGGAGACTTCTGGAGTTGAGTCCTCTCCTAAAGAGCTAGAAAGTGAATACTATAAAAGTGAGCACGGTCGTTTTCCCTTCTTCACATTATGATAGAGGGTAGGAGATCGTTGCTCTCGTCAACTAGCATGATGAGAATGTTGTGATGGTGTAGGCTCGATGTGAAACTATCGAGCGTGTCATCATTCTGGAGGCAAAAAAGAGGTTGTTGCAAAATGCAACGACTATGCCTTGATGGTACTTTGTGCGGTGCTGGTTCTTTCAGCACTGGCTACTGCTGTCATTGTTGCTATTGCTATTGGAGGCTATGGACCGCCTCCATTAGCTTGGTCACCTGTTGCACCAGGGCAGCGAATTATTGTGCATCCACCATAATAATTGAACGCAATGTGCTGGGATCTGTTTGTGATGGTGGACAATCTTTCCAGATGGGAAGGCTGTCCAGTGGAATCGGTAGAGAGATTCTGTGTTCTGGTTCTTGTCTGCTAAATGCTTGCAAATTTAGCTTTCTACCTAGCGTGCCAATCTATTGCAGCTAATCCTAGATATGGCTGTTCCTTATGCCTACTCCGAATAAAAGCGACCTCCAAAAAGAAGTCAGAATTGTGTTCGAGGGAACCCTCTGATGCTTAAGTTAGTGGATTGGTCGAATAGAAAATTGAGAAATTAAAATGATAGAGTTTTTGCTTTTAGAACAAGCCTCCTCCTCCCTATTCCTTTATCTTCCTTTTATAGGTGAGTCATCGATAATTGTCTGTGACAGTTAAGCACGTAGGTCCCACTAGGTCCTACTTATTCTGGCACTATGGTCATGGGTGGGTAGTTAATGTCCATAAAGGATAGTTATTGCTCTCAAATGATCGTGGATGTAGCCATTATGCGCATACTATGCTGGTGGATTCTGATAGACCGATTGGGTGTCCATGAGACTATCGCATACCGACTGAAAGTTAGTTTCTAATGGACCGACTGAGGGTCGATGTGACTATCATATACCGACTGAAAGTTGGTTTTTAATGGACCGACTGGAGGTCGGTGTGACTATTGCATACCGACCATAAGTCGGTAGTGTTAATGATGTTGAAGTCGTTAAGAGCATCGTCGGTGGCATGGTAGAAATTGACTGAGTATGAATTGAATGTTTCGATACTAAGTTGGAGTCAACTTGCTCCTGGGTCGACGGTCGGGGGTTATCGGATGACAGTCGACCATTAAGCAATCAACTCGAGTAGTTGAAAATCAATAGGTGATCGGTATTTCAAATTATTGATTTTGGACCAATTGGACCATTCAGCCACTTAATGCTGATGTATAGTCGGGCGCTGATGTCAAGTTGGTGAATAGTCTAGGGAACACCATTTGCTGAATGTGAATCGGGATTGCTGATTTGATTATCCCAACATATATGAATTGGGTTAAGTCTGTTTGAATTGATTTTTAGAAAATTTAAATTAAAATTAAATCATTTCTTTTTGTTTAAGATTTTTTCACACTGAAACCAAATTAAATTAAAAAAATATATAAATGGAATCGAAAAGATGATAAGATTGGGTTCGCGATTCGCCTGGGTTCGGTGAGATTATACAACACGCCCACGATGCCCACCGGACCTGGCCTTTTCCCGCTCTGTCCACGTCATCCCTCCGTCGGAGCCGTTGCACCAAGAGCTCCACTCTCGATCAGCCACTCTCCCAACTCGTTGAAGTCGCCTCCCTCTCCCTGAAGCCCCATCCTTCATGCTTACCTCGCCAAGCACGGCCTCTACCCCGACCGCTTCCTCCTATCCGCCCTCATCGTCGTCTATGCCACTGCGGCCGTCTCCCGCCGTTCCTCCCCTATTCTCGAGGAATTCGCAGCGCCACCCATAGCAAAGCTCGCAGTTTTAATCCGGAAGAGGGATCAATGGCAGCTTGCGCAAGCTCAGCTCCTTCCCCTTTTCCCGGCAATGCCTCACATGGGAGAGCAATGATGGAATTGATACAAAATGTACAAGCTTTCATCAAAAGCATATGCTTGCTTTCTGAGCCAACCGGGGAGGGACTAAGACCGCCCATAAAGGAGACCACTTTGGGAGGACAGATATGAAATGTTTGAGATCCGGTATTGATGAAGTTGGCCACATTCGTGACACCAGAACTTGGGAACCGATTGGAGAGCGCTCTTTATGGAATGACCGGAAACCCAATCCGGAATTCGTTTGTGGTTGTCTTAAACGAATTCTATCAGATGTTGGACGAAATGTTGCAGAGGGACAACCTGGGGTCCGAAGCATACAAATTCCATTGGCTCTTCTATTGTTATGGAGGATGATGGCGAGGTCGATAAGGACGGATGGGGATGAGGGACGAAATGGGCGTTGGAGGAGAGGGCGATGGTCGGCTGGATGAAAAACCTCCTCAACCTGGGGTGTACTGCATGCACCATGCAGCCAATGACCGCCGCTGATTCCTGCGAGTTTCATTCACCAAGTATGTATCTCAATGCATCATCATAGAAATTAGCAATCATGATTGGCTGTAAGCCCAGCTATGCTGGTGCATGTAGTGTAGGTAGAGTAGATAATAATTTCTCCATATTCGGTGGTCTATATTAAAGTTGCCATGCTATAAAATGAGTATGAGAAACGATATAAGAAATAAAAGCAAGAAATGAATGATAGAAATTTGTATAGTTCAAGAAACAAGGAATATCTATTGAAATTATTTATATATTTAGAATGGGAATAAGAAATGTACCTCTTAGAGTTTAACAAAATATTAAAATCTATACTTCTTCCTTGTGTATTTTTCTTAAAAGGTCAAAGAGGTAATATTCTTTTTTTTTTCTTTTTTTTTCATGGGTCTAACATATAATATTTTTGGATAAAAAGTAAATAATATCTTATATTTTATCTTGATTTGTAAATATCTCAATCGCCATAATATCAATCCTATATTTTTCAATTTATTGCAAGATCTCCTACTAACCTCCTAATTTGAGGCAAAGCCCGCTGCTTATGTGGCAAGTTATTTGGAGTTATATTGTGGATTTATTGAATTATTTTAAAATGGAAGAGTTTGAATACCCAAATCCTAGCTTTAGTAGCATTCTCTTCTCCAACTCACCTTCCTAAATAGCCATACAAATCCATCGGCGACCTCTAAACCATCACCACTGCCCCCACATTACCCGAGCTACCGCCTCCCGCGTTCTCCTCTTCTTTTCTCTCTTCATATTATCTTCCCTCTCCCTTTCTTTTCTTCTCCTTCTCCCTTCTCCTCTCCTCCTCATTCCAGAACTTAAGTGAACAAGATGAGGAGCACTAGTCCAATAACTCAAAAGCCACTTGAGGAAGAAAAGGGAAAGCAACTCAGAAAGACCATTCCTTTTTGTGTTTTGTAATACCTGATTTATTAACAGACTGGGTCTAGTCCATGTACCGGCCCAGCCACCAAAATTGGGCCCAAGAAGAGCTCTGCATGATTTTTAAAGCACCATAAGAAATAAAAAAATAGAGAGATGAAGAAGACTCTGATTGGAGTCTTCTTCATCTCGATTTTCTGATGGAAATCAAATTCAGGGAGGAGCTGAACTCCTCCCCTCCATCTCTATTTAAAAGGATCAAATCTCCTTTGAAACTCACCAGTATTGGCCATCGATCCCTCACTAGAGAAGCCTTCATCTTCTTCCGAACATCCTATCTATGTCGCCCTTGAAAGCTTACTGGAGACAAGGTATAGAACTCCTATTTCTTTTTATTTTTCTTTCTAGATCTCCAGCGAGCTACCATCGATTGGATTCCATCTTGAACCACCAAAATTTTGATCTGAAAATCCATCCCCTGCTTTGGTTTGATTTTCCCTTATTTCCCTTTGGTTCTCCGATGCTGTTTATTGCCACCGACCTCTAGTCTAAGGATTCCCGATCGTGCCCACATCCTCGGTTATAGACACCGGTGGCCATAAGCCTTCTATTGTTCCAGAAGGTGGGGGGCTAATAACCCCTGCTTTGTAGAGAACCAAACAAAGAAGAGAAGAAAAAGAAGAGGAAGAAAATTAGATGAGGAAGAATGAGAGAGAGAGAGAGAGAGGAGAAAGATTTTCTTTTTTTTTTTCTCTCACTTCTTTAAATTCTCTTACTTTTTTTCTATTTTTTTCTTTCTAAAATATTTTTCTCTATTTTCTCCCTCTATTAAATTTAATTTTACTTTTCTCTACAAGTTCTTTTTCTAAAAATGTCTCTCAAGATTGTGTCTTTCTCTTTTAAGATTTTATTAATCTTAAAATAATCTTTTAATAATCTTAATAGAGCTCGATAAAGAGATCTTAACCATTGATTGTTAAACAGCCAACCGACCCTATCTTGATTATGCTAAGCACCAAGAGATTTTATCGTTGATTGCATCCTAACATCCTAGATGATCCTTGATTTGTAATTCATCTCTAAATCAAATCGATTGAGATGTTGAGTATTACTGCATAGCCAATCTTATGAGGATTTCAAAATTTTGGATGTTTATTCTTAAAATAATCATGATTAAATTTTGATAAAAATATGATTTTTTATATTAAATTTTGAAAGATAATTTTAGAAAGCTCATTGTTCGTACAAAATTAAGATGGCCGGATAAAAAGGGCTACTTGGGATGCTATTAGAGAGACATCCAACTAAAAGGATGGTAGTACTCCTTGGCAAGTTGGTGACAACCGTCAATAAGAGGGAGTCATTGATCTTGCTAGAAATACCCAAATGAAACAGCAAGAATCAAGTATCATCCAAATAATATAGACACTAGTTGACTTGATGCAATCACAATAGCAGTTGCAACAATAATTACTGTAATAACTACAAGTACAACAACAAACACCATCACCATAAGGACATGAAGACCAGTAGGAGCCATGAAGTAATATTGTAGAAATTAAGAAATTGTCTCCATCGACTTTCAAGGGACTACATAATCTTTGGAAGCTGAGAATTGGTTTATGGAGATAGAGTGTCATGTTCTAAATCCAGCACCAGGATCGAATACATAATGGACACACATTTTTTAAGGTAAGGTCCTAAAGAATATGCCAAACCTATAAAATCGTTGTATCGCTCAAACTTCATATCAAACCCATCCAAAACTACGTCCTGTAACTCTATAAAAGGAGAAAAAAAGGATTGTGAGCTTTACAGCCCAGTAAAAATCCCCCATACTTACATTAACATAATAATAATAAAATTTAAAAATAATGAACAAGCTATATCAAAATGAAACCATAGGCTACAAAACCTCATATCCATAACAATTACATAAATATGAATATCGAGAATCATGTACTATCATAAATATCATATATGAATTCATATAACTTGTCTGTTTCATCAATGTTTCCTAAATTAAGCATTATCTTTTAGTTTGGACTAATCATGATCATAATTCAGCCAATGACTGATAAACCATAAACTACACTTCAATTTATAATGGCAATCCATAATAACTACACTTTGGCCTGTAGTGGTAAACCAAAATATCCATGATTCGACCCATGGTGGCAATCTATTATAACTGTACTTCAGCTCATTGTGGCAATCCAGAATATCTGCCACTACTAGAAAAAAGCTACTTAACAATGGACAAAATCCATTGCTAATCCGTTGCTAAACTATTTAGCAATGGATTAGCAACGAATTTGTGTGCATTGTTAAATTCCTCATAGCTAATTAGCAACGGAACTCATATCTGTTGTTATTCCATTGCTAAATATTTTTAGCAATGGAATAGCAACAGAATTATTCCGTTGTTATTTTTTGAATAATGGGTTTGCAAACCAAATAATTTTCATGGCTCTTTCATTATAAATCAGTTGCTAATCCATTATTAAATTTTTAAATATTTATTACTAATCTATTATTATTTCATTGTAAAGTTGTTGCTATATTTTTAGTATTCCATTGTAAATCCATTTCTATTCGGTTATTAAAATTTTAGTATTCCATTCAACTCCATTTCTATTTCGTTACTAATTTTTTTGGATTTCATTGCAAATCCATTTCTACCATGCTGCTAAAATTTTAATATTTCATTGCAATTCCGTTTCTAGACCATTGCACAAATTTTAAATGTCCATTGTTAATGTATTCTAAAAATTTTTTTCATTGCTAATCCATTGCTAAAGTACTATTTTTTACATCCAACAACAACCATGATTATTTTAAGCCATCTAACAACAATACCAATTCTTCATTTAATTACACCAAGAATTTAATAAAATATCTATATTAAAAAATACAAATAGTATATCAAAGCATGCATAAACTATTGCAAATCAATTGCAAATCTGCTTCCTAGTGAGTTTTTTTATTTCTAGATTAGCAACAAAAAGATTGCCATTTCAATTTCGTTATAAATTTTTTTATTTCTAGATTAGCAATGGAATAAATTCGATTGTAGATTCATTGTAAGCTAATCAAAAAAATCTACAATTTCTTTAACCAACTATTAGCAATGAAAATTGAGTTCGTTGTAAATCTATTGCTATATTCTATTACTAATCCATTATAATTTCATTGCCAATGATACGCAAGAATCTCCTGCAATATTTAGCAACTATTTTTAGATCCATTTTTATTCTGTTGTAAAATTTTCATGTCTAATCCATTGCAAGTCTGTTGTAAATTTATTTTCTCAATATTAGCAATAGAATTAAATATTGCATTGTAAATTCATTGCCAATTTACAACGAATTAAAATAAATTCTGTCTATTGCTAAATTTTTATTATAAAATTATATATTTTTTATAATATTTAGTTGCTAATCTATTATAATTTTGTTGCCAATAATATGCAGAAATCTCCTGTAAAATTTAGCAATAGTTTTCAAGTCTATTGTTACTCTGTTACAAACTTTTCATTTCTAATCCATTGTAAATCTATTATAAATTTATTTTTTCGAGATTAGCAATGGAATTGAGCATTCCATTGTAAATCCATTGATTAGAAATAAATTCTATTTATTATAAAATTTTTATTATTAAATAATATTTTTCTTATAGTGTACGATTTGGTCCGCAGTGGCAAACCAGGATATCATAATTCGACCCATGACTAACAATCCAAAATATCATGATTCGGCCCATGATCGATAATTCGCATCATGGCTAGTCCAAATCCTCTTTCACAATTAAGAGATCATTCAAAGATTTGTATTATACATCTTTCTTAATTTCAAAATATCAGAAGCCATATTTTTAACAATCAGAATAGTCAACATGTGATATATATAAAAATCATATATATTCAAATAAAGCCAAAATTATCATGCATGATACAAAAATATACATACAGGTGATCATGTAAAAAGATTCTTATCTTTACTATCATCAGACTAAACTCTCTAACCACCTAGGTGTTAAGAATCATGCTCAATATCTTCTTATTTAAAAAAATTACTGTCCTAGATATCTAAATTAATATTTTAAAATAGATCAAACAAAACAAATTAAATATGTAAATCTTTGCATTAGGGTTCATGGGATCCACACCCCCATATATTTAATTTAATTATTATTTCCTTTCTCTCAGCCTAATTGGTGAGAAATAAATAAATAAATAAATAAAAGGAGGCAGAAAAGAGTCTTTCTCTCTCTCTCTTCTTCTTCTTCATGAAAATATAGAAGGAGAAAGGGAGAGGCCAGCCATCCCCATGATGGTGACCCCCAAATGGCGGCAGCCCCCCCACCCCTCGATGATTCTGGCCCTCGACAACCCGAGTAAGGCCATCTTTGGTAGCAGCAACTAATCTGATGGAAGGAAAATCAAATTAAGAAAAGCAAGGGAGGCTAGGTGTCCATGAAATCCAGCGGTTGGAAGCTAAATCTGACCATCAAAAATCTTATGGGATTCAAAAAAGAGAGGAGAAAAAAGGATGGATGATTAATACATCAAATCTGGTGGTGAATTGGTAGTAACTCGCCAAAAATCACTCATGAAAAGAATCCTTTAAATCCCATGATTTCATCGGTAGTTGATTGAGAAGAAGGGATAAGATACCAGAGGAAAGTGGGGAGGGCTTCTTATAGAGGGGATCTAGGGCTCCGATGAGTTCTAGAATCCCAATCATGCTCGAATTCAAAGAGGAAGATGGACTCCATTGGGAGTCCTCTTCCGCTATTTTTTTTCCATGCTTTTAGATTCATGATGAAGGGTTTTTTTTTCAAAAAAAAGAATATAGGTTCTTACATTCTTCCTCCTTTAAAATAATTTCATTCTCGAAATTAATATATTGCAAAATTGATAACCTTAAGGGTATAAATCTTATCATCAAACTCTTAGGTAGCTTTCTTCATTCGTAAAGAAATTTCAATTCTTTACCATAACATCCTCCAAATTAGAATAATTTTTTTGATTGAATTTAAATAACTTAAAGCACCATGTCTTTGTTGCGCACTCTGATTTATATCCACCAAATTTTTTGAATTTGCTAAATTTCATCCAAACTAATTGGATCATAAATTTGTCAATCCCTTAAAATATAATTCAAGATATAAATTATCCATCAAAATTTAAATCATATGAATCACCTCTGTCACATCCTTAGTGATCATAATCTTCACACAATCCCTAAAGATCATCATCTTAAGTTCAAGTACCACTTAAGTCATAATTTTGAGTAATCATAATCTTAAGCTTCGATATCACTTATGCCATAATCTGTTAGGATTTAATGCCTCAAATTTGACCTATAGTAAGAGGAGAATCAGTATCAGCAAGCGGCCAGACTAGCTCGGATATGGGGTCGAGCCTGTTCGGACTGAGATTGAGCTGGCTCAAACCCTAATCGAGCCGACCCTCTCAGGCAAACAAAAAGTAGGTGTTCGGACGAGACACAGTCAAGCTAGCTCGACTGCTAATAGAGCCAACTTGATGGAGGCGAACAGAAAAAGATAAAATTTTTTGTTTGAACTCGAATTATGATTTATCCAAGGGGTCTACGGGAGTTGCGCATGGACCACGGGATCTAGTAGCCATGGAGGGCTGCGGTCATGATTTGAAGATTGGCAAACATTCCAAGACTCCATCAAGATCATATTTAACTTATATTAGGAGAAAGAGCCTTGTTAGAACTTCTATAAAGTGCTGAAAAGAGGATTCTCATCCTATTTAAAAGACTGAGATGCTATAGAGCAAAGAGATGGCGTATGTGGCATGAGAGGCACATAAAAAGGCTTAGACAGCTACCAAGAGAAGTTTGATAGAGCATCGAGTACATGCAGCTCATGAGAGAGAGAAGTAACTGGTGCATAGCATCCGATGCTAAGGCTATAACGGTAGAGCATCTTGTAGCTTCTGAAAATCTTCTTAAAATTTTGAGAGAGCTTTTGTGAGGGTAACTTCTAATTGAGAGAGATTTATGTACACTGAGTTGAGAGTGGGTATTCTTCTCTTGTACTTATTTTTTTCTTTCATAATAGAGCTTTGCATGTCTCGTAGAGATGAGCCTTTAGACTAATCCACATACTTGATTATTTTCTTATTTTAGTTTTCTTCTTTCTTCCTACCATAATAATCTAGTACTAGATCCTCAACAAGTGGTATAATAAAAGTTGATATCATCAATAATTGATATCAGAGCCGATCGGTACTAGAGTGCAAATTGCAATAGTGGTGTTAAAGATTGAAGAATATGGAGAAGACAAGGGCAATCAAGATGGAGATCAACAGATTTGATGAAAAAAATAATTTTTTCTTATGGTAAGTAAGGATAAAGAATATATTCATTCAACAGGATTTGATTAATGCTCTCTTATATGAAGAGATGCTAGCCATTACGGAGGTGAAGGATTGAAAGCGGATCCAGATGCAGATGATGAGTACGATCTACTTGTACCTAGTGGATCACATTATAATCCATGTACTTGGCAAGATTTTCTCAATGGCACTGTGATCGAAGCTCAAAGAATTGTATATGGCAAAGTTACTTACCAACACGCTATTTCTTTGGAAGCAATTTTACCAATTATAGATGGATGAAAGCCACAGTGTGCAGAAGCATCTATCCAACTTTTAGAAAATTCTCATCGATCTCTTCAGCATTGGTGAAAAAGTTGAGAAAAAGATCAGGATGTTGGTCTTGCTAGCATTACTTTCCCTTTCATATAAGTTTTTGGTAACTACTCTTCTTATAGGCAAGAGCACCATCAAGATGGATAAAGTTACTACAGCGATTTTTCAGAATGAGATTCTCAGGAGAGAGAATCTAGCTTCGAACTCAGATGGTGGTAGCTCACCTTTGGCAATTTTTGGAGGAGCAGTAGATGGAGCTACAAAGGATTGTAAGGAGGATGATTCAAATCCAAGATGAGGGACCATAGCAAGATCAGATGCTACCGATGCGATGAGTTGGGGCATCGAGTCAAGAATTGCCCATAACTCAAAGATCGAATAAGAGCTACTATGGCAATAGCCAGTAGCGATATAGAAGGAAGTAATGATATTCTTCTAGTTATTGATGAGGTATCTACTTTTTTCATCCAGTGGATTATGGATTCTACTTATTTTCATCATATATATTACAGAGAGGAGATGTTTGACTTTCTAGAAATCAATGAGCATACTGTATTTCTGCCAGATGGATCAAGCTATGAGATCAAGGATAGTGGAATGATTAGCATGAAATAGTGAAAAAGTTAGATGAGGTCCGATACATACCCAACTTTAAGAAGAATCTAATCTCACTGAGCAGACTAGATTCAACTAGCTTCAGATAGAAAGCTGATGGAGGAATTCTGAAGGTCATGCATGATAGAAGAATGGTATTAAGAGAAAGAAAGTATGAAGAATATTACCTCATGAAAGAAAGCCCAATGTGAGATGGAGCTCCAGGTGGAGATGGATAGGACACGATATGAGAGACTCAGGAGGACAATATGCGATGTCGCAAGGTGAAGTTTCTATTATCATAGGAGACTATCCTAAGCAAGTCTCAGATCAGGAGGTTCACAACCATTGACAGAGGTGGAATCGAGCAGCTTGGCCTGACTTCCACATTTGTCCATCCATGATCAGCAGGTAATTGCCCTCGAAAATAGAGGTGAGAAGATCTAGAAGTTCTCAAAGTTAGGTGGAGGCCGAATGTCGAGTTGAGGTGAAGATTGGTAATATCAACTCAGTCCCTAGTGATCTTAAACCTAAGCTTTGATACCATTCTATCATGCCCCAAATTCAGTCGGATACGTGATGGCCGCAACCTCCTTAAGGTGAGGTCCTAAAGAATATGCCAAATCTATAAAATCACTCATTGCTTGAACCTCGGATCAAACCCATCCAAAACTGTGTCCTACAACTCTGTAAAAGGAAGAAAAGAAGAATTATGAGCTTTATAGCCTAGTAAGAATCCTCCACACTTACACCAATATAATAATAATAAAATTTAAAAATAATGAATAAGCTATATCAAAATAAAATCATAAGCTACAAAATCTCATATCCATAACAATTACAAAAATATGAATATCGAAAATCATGTACCATCATAAATTTATCATCAATATCACATGAATTCATATAACTTATCTTTTATATGTCATCAACATTTTTCAAATCAAGTATTATCTTTTAGTTTGGACTAATTATGGTCATCATTCGGTCTATGACTAGCAGACCATAAACTACACTTCGGTCCATAGTGGTAATTCATAATAACTGCGCTTCGGCCCATAGTGGCAAACCAAAATATTCTTGATTCGACCTGTGGTGACAATCTATCATAACTGTGCTTTGGCTCGTAGTGGTAATCCAGAATATCTGCGATTTGGCCTATGGTAGCAAACCAGGGTGTCATGATTTGGTCCATGACTGGCAATCTAGGATGTCATGATTTGGCATGTGACCAGCGATCCACATCATGGCTAGTCCAAATCCTCTTTCATAATTAAGAGATCATTCAAAGATTTGTATTATATATCTTTCTCAATTTCAAAATATCAGATGCCACATTTTGAACAATCAGAATAGTCCACATGTGATACATATAAAAATCATATTTATCTAAATAAAGCCAAAATCATCATGCATGATACAAAAATATACATACAGATAATCATGTAAAAAAATTCTTACCTTTACTATCATCAGACTGAACCCTCTAACGGTCTAGATGTCAAGAACTGTGCTTGATATCCTCTCATTCAAAAAAATTACTCTCCTAGATATCCAAATTAATATTTTAGAATAGATCAAACCAAGCAAATTAAATACTTAAATCTTCCCATCATGATTCATGAGATCCACACCGCCATATATTTAATTTAATTATTATTTTCCTTTCCCCGAACCTAATTAGAGAGAATAAATAAATAAAAGAAAGAGAGAGAAAAGAGTCTCTTTCTCTCTCTTCTTCTTCATGAAAATAGAGGAGAGGAAAGGGAGAGGCTAGCCTTCCCATGATGGTAACCCCAAATGGTGGCAGCCCCCCCCCCCCACTCCTCGACGATTTTGGCCCTCGACAACCCGAGCAAGGCCATCTTCGGTAGCAGCGGCTAATCCGATGGAAGGAAAATCAAATTAAAAAAAAAAAAAAGGGAAGGCTAGGTGTCCATGAAATCTGGCAGTTAGCAGCTAAATGCAGCTTTCAAAAATCTTATAGGGTTCTAAAAAGAGAGGAGAAAAAAGGATGGATGATTAATACCTTAAACCTGGTGATGAATCGATAGTAGCTCACTAGAAATCACTCATGAAAAGAATCCTCTAAATCCCATGATTTCACCTGCGATTGATCGAGGTGAAGGGATGAGATACCAGAGGAAAGTAGGGAGGGCTTCTTATAGAGGGGATCTAGGGCTCCGATGAGCTCTAGAATTCCAATCATGCTTGGATTCAAAGAGAAAGATGGACTTCATTGGAAGTCCTCTTCTGCTTTTTTTTTCCCATGCTTTCAAATTCATGGTGAAAGCTTTTTTAAAAAAAATCTAAGTTCTTACATAGAGAAAGCATTTACTGTTATGAGATACCATGATGATGAAAAGACAATATATGCAACATACATGTTGCATGCTGAGGTGTTCAATCAGTGGTAGAGACTGGAACATAAATATGAATGAGATAGAAAATAACTCACTTGGGAGAAATTTTGAAGGATATTTTATGATCAGTATTTTTCTTAGAATATAATAACTCAAAAAAAGCAAAATTTATTTATCTAAAATAAAGAAATATAATAGTTGTAGAATATGAAGCTAAATTTTTGAAGCTTTCTAAGTTTGTTTCGAGGTTGGTCGAGGATGAATGTGATCAAGCACATAAATTTGAGATGGAATTGAGGATAGAAATTAGAAAGTAAGTAGTGTCATATAAATTAACTATTTATGCAGATGTGGTGAATGAAGTATTGATAATTGAAAGAAAAGTTAATGAGGAATGTGCTGAAAGAAAAAGAAATAAAAAAAAGAGAAATAGGTCAGATGAATCCTGAGGAATGAATAATAGAAATAACGAGAGTGCAAATAAGAGATGAGGAAGTGATAACTCTAAGTTTTTTAATAGCACCAAGTATTTTAGATGTGATAAAGCTCATGGTAAAAAGAATTGTCTTTGGAACTAGTGCATTCTTTGGTTGTAGTTAAAAAGGCCACAAAATAGTTGAATGCCCATGAAGAATGAAAAGCCAGTCTGTTTTGGTAGCCAAACAAAATAAAGATGGAAGTCTGAAACCTTAGATTCAAGGAAGGGTCTATGCTCTTACACAATAAGATGCACAAGTTTCCAATGCAGTGGTGATGAGTTTTGAGAAAGATTCTCAGAATTAATTTGATTTATTGGTTTGTTTTGCTTGCAAGGTGTGATAACCTAATTTCTTTAAGAGTAGGTACACAAATCTTAAAGTGGCCAAAAGAAAAAAGGAAAAAAAAAAGGAAAACTGAGGAAGAAGACTCCAAGTAGGAGTCTTCTTCCACCCAAATCTCTAGAGAAAAAAAATCAATTTGGAGAGGATTCAGCCTCCCCTTGACTCTATAAATAAACTTCTCTTCCTCGTAAGACCCTCCATTGGTGAGCATCGAGCCCTTTTTCTCCCGATTGAAGTTGCAGCCTCCCTTGCTTGTGCCCATTAGAAATCAGAGCCGACAACGTCACCGGAGTCGAGGTAAGACCCCGATCCTTCTTCATCTCTTTCTTTCCTATCTTCTCTTGGTTTTAGATATGGCCATCAACCGCCAGATTCACCAGAAAATCCACTGAACATGATCCCTTATTTTTTTCACTTTTTTTCTTGATTTCTCACCAGCCAGTCATGTTGCTGACCATTCCTTGCTCCATCATTGTCGATCGCCCATTACCGGACTGTCAGCATGCCGTTGCATCTCATCGGAGTGTGAGCCACCAGCCCCCGCCCTCCCCTATTTAGCCAAGAGAAAAAAGAAGAAAAGAAAAGAAAAGAAAAAAAGAAGAAAAAAAGAAAAGAAAGGACAAAAGAAAAAGAAAAATAGGAAAGAAAAGAAAAGGCAAGAGAGAGAAAAAGAATTTTCTCTCTCCTTCTCTCTCTAGGGCCCTACTCTCTCTTTTTCTCTCTTTAATTGCATCATAGATTCTAGGATGAACCTAAGATAAAATCAAGATGATCGAAAATTACTCTAAAATCTATGCAGTAGGTCGGATCCCAATCTGGACCTTGTTAGAAATTCATAGCATTTAATCATGAACTATCCTTGTTGAATCAGCCTAACATGATCCCTGATGATCCTAATCATAATTATCTCTTTTAAAGGATACAAAGATTCTCTCTCTACTTTCTCTCTTTAGAGACTCCAGTACCAAGTCATGCCTTTCTCTATTAGGGACCCATGTTGACTTCGGCAAAATGACCTTAAATCGATTTGATGCCCGGATGGCCTATTGGATTGAACACCTGACCAATCATTTTCTTATTATTATTTAATTTTATTAAATTTAATGAATGAAAATTGATTATAAATTAATATTTATAATAAGATTATCTGATTCTTCTGACGAAGTCAGAAGAACTAGGATGATCGAGGTAAGTCGATCTTATGCTCCTTATTTATTTTCAAATTACCATGTTTTTCATATAAATGAACTATTGTTGATGAATTTATGTTTTTCATAAAATAAGGATCAATATATAAGATGTAAAAATCATGTTTTATTATGATCATTGATTCTATGAATATGTTTTTAAAAAATAGCATGTCTATGAAGCATGAATTCTATTACTTTTCCATCTATGTATATGTATGCTTTATAAAAAAAATGGTTTTTTAGATTTCAAAGGCTTTCAGATAGCTATGTATGGCTCTCGCTAGCAGGTTATATATATATATATATATATATATATATATATATATATATATATATATATATATATATATATATATATATATATATATATATATATATATATATATATATATATATATATATATAAAGAAAAAGATATGAAGATTTTAAAGGCTTTCAAATAGCTATGTACGGCCCTCACCAGCGGGTTATAATAGCTCGGCACATGGCCCTTGCTAGCGGATTATAGTAGCTCGACATACGGCCCTCACCAGTAGGTTATAATAGTTGGTATGATATGATTACAACTCTATCATGAATTTAAGGTGACCATAGCATGAATATGATATGACATGAATATAGCAAGATTTTGAAACATGACATGAACACATGATATGAATATATGACAAGAATGACTTAAGAATCATGTTTACAAAATTTTCTGATTTATACATGCATGATTGTTTTTATGACTTACTTTATTATATGATCTATGAAATACTTTATTTTTAAATTATCTATTATTTTTTAATATTGCATTATCATGAAAAAATTTATGTCTGATCTAGTAAGAAAGTGTAGGTTTTACTTATTAAGCTAGTGTAGCTCATACCATTTTTTTCTTTATAGAGGAATAAAATTAAGAATGACGGAGGATCTAAGCTTGGGGATCTGTATAGTAAGTTTAAAAATTTTGTAGCTAAACTTAGTCTGATCGTGAACTTATAGTTGTTTATTTATGATTTTGAGATGGATTTGATTTTTAATTTTGATTTTAGCTGCTCTAAACTAATCTTGATTTAATTATTTGATGAATGATAGAATTAAATCTTTATTTATATTTTAATTATGATAAATTTTTACTAATTATAATTGATAGGCTTCATATTATCGTTGGCTATACTCCTCGATAGCATGATCGTATTATATCCCAGATTTGGAGCATGACACAAGGTAAATAATGCTTTATTTTTTCTAGATTCATTAGCAAATTATAAAATATTTTTTGTATTGAATTATTCATGATTTTTGAATATGAATCATGTATTTTGAATTGTCAAATATATATATATATATTGAAATATTAAATGATTTATGATCAAATATATTGAATTTGATATGAACGATGTTGATTGATTTCGATGTCACATGGTTTTATGAATTATTTGATTTGAAATATAAAATATATCTTTAAAAAAAAGTATTTTAATTTGATATAGATTTGGACTTACAATCCGACTATGTATTGAACCATACTAGTGGGGTGGTTAAATGTTGGTATTATGATATCCTGCCAGTAGAGTAGTTAAATGCCTACCTTAATACTCTACCGATGGAGGTTGTACACTAGTAATTCTATTTCTATTAGTAGGATGGTTAAATATTGGTAATTAGATGCCCTATTAGTAGGGGTTGTGCACTTTATTTAAAGTTAGTTTATGGTTGTCAAGATGAATGTGATTTTTGAAAAAATTGATTTATAAACAAAATTTGAATTGTGAAAGGATTGTATTTGTATGTTTATTATTTGGAAAGTATGATATAAGAGAATTGGATTTTGAATTAATGTACCTTACATGTTCATTTTTAGTATGCTATTATTGCTAGATTTATCTGGCTAAAGTATTCATTGCTTACTGGATTGTCAAGCTCATTATTCTTTTTTTAAAAAAAACATAGATTCTTAATTTTGTACATGAATACTTCTTAGAAGTGATATTAGAAGCGAAATTTGATAGTACCAAAATTATTCAGATTTAGATCTAATATTAGTTGAAATTTGTCGGTTAAGATTTATTTGATGTAAAGAAGACCATCAAATATATTTATTAGTTGAATTTGTTAATTAAATATCTGCTTCTACTTATTTAAATTAATTTCATTGTGATGCATTACTATTATGTTTAAAATGCCTTGCATGCTTGTAGAAAAGTTTTCTATGAGTATGCGATGGTTGCCATAACTCTTGGCTTGCAATCTTTGATTGAGAATATGATATATTTTGTCCAGATTGTCATAAGACTAGTATATGTATTAAAGGAGAGGAACTTGAAAAACAAGACTTTTTATTATTTGAGGTTCTTATTTCTTTTGTCACCTTATTTATTATTGATAAATACCATAAATTCACTTGTAAAAGCATTAATTTATTAATAAATTTATTTTTATTTTTAATAATTAATATTTTTATTCATCTACTTTAGAAAATATGTTTATCAATAGAAAGAGCTCATTTTTCTAGTCACAATAAAATAAATTTAAAGCAAATCCAACTTAAACGGATCCGATATGAATATTCAAAGAAATAAAGAAGAAAAAATAAAAATCAAAATCAAAATGGCTCAGCTGGCCTACCAGCTCAGCTGGTGCACCCAACCCAGCCCACGTGCCAGTAAGCCACCCAATGCTGCTGACATCAGTGTGACTTTAAAAAACCATGTAGCTCACCGTTGACCTCTTAGCAGGGGTATTTTAGTCACTTTAGGGTCACGCTGTGCGTTGATTCGCTGCGATCTCCATAAAACCCGGTTCATCATGGTCCACATGAACAGTGATGCATGATTGGATGGTCTAGCTCTCTTGTGGTCATGATCGAATGGCTGATGTTATTTCCCATTTTGATTCGAATTCGCCCAATCCTAGCTACGCCATCCGACGATTCCAAAGGATCGAGGCTTTGATCCAACGACCAAATTTCTTCCAAAACAAGATCCGATAGTTGACCACATCCCTCAACCTAATTCAAGCAGCCAAAATGCGATCCGACGGCTAGATCTTCTCCATCAAGCTTGATCCGATGGCCAGAACTTATTTCGACTAAATTTGGATGAATAAACATCATTTTTTTGGTATTTTTAGGACCTTTGAATCTCTATTGAATGGCTGGAAGACCCAGAACTCACACAGACGCATCCAGGGTGGCGTTTTAATATGAATTTCACTTGAATTCTTTTAAAAATGCCAATCTACATCTTTCCTTATTCCCACGTCGCTTGATATCAAAAGGTTCCAGCTGTCCAACATTTATGTGAAGGACCCAAGCATCCAGAATCAAATTGTCTTTGATCAAAGAGAGGGAAAGGTCTAGGGTGAGAACTATGCTTGGGTTAAAGGCTACTTCAAGACAACAGGTACTACAAAGAATAGCTATCTCCTACTCCATCTTTACGCCAACTCCAATCTGAGATCAAGATCAGATCCAAAGAAAAAAAAGAAAGAGATACGAGCATGCTCTGGAGAGTACGAAGGAAGAGAAGTCCACCAACCATCTTCTCGACGAGACTATGTAGATCCACTTCAATCCTTTGTTATAGTTTTATTAATTTATTTTCTATTCTTTTTAATTCCATGTATTCAAATTATTGTTGGGGATAAATCCGCACTGCTGAAGTTCGGTTAAGACTCCGACTCTTAATCAGTTCCGTCCGATTACAACTATGACAATTGAACCTCAACCTGCAGAAGTATTCAAACTCTGAATTATTCTGAGATGGTTGACCTTCGACACTGCAGTCAGATAATTCGATTGGCTGGAAAGATCAATTTCAAATTTAGTGGGGCGTTGCAGATTCCTCCTCTAGATGAACTAGAACAATTAATGCTTCTGCCCCATAGAACCAACTAAATTCCCGACTCCTGCGCATCCCACTCAGCCGATCTCCTTCCGTAGAACTTCTCCAGTAGTTGAACTTCTTCCGAACTGCCCCCAGCCGAACTTCAATGCTTTATTATTATTCATTAGTGAGCAACCCTGGGAATGGCCGAACCTCAACCAATGTTTCAGTCATGCTTGCTTGTTGCGGCCATCGATCAATACTTGATCCAGGTGGATCCCTCACAGTCGGACTCCTTTTGGTTGGACGTCTTCCAAGCCTCTTCGTCGGTCGAACCCCTGTCAGACTTTTTTTTCGGCCAAATTTCTTCCAATCGCTTGAAAGGACCCTGACGTACACTTTCAACATAGCGATAAAAGCCAATACACGGTCAATCTTAAGAACCTTTAAACTCCTCCGAAACAACAACGTCCAAGAACCCTTCATCACCTGCAACCATCCCATTCGAACTCTAGTTGTTAGGTCTATAACAGACTAGCACATCACGACAATGGACACCACCCTCCGTAACAAATCCCATGTGGCCCTGAATAATCCACAACCAAGCAATTGCGGTGGTCACTATCAGTTTGTTACAGGCTTCAATGCTATAAAAGGGATCCTCCAGATATATTTTCTCTAGACTCTCTTCTTCTTTTTGAAACTCTGCAATTTTTTTGACTGAGCACTCCATTTTTGTTGGCCGAAAGAGCTAACTTGATCGTCGGAGGATCTCATCGGAGCCACCACACCAGGCTCTGGACGAGACTTATTTTACAGATCACTGACGACGACCTCGTCTTCTCTGACTCTAGCACTTTTTCGATAATAATCAAATTTTGCACCAATAGGATTGACGCTAGAGGAAGGATTTCTCTACCTTCTGAGGTTCTCTTGTTCTTAAAGGAATGCTCAGCAGAGATCTCTACTTCTTCTCCTCTAGAGTCCTCCTCAAAAAAGATGCCTCCCAGGAAAGCTTCAATCCGATGGTCAACGACCTCTACAGTTAGATCTCATCCAGATCTATCCATCCCTGTTTCATCCCCAACAACTTAAGCTCCACCTGCAGCAATGGTGGACGCAGAGTAGTTCAACCTGCTAGTTTAATAGGTTCGTGACCTCATGGAAGCAGTACAGGCTATGCGACAGTAGCCTCCGATGCCAATTCGACCAGAGTAAGCTTCTCTAGAGATCCATGATCTGGTCTGAGGATGATCGATGACCTCTGAAAAAGGAAAGCAGAAGGTCGAGGCCTCTGCTCTGATCATGACTCTATCCCTGGAGGAATTTTGCCCCCATTCAGTTAGAAGACCTTGGAGACCCACGATCGAGAAAATTTTTTGGACTAAAAACTGCAAGAGATGAACTAGCAGAGGAGGAACTCTACCGTGCTCCTCCCTCCCACGGTAATGATATCTATACTGACCCTCCTTTCTCTTACCGCATCATGCATGAATCTATCCTGCCGAACTTCAAGCTTCCTCAATTCAAGAGCTACGATGGGACTGTCGATTCAATCAACCATCTGAAAGCCTTTCGGATGATGATATTGCTCCACGGCACATCAGACGCCATCCTCTATCGAGCCTTCCCATCCACTTTGAAGGAAGCAATTAGAAATTGGTATTCGACCCTTAAGTCGGATACCATCTGTCGAATACCATCTTTTTCTTTGATCAAATGAGCCATCAATTTGCTGCTCATTTCATCAACAATCGATGCCCCCATCGAGGTTCTGACTCCCTCATGAACATCAAGCAGTAAGAGGAATAATCCATCCGAGCTTATGTCAATCGCGTCAATGCAGCTGCCCTAGAAGTCCGAAATCTGGACCAATCTATTGCTATGGCCACACTAAAAGATGACCTTCAGAAGAACAACTTACTGTTCTCTCTGAAGAAAAAGTACCCTAGAAATTTTGCTAATATATTAGCTCGGGCTGAATGGGCGAGCCAAATAGGCCCGCATTTGAAGAAAAGCCGAACGAGATTCGACCACGCTCCCAAACTCCTTCTGAGCGTAAGCGAGCCCGAACCCCTCTCCAAGCTCGAAAGCAAGGAAGCCCTGACAGAAGGGCGTGGCTGGGCTCTTCCCTCCGAAGGTTCCACAACTATGCCTCCCTCAATGCTCCAAAAATATAAGTACTGATGGAGATCAAGGAGCAATTACCTAGATCGAAGAGGATGCGCTCTCATCTCGACAAGCACAATCCCAATAAATACCTCTATCATTATGACCACAGTCATGATACAGAAGAATGTATCCAGCTCCAAGACGAGATTGAGGAACTCATCAAACGAGATAGGCTTGATCGATTCTTACGGCATCGGTCTGAAGAAAGAGAGGATCGACCAAGGGTACTACCGCAACCTGAGCCGTCGAGGGAGGAGGAGCGACAGATAGATCGGCCACCCCTCGACATCATCAACATCATCTTTGGGGAACCTTGACAAGGGAAGGCTAGCGAACCAGCAAAGCTCGAGAAAAGATGGAGAACTGAGGAGCCCATCACTTTCACCAACGAGGATGTCGGATAGTTAAGTTTTTGCATAATGATGCAGTTGTAATTGCTTTAAATATCGTAGACTATGATGTACGCTGCATCCTTGTTGATAATAAAAGTTTGATAGATGTCTTATTTTATGATGCTTTCTCTAAAATGTCTATACTTGATGGTCGGTTGGAGCCGATAAACTTTTCGTTAGTGGGCTTTATCAGTGATGTGATATCAATTAAGGGCATAATAACTTTGGTCATGGCTATAGGATAATATCCAAGGCGGTCCAGGGCATAGGTGGACTTCTTGGTAGTGAAAGTTCCATCGACTTATAATGCGATCCTCGACCGACCTGGTCTAAATGTACTTCGGATAGTAGTGTCAGCATATTATTTGAAAGTGAGGTTTCCAACAAGCTATGGGATCGGAGAGATCAGAGAAGACCAGACCTTGGTGAGGCACTGTTACTCCATAGTCCTACAGAAAAATATCCAACCCAACCTTTATCCTATTGATGGACTGGATGTCCACGACGACCTTATGGAGGAGTGGAGAGAGCCTATGAAAGACCTCATTTCCATCCCATTAAATGATGAGAATGTGGAGCACACTGTGCAGATCGACTCCAACTTAGGAGATGAGGTCCGAGAGTAACTCATTACCTTCCTTCAGAGAAACATGGATGTCTTTGCCTGGGTCCCAGCGGATATGCTGAGGATTGATGCCGAGGTCATGGAACATCGACTAGCTATTGATCCCAAGTGTCGACCAATAAAAGAGAAGATGCATAGCCACACTTCGGAGAGGTAGAAAGCAATTATAGAAAAAGTTGCCAAGCTCCTCAAGATCGGATTCATCCGAAAAGTTAACTATCCGAGTTGGGTCTCAAACGTGGTGCTCGTCAAAAAGACGAATGGCAAGTGAATGATATGTATAGACTTCAAAAAGCTAAACAAAGCTTGTCCAAAAAATAGCTACCCCCTATCCATGATTAATCAACTAGTGGATGCAACCTCGAGCTATGAGCTTCTCACCTTCATTGATACCTTTTTTGGCTATAACCAAATCTGGATGGCACCAGAGGATGAAGAAAAAATTATTTTTATTACTGACCATGGTCTTTACTGTTACAGGATTATGCCTTTCGGACTCAAGAATGTAGGGATAACATACCAGCGCCTAGTCAACAAAATATTCAGGAAGCAGATCGGTTGAAACATGGAGGTGTATGTGGATGATATGCTCGTCAAGAGCCAAGCTTCAATAAATCACATCATCATGCTCGAAGAGATCTTCAGTGCACTTAAAAAGTACAAGATGAAGCTGAACCCAACCAAATACGCCTTCGATGTGATCTCGAAAAAGTTTTTGGGATTTATGGTATCGAGATGCAAGATTGAGATGAATCCAAAGAAAATTTGGGCTATTCAGAAGATGACCACTCCAAAAATGATTAAAAAAGTTTAGCGCCTGACTGAAAAAGTGGCATCCCTAAATCGCTTCATCTCGAGATCGGTCGAATGATGCATGTCCTTCTTTCAAATTCTCAAGCAGCCAAAGAGCTTTTACTGGACGGCAAAATGCCAACAGACATTCGAGGAGCTTAAAAACTACCTCAGCTCACCCCCACTATTGGCAAAGCTTGAGCCTGGAGAAGAGTTGTTCTTGTACCTAACAGTCTCCCCAGTAGTCCTAGCAGCAATCCTGGTCAAGGAGGAAACAAAAATGCAGCGATCGATCTACTACATAAGCCGAGTCCTGAGGGATACAGAGACTAGGTACTCTAAGTTAGAAAAATTGACTTACTCTCTTTTAATTATTGCCAAGAGACTTCGATCTTATTTCAGAAGCACACCATAACTGTCCTCATGGATCAATCAATTAAAGCAGTTCTTCATTGAATGGATGCCTCCGAAAGAATCGCAAAATGGACAATCGAACTTACAGAATTTGACATCAACTACTAATCTCAGCCATTGATCAAAGCCCAGATATTAGTAGATTTTGTAGTGGAATACACCATTCCCGATGAAGCCAAGCTTGAACAGAATGAAATCGATATTTCATGGTTGCAACCGAGCCCACCGAAGAGAGTGACGACCTTCTCAAAGGTTTTTAGATCCGGTACGTGGATAGTTCATCCAACGCTGTTGGAGCAGGCACAGGGTTGGTCCTGGTTAACCCAGAGGGAATCGTCGCCAAATATGCACTACACTTTGAATTTCCTACAACTAATAATGGAGCCAAATATTAAGTTTTGATCGCTGGGTTGAAAATAGCAAAAGAGTTAGAAGTAGATTGGCTCCAAGTTTTTAGTGATTCCCAGCTGGTGGTCGGATAGGTTAGCAGCAACTATGAAGCCCGGGAGGAAAGCATAATGAAATATCTTGAAAAAGTAAAGAACTTAACTTCGGCCTTCAATAGTTTTAGCATTCAATGGATTTCGAGGGTAGAAAATTCGAGAGCCGACCTTCTCTCTAACTTGACCACTTTAGCCGTGGCTGAACTGCCCAAAGAAATAATTTTTGAAATTCTAAAGTACCCAAGCTCAGAGGAGTTGCAGCCCGTTATGCAGGTTGAGCACGAGCTGAGTTAGATTGACCCGCTAGTTGCCTATCTTAAGGATGGAGTTTTTCCTCATGATTTAAAAGAAGCTCAAAAACTCAAAAATCAAGCTTTCCGATATGTTCTGTATGAAGGCAAGCTGTATAAAAGATCGTATTCTCTACCACTCTTAAGATGTCTCTGATCTTCAGAGGTCGACTTCACATTATGGGAAGTGCATGAGAAAATTTACGAAAGTCATGTAGGAGCCAAATCTCTATCACAAAGACTACTTCAGCAGGGATACTATTGGCCAACCTTGTACCATAACTCTATAGAATATATCAAGAAATATGATCGCTGTCAGAGAAATACAAATATACAAAAACAGCCGACCTTCGAGCTTACTCCACTAAATGTACCTTGGCCATTTGTGCAGAGGGAAATGGATATACTTGGCCCCTTTCTAATGACATCCGAACAATGAAAGTTTCTCCTGATTGCGATCGACTACTTTACCAAATGAGTCGAGGTCAAATCATTAGCAAAAATTACTGAGATCAACGTACAAGACTTCATCTGAAAGTCAATCATCTACCGATTTGGTCTACCCTGAACTCTCATAATGGATAATGGATGGTGGTTCGCTGAGACGAGGTTCGTTGAGTTCTGCAAAGATCTAAACATCTTTCATCACTTCACGTCAGTGGCCCATCCGTAGGCAAATGGTGAAGCAGAGGTGACTAACAGAATTTTACTGCAGGGCATCAAGGCAAGACTTGAAGGAGCAAGGGAGACTTGGGTAAATGAACTCTACCACGTTCTCTGGGCATACCAAACTACCCAAAGGCTACCGACTAGGAAAACATCATTCGCCTTAGCCTTTGGAACAAAGACAGTCATCCCAATTGAGCTTAAACTTTCATCACGGATTATGACTTTTAATGAGCAGTGTAACTTATAAGACCTCAGAGTCAACCTCGATCTACTGGAGGAAAAAAAAGAAAAAGCCCAAGTTTGGATAGCAGCCTACAGGTAAAGAGTAGCCAGATACTATAACTCCAAAGTAAAAAGCAAAGCATTCAAGGTAGGAGACTTGGTGCTCCGACGAGCGTCCATTTTGCAATCTCAGAATCAAGAAAAGCTCGTCCTAAATTGAGAAGGTTCGTATAAATAAGAGAAGATCATCCAACCAGAAACTTATCGCTTGAAGGAGCTTGAAGGAGCAACACTCCTGCATCCTTGGAATTCAAAAAATCTAAAAATGTACTACCAATAACTTTTCTTCAATAAATTTTTTTTATTTTAACATCATTACTTTTTGGCGCAAAAATTGCATGATGATAAATAACTCTTCGAAGCAACCTAAAGTGGCCCATTAGGAACAGGAGGAGAGCCTCATCCTAATATTAGCAAAGTTGAAGGTCTCATTGAACTAAGACGAGATAAGAAAAGAGGCCCTACCAATTATCCTAATGTGCCCCTACAGTCCATTAAAAATAGGAGAAGAATCTCATCCTAACGTGAGCAAAGTCGAAGACCTCATTGAATCAAGATGAGATGAGAGGAGAGGCCCTACCGATGGTCCTAATGTGCTCCTACAGTCTTTTGGAAATAGGAGGAGAACCTCATCCTAACGTGAGCAAAGTCGAAGATCTCGTTGAACTAAGACGAGATGAGGGGAGAGACCCTACCGACAGCCTTAATATGCCCTACAGCCCATTGAGAATAGGAGGAGAACCTCATCCTAACATGAGCAAAGTCAAAGGCCTCATCAACTAAGATGAGATGAGGGGAGAGGCCCTACGTGTCCAAATGTTCCCCTATAGCCTATGAAAAACAGAGGAGAACCTCATCCTAACATGAGCAAAGTCGAAGACCTTATTAAACTAAGATGAATGAGGATAGAGGCCTACCAATGGCCCTAATGTGCCCCTACAGTCCATGAAAATAAGAAGAATCTCATCCTAATGTGAGCAAAGTCTAAGGCCTGTTGAACTAAGACAGATGAGGGAAGAGATCCTACCAACGGTCCTAATGTGCCCTTACAGCCCGTTATGGAGGAGAACCTCATCCTAACATGAGCAAAGTTGAAGGCCTCGATGAACTAAGACGAGATGAGGAAAGAGGCCCTGCCAATGGTCCTAATGTGCTCCTACAGTCCATTAGGAATAGGAGGAGAATCTCATCCTAATGTGAGCAAAGTTGAAGACCTCATTAAATCAAGATGAGATGAGGGAAGAGATCCTATCGATGGACTCGATGAACCTATACAATCGTGCAAAGGGTGGAAGGCCGAGGTCTTGCTAATCTAAAACAAGAAAAAGGCCAAGGCCCTACTAACGATCATCATACATATCCTGCTAGGGCCATGCCAAACGCCAAAGGTAAAACCCCATCTTGATCCGCATAATGGACCTCTAGCTCGACGTCCACGACAAGCATCTCATTAAAAACAAAGTAATGAAAAATAAGGCACCCAGAATCGCATCTACAAGAGATGACAGCAAAAAGGAAAAAGAAAAAAAGGAGGTACCATTTCGTTATGGAGTTATGTTCATTACAAATAAAAGTCAATAAGATTGATTACACAAAAAGTGGACACACTACAAGTAAAATAAAAGTTGATAAGGACCAACTGTGCGAAAGAACAAATGTATTACAGATGGAATGAAGATCAATGAAATCGATTACACAAAGAAAAAAGAAAGGAGGTGAAGTCCTAAGATAGCCCCGACTCTTTGGACATTGGGCTATCAGCTTCGGCCATTACCAAAGCTTCCTTTAGTCTGAAGATTTTTTCCTCAAGCTCTTCCTTCTTATATAGACTTTCGATGTACATCTTATTGGTGTACTCAAATTTGGCCTCGAGCTCTAGCCGCTGCTTCCTCAAGACTTCGAATTTAGCTTCAGCATCTTTGACGGCTCGACGCTCATAGGTCAACTGGAGCTTCAGCTATTGAACTTCGATTTTCTTCACCCCCACAGCCTCCGAGAGCTCACCGACAGTCCTCCTCAGGGAGGCGAGCTCTTCAGATTTGCCACCTGATCCAGTCTATTGGATGCTATAAAACTTTCACTAAAAATAGGTCACCTCATCCCTGGCAGCCTTCAGCTCGTCCTCAAGCTTGGACATCTTTCCTGCCTAGGTTATCCGGTAACTATTATGCCGGTCCTCAATATCCTACAGCTGCTTCTGAAGCTGGAAGAATTTTTTCAACTAATCTCAATTATACCAGGCTTCATTGATGCACCACGATGAGCTCTCTCCTAAGAGACGGATCTTTTCTTTTGCCTTCTTAAGATCAACTTCAAGAGAGCCGATCTTTGCTGTCAGCATCCAAGACTTGTCGCTCACGTTCTTCCGGAGTTCAGCAAGCTCCTTCTCAAAATTTTCTTTCCAGATGCTGAAGCTCATGGAATCCTTCATGTGTAAGCTTTGGAGGTGAGTAACTTCTTTATGAAGGAAAATCCTAATTTCCCGGTCCAGGTTCGTTCTGATCTGATCAGATCAAGAGATATATTTCAAAAATTTTTCTTTTGATCCCAATCAGATCTTGATATATTTCAGATCTGATTCTTATTATTTTAATAAAATAAAATTAAAAGATAAATTAAATCAAATTTAATTTACCTGATCTGGGTAATCCTATTACTCTGTTGATGATCCTATTTGCAGCGGAAGGTTCTGGATCTTAGCCATGCAAGCGCCTGGCCTCTACCGGTATCCACTCGGGTTGGATCTAGAGATCCTCTTCTTCTCTATCATGCCTCCAAAAATCAGATCTGGATCTAATCTGGAGGATCTTCAAAACTCTTTTTGAAGATGAGCAGTCGTCCTTTGCAGCAGCGCAGCCTTCTTACTTTTGATCGCCTTTCTTTGATCTTGAATCGCACCAACCAAGGTCCGCCATAAATCGCCTTTTGGACCGGTGGAGAGCAAGGTGGAGAAGGTGGTTTGGCATGAGAGGGATTGGGAGAGGCCAGCCTTGGGCATGGGGCAACTAACGATCTCATCATATATTGCTATCCTGAGTTGGGTACAGGTCCTTGATTATAACTAGCTGTTGATCCAACTCTCTTCCTTCCCAGACCATCCAACCCTTAATGAAATCAGATCTAAATCTGAATTGGTGCGCAATAGAGTCCCCTGGATTCGCTCCCTTAGAGGGCCGCCTAAGACTAGTTCCAAGTTTGGTTCTTAGAAGAACCTAATTAGAATCCAATATAGGAGATGGAAATTCCTTGTCCAACAAGGACTCCAGGCGCCTCCAACTTTGGGCACACGCCTAGGGTGGCGTGTTGGCTCCTTTCTCCTTGCAGTTCTGGTCAGGAGGATCAGCCCCCACCCCATCTCTCACAATTAGTTGCATCGAATGTGGTAAAAGTCAAAGTGTCCAATTGTCAACGTTGACCAATCAAAGGTAGTACTTGGAACCAAGTCAAAGAATCAAGAAATGGCAGGTGACCAAAAATGGCAGGTAGGTCTAAATAAAGATAACCTTTTCTGACTTGAACAAACCTCGCAGTCAGACCATATGAAGGCCCTGACTTAGGTCATAACTCTTTTGGCTCAGACAGGCACAACTTATTTATGATTAGCAAACAGAAAACGTTAGGTTCATGAGTCGTCTAGCACATGTTCTTGAAACACTAAATTGAAATCTCATTCAGATCCAATTGAACTAGATCAGTTCAACTTGGATGCATCACATCAGATTCAAACCCTTGTTTGTGTGACCCATTAGGTTAAGTTCTGTATGGTAAATGCGACTAATGTCATGATCTTATCCACGACACATCGAATACTCCTTATCGATGGAATCAGCACTCATATCTGATATCTAACAGCTTAGAATGATCGAGTATCTAAATCATTCTAATTGCTCCATAAGATCCAACCAGCTGACCACCAAGCAGTATATTGAGGCAACCCCATCAAGAGCGAATGCCGAACCTCTTGGTGCATGCTACCTGTGTGATTTAAGTTTTCTATCTTGAGCCCCGATCAAAGTTAAGGGTTTTAGGTGAACTCTGTCAAACCCTAGTCTCTGTCATACTGACGTAATGCATCTCGATTCGATCCAAGTAAAAATCTAGAATAAGAACCTCTTTCTATTCATTTCACTCTGTCATGCGCCATGGCTTCTGACTTGATTCTCATGATATCATACGGGCTGCTCCTCTACCGAACGAGGTAGATAGATCATCTTGATGTCACCAGTTTCCTACAATGAACGATGTCATAGCAACATACTCCTCAGGGTTCCATAGTGGCTTAGGAGATCGAGTAATGGTGTAGTCAAACTATAACACCTCGAAGGTGAACTACCGATGCCCTCAGTGTCAAAGAACCAGACACACTACTGTGCACGCATTCGAGTCAGTCTTGACGAGAAGATAGACTCCCTAATGGACTAGTCGAGGTGGTCTCACGCTCAGTTGCCTCGATTCTCTAACGAGTACGCCTGTACTCTCGCCTCCGTGTCTTCCACACCGTATGACTCAAGACTTATCATACAAAGACAGAAGCGATCTGTACAACCAACCTTCCGAATCAATCACTATCCTCGTGGATATCCTATGGTCGCGAGCAATTTATGCAGCTTTAACAATGATATTCATGTCTAATTTCAACTCTTTCGAAATATGAAATTATCATTACCATTAACTCAAAGGATGTATCACGATCACTAATACACAATATATTGATTAAGAAGATATAATCCATTTATTGCTATTAGTGTCAATAATTATAATTATGCCCCTAGAAGTGTATACAAGCGTCAGCCAATTCTGGCTTCTAGGGGCACTAGATCTAACAATCTCCCCACCTTGTTCTACAAACTATTGGCTACAAGTCTAAGTCCCATCTTTTCTTCAAGGTGCGGCTTCGAACTTCTTTGCGCCCAACGGCTTTGTAAGTGGGTCTGCCACATTTATCTGCGGAGTCGAACTCTCTTGACCTCGACGTAACCCTTCTCGGGATATTCACGGATGTAGGGGTATCGCCGCTCAATGTGCTTGGATTTCTCTGGTAGTAACCGTTGCTCCTTAGCACGGGGCTATGGCATCATTGTTGTTGATGTAACTAAGAGGAATGCATCTGATGGCATCTACTGTCAATTTCTGCAGCAAACTTCTTATATTCAGTAATGCTTCCTTCGCCAGCCCTCTCGATTATGCGATATACTTCATTGCTTTCCATTGGTAGAACTGCTCTATCAAACATTGTGCTTGGAACTCTTTCCAACCTGATTAGCTCCACCCAATTGCACACTAAACATGAATCGACTTCCAGATGTCGACTTTCGATCATCTATATCGGACCATATAAATCTCGAGTCTGTGCTAATCTCTGGACTTGCGATTCTCCGTTACCTAAAGATTCAGCATATATATCCTTAGTTTCTTCTCAAGTGACCTTAAGGATACATTCACACAGAATCCAGTCGTTCTTCACCTGTGATTTGACTGATATCTGCTTGTGACCTCACAGCATGGCTATATCAGTCCTGACATAGCATGGCATACATTGGAGGCTCCCTATTAGCAAGAAGCATAGAGGGATCTTGCTCATGCACTTCTATTTCCTCCAGGTGTGTCTAGGCGCACATCTGCTTGGAAAGATGAATACCCATGTCTGATAGGGTATGTAATCCGCCTCTTCGAGTTTTCCATACAAAATCTCTTTCGTACTTACTCTATGTACAGTCTTCTGTAAAAGTCCTACAGACCCTATTTCGTCTATCCCCAATAGACCTTAATTCTATTCTCTTCATGGAGAATAATCCGGATTGAAGACCAAACCAACATCTTGACTATGAATGTCAACAATGGAATCATTCATTCCAATAAAAGAGAGGTATGTCATCCACGAGTACAATCACGAGGAAACAACTTACGCTCTCCCACTGATCTTTTGAAAACCATTGTTTTCCTCTTCATTTTTGATTGAAAGAAAATTTTTTGATCACTGCCATGCAAGAAGTTTCCAAGTCTTCGAGCATGCTCGCTCATCAAGCCTACAACATCATGCGACCTATTTTGCCTATCGCTTGCACAACCTTATGACAACTTCACTGATGTTGAAAATACCTAGCGTGTTTGTTCCACTATAGGATCCTCTTCCTCAAGCATATCCCATCAAGGAACGCCGTTTTCACGTCCATGTTCCATACTTCCGTACAATCGAATATGGACGCGCAACGGCAAGCACTGTGCGGAGTGGATTTTAGCATTAGCCACTGGCGAAAAGGTATCCTGATTGTCATGCCTTCGCCATTGAACTTATAACCTTTGCCACTAAGTTTTTTTTCTAGCCATGAAATGTCTCCACATTCCCATACTGCACCAAAGTCTTTCTCTGAAGATCATTTGGCACCAATAGGTTACTATACCTGTCTGCGTGATTCTACGCCAATGTCCAGTACTTGCGTAGAGTGCATCGAGTCAATTTTGACTGCATTCGGCTTAGCCCATTTCTGAGTCGGATATCTGATATCGCTCATTGTTAGATTTGGGCTATCACCATGCGCACCATTCCTGACGCAGTGACCATTCCTCTAATCCTCTGAAATCATACCTATCAGTATCTTTCGAGCGGGGCATCGGAAAACTCTTTTCCGATCTACGAGGTGGGACTCGGGGTAAAGTGTATCTTATTGCGCTCAATCTGATTTGGTCCACTGGCCTCTAGCTCATATCTCGCGTTGTGAGACATATTCTCTCAGTCAGCTTGAGCTATTTGTCCAATGCGCTATCCTGATATAACTATTTTTTAAGAAATGATGGCTATGTCGACTCACAATCACATTGTGGTTCTCTGTAAGTAGAATAACATCTCCAATGCACTCTATTGGATATCCTACTGAATCGAGCTCCAAGGTCCTAAAACTACTTGATCCGCTTTGTGCTCTTCTTTGACTATGAGCTCTGACAACCCCTCATAATCTTTGAGATGACTCAGTTACTTGGTTCTACCATGCCAATCTCTACGGTATGTAGGAACGGTTTTAGAGGAAATTAATTCACGTAGAAATAGATTCAACGTTAAAAATGAGGTTCCCCAAAGAAAACTCAGTGGAGTGTTAGTATAAGCCTAATCAATGGATCGAACCATTAATCCATAGAAGTCCGATTTCTCCTTTCTGAAATCCCGTGAGTTGAGGTGTTTCTGCTGGAGTCCATGAGAGACTTGCATTAATCTTGAGATAGTCCCTAAAGAATTCTCGGTAAGGTATTCACCCCTCGATCTGATGCGATAGAACCTTAATGGGTTTTTCTGTCGTGTTTTTCTACTCATGTCTGAATTCTTTGAACTTTTCAAAGTGCTTAGACTGTGTCTCATAAGATACACATACCATACCAGACAGATCAATGGTAAAGGTAATTGAGTAGACAAATTACCTCTAGCCAGACACATCAAATGGGCCGCAGCCATATCTGTATGTATTAGGGCAAGGAGACTCTATGGCCTCTTCCCATGTCCTACACAAAGGAGTTTAGTCATTTGCCATGAAGACAAGATTCACCAAGTTTGATATGACTCGAAGTCAATGGACTTCAATAGCCCATTTTTCTCCAAAATTTTGTTGATCCAATCTTCTGCTTATAGTGACCTAATCTCAATGCCCATAGATATCCTGTCGTTTTGGACTATCCCTAGGTCGTTTTGGCATTCATTTTGCTCGAATACAAGCATTCCTCCAGAAGTACCTTCCTTTTATTCTTTAGGGTGGCCAGGTAAGAAGGGCAGTTCCGCTTCCAGTGGCCTCACTCGTTGCAATATGGAACACTTTCCTTGCCTACGGCTTCATCTTTGAGCCTTTGCCTATCTTTTCTTTGATCTCACCTTTTGTCTTTTTCACCGAGACTTCCTTTTCTTCCAGAAGAATTTTCTTTGGAAGAAGTCTGTTCCCATAGCAGAACTGAGCCTTTAGAACCTTTTCATAAGAAGCCTCAGCGATAACTCAGCATATTCATTAATTCGGCAAGAAATTCCTGAAGTTTATTGCATGTGGTAATTTCATGTGCAATGCCCAATAGATGATGCGTCAGGATTGCATAAAAATATTATCGTTTCTGCAGGTCGTAAGTCCAACTTCCACCGAGCTTCTCAGCTCCTTCCCATGTTCTTTGATCATTGTCAGACAGTGATCTTGGACTGTACCTGCCCATGCATGCCATCTTAGCCTTAAAATAATTATTTTGTTGACTGATATTTGGCTGTGCGCCTGTTCCACCAAACATCTCCTGCCATGGGGTTGACGTCCAATCATTTGGCGAGCAGCTCCCGATATCCTATGTGGCGCTGGAGCTATCAGACATTGAGTCCCTAATCATTAAATATCTAGCCTTATTATCTTCGCAATTCATTTTTCCAGCACGCTCTCTGTTTCAACAGAGTTGGATTGGCTGGTAAAGTGGAAGATCCTGGTCCAAACAGGTTAACTTCTCGAAACCCAAAAATAATTTGTAGTTCCCCTGGAGCCAATCTTTATTATTGCGATCCGATAGTCTATGGGCTGTCCAGGATACGTGCCAATGGGTTTGGGACGCTAGACATATTCCTGTAGCGAATCAACAGATCTAGTTAGATACTTAAACATTTGAACTTGGACCATATTTATTTAAGAATTTTTATTTAAAACAAATTAGCTCTCACTCCATTTTCTGGATCCCTGACACTCCCTCTGTAGAGATGCACAAAAATTCTCCCACGATTAATGATTTTTAGTGGGTGGGTGCGGTTCTCATCATTGACTCATACCCTCACCTAACAGTTATTGGTTGAATGGGTAGCCAAATGAGTGACAACTCTTGTCAATTTGATTCTCTTAATCTGGTCACCAAACTTGGTCTCTTCTAATTCATTGAATCTCATGCGTATCCGAAATATTGATCCACTCCTTAGTTAAGTCAGACCCACCCTTTGCATAGACTGGATTTTTCAATGTGGAGTCTCTCAATCCTATACAAAACTACATCAAAAAAATAATATAATCGAAATATTAGGTCCACTCATCCTCCAACATACTACCAATGGCCTAATAGACATGGGTTGCGTCTTTTCTCGATGCAACTGATCCTGTATTCCAGCCGAGACAATCAAGCCTTCAGTGAAGGGCCCAATCTCTACAATGGTGGAAGACCTCAGAACTTAAATCTTTTTTCGAGAGAATTGATTCAGGTCCCTCAATAAACTTAGACTTAGCTTAGTCATAACATTAATGACTATACCTAGTCGGCATGGTTATCCTTGATTATGACCACCTCATTATCAGAACGGTCAACAATATGGCCAGGTAAGTGAGACGGTGGAAGGAATATTTGCCATTAACTTCATACAAAAATGCATTCAGGTCGAGTAGCTTTCCCAATTAAAAACAGTCGGTCGTCTATTTCAACCTTACCTTTGAGATCACCAAATTATTGACCAGAACCAATTGCGTTAGCCTATAATCCATACTCTAAACTCTGAGCTAATTAGGTCTTTACTTGATCGTGACTTCGATCTGGACTCCCAGACTTAATCCTAATTAGGTCGTCAATTAAGCCCTGTTGATCCAATCTAACGAAGACTCTTTGATTCGGTTTGAATGCAAGCGCTTAGACCTTATGAGCTACCAAGCCCGAACCCATTATTATGAATATGTTTAGACTACAAATTCCTCATTTTATGACCGAATTAATATTCATAAACTTAATCTTTAATTAAGTAGGGGTTCATAAACAAAATATGACAATAAATTCTCTAGGGTTTCAGGATCTAGGGTTTGCAGGAAAGTAATTTTGGATTTCTCGATTTAAGGACACACGCAGCAACCCCTTACAATCATAAAACACCCATCGATAGGAAGAGAGGGCCTTTAACCTTCTTCCGTTCTATGATCGAAGGCCACGAAGGAAACTGCTCAATCAGGAACACTTCCAATACTACTAAAACAGGTATCAAGATCTATATCACATATCTCAACTACAAAGTAGATCTATATCAGCATACTTTTGTGCAATACATCTCATGTATCATAATCATGCAAATTTCTAGATCTAAATATCTCATAATATATCTAAAAAAATAGATTAAATTGATCTAATCAAATCAAATTCCTATATCTAATAATTATGTAGAATCATTCTACAACCTAGTCTAGACATGCATCAATCATATCTCATACTGATATTCTTCAAAATTAAATAATTTTATTGCTATTTTCAGATTTATTATCACCTATTAATATCAAAAATAGTAATAAAAAGATCTAAATATGAATTTTAATCGATTAAAAAGCTCAAGAACATGCAAGACTATCTATAGAACTATTCTATTTCTAGAACTAGTCATGCATATCTCTAATGCTTAGATCTCAAATCATTTAAATTTTATTTTTTTAATTTCAGACCTGATCACATCTCATGTGACATCTAAAATTATTATTTTTGATTTAAATAATATTAAAATCAGATCTAAATAATTTAGGAACCATGGTCTGATACCTATTGAAGGAAAATCTAATTTCCCGGTCCAGGTCGTTTCTGATCTGATCAGATCAAGAGTATATATTTCAAAATTTTTCTTTGAATCCATCAGATCTTTGATTATATTTCAGATCTGATTCTTATTATTTAATAAAATAAATTAAAAGATAAATTAAATCAAATTTAATTTTACCTGATCTGGGTAATCCTATTACTCTGTTGATGATCCTATTTGCAGCGGAAGGTTCTGGATCTTAGCCATTTCGCACGCGCCTGGCCTCTCTACCGGTATCACTCGGGTTGGATTCTGAGATCCTCTTCTTCTCTTATCATTCCTCCAAAAATCAGATCTGGATCTAATCTGGAGGATCTTCAAAACTTTTTGAAGATGAGCAGTCGTCCTTTGCAGCAGCGCAGCCTTCTTACTTTTGATCGCTTTCTTTGATCTGAATCGCACCAACCAAGGTCCAAACTCTCTTTGGACGTGGAGAGCAAGGGGAGAAGGTTTGGCATGGGGAGAGGAGGGAGAGCGCGCCTTGGGGCATGGGAAACTATGACCATCATATTATTGCTATCTGAGTTGGGTACAGGGTCTATTTATAGACTAGCTGTGATCCAACCTCTCTTCCCACCAATCACAACCCTTTATGAAATCGATTAAATCTGATTGGTGGAATAGAGTCCCTGGATTCTCCTTAGAGGGCGCCTTAAGACTAGTCAAAGTTGGTTCTTAGAAGAACTCTAATTGGAATCCAAAAAGGAGATGGATCCTTGTCCAACAAGGACTCCTAGGCGCCTCCACTTGGGCACACGCCTAGGGTGGCGGCCCTTCTCCTTGCCAGTTGTAGCAGGGGATCAGGCCCCACCAGCTTCCAAAGGTGCATGACATGTGTCAAAATAAGTCCAAATGGTCATCGTTTTTTGACAGTCCAAAGATACGACTTTGATAAAGTCAAAGAATAAGAAATGGCAGTTGACCCAAATGGCAGATAGTGTCTTATAAAAAAGATAACTTTTCTGACTTTGGACAAACCCTCCTCAGTCAGACCAATGAAGGCCTTTCGATTGTAGCACAAATCTCCTTTGGCTCAGACAGGACAACTTATTTATGATAGCCAAAAAGACACGTTAGGTTTCAATCGATGTGCTAGCAATGATTTCCTTGAACCTAATTTGAATCTCAATTCAAGATCAATTGAACCTAGATAGTTCATATTGAATATCACCAAGAATTCAAACCCTTATTTGTGTGACACCAGTAGGCTCAATTCTGTATGGTATTGGGATTATGTCATGATTCTATACTCGACATCATCGAACTCTCCTTCGATGGATCAGAACTCTGTCTGATTCGATACAAAGCTAGAATGATCCGATCACTAAATCATCCTAATTGCTCCCAAAATCCACCAGTGACACCTAGCAGTAAAGGGCAACCCAATCAGTAGTGAATGCGAATCCTCCTTGGTGTCAGCGTACCTGTGTGATTCAAGTTTTTTCTATCTGCCCCGATCAGTATAGGGTTTAGGTGAACTCGTCAACCCTAGTCCTGTCAATATGATGTAATCATTCGATTCCGATCCCAATGTGAAAATCTAAATAGAACTCTTCTATTATTCTCTGCCATGGCCCATTGGGCTTCTGTGACTTGATTCCATGATTATATAAGGACTGCTCCTCTACCTACCGAGATTAGAGTAGATTCCATCTTATGTCATCACAGTCCTACAATGAACAGTTCATACGCCAACATACACCTCAGGATTCCATATGGACTAGAGAACCGAGTAATGGTGTGTCAAACTATAACACCTCTATAGGTGAACTTCTCGATGCATCCTCCGTCAAGAACCAGACAACTACTTGCATGCTCTGTAGTTCAGTTCCATTGCACGAGAGGTAGACTCCTCGAATGACATCGACGGTGGTCAATGCCTCAGTGCCCTCGTTCTCTAAACGAGTACTGTACTCTCGCTCCGGTGTCTCCATACCAATAGACTTAGACTTCATCTACTAAAGCGAGAGCGATGTCACAACCAACCTTCCGGAATCAATCACCTCTCGTGATGATCCTATGGCGGTGAGAATTTAGACTTAACAATTGATTATCATGGTCTAAATTTTCAACTCTTGAAAAATCTGAATTATACATTTATCAATACCTCAATGATTATTCACAACAGACACTAAATTACACTCATATTGTGATAGAACAATACCCATTTGATTGCTTTTAGTCAAATTACAATTTGCTCCCCTAGAAGTGTATTACAGTTCACGCTCAATCTGGCCTAGGGCAACTATAATCTCACACTTTAGTCGCCTCCGAAAGCATTCCTTTCAGAGGCTTGAAAGGTTGGCTCATTTCTTTGCTTCAACTTTTTTTTCTTTAAATGGTGGACCTCATTCTTCAAACGCTTCTATCAAAGCTTGAACCAAACTCCCCTGAGTGTAAGGGGCGCGTCAACCAGAGAAAGGGGTCATGGCCCTTGGTTGTCAAGGCATTCTTAAATCACATGCAGTAACAAAGTGTAAAGCAAAAAGAGAGATTTTTGCTTTCAATTGCTTCAACATATTTTGAATCATCAAAAAAAGAAAAATATATAAATAATCGAAAAGTTTTAGACCTCGGGTGGCTCGCCCACTGAGAGGTTAGGACTCTCTCAACGCCACCTTCTGACTCTCGAGCATGCCCAGACACCGCACCTTGCAGTGTTCTGGACACTCCGGAGTGGCTTCGATGGCATGGACAATGGGGCAACCTTGGGCATCTGGCGCAACAGGGCTGGCTATTCTCTAGCTTCTATGTTCCAATCGGTCCGATGTTTCGAAAAAGTTTCTCGGCAACTCGTCCCCAAGCAGATCTGAAACCTTCCATAGAATAGATTCTTGATGAAGTTTATTTTTGATGTCTCTCATAATCTTGGAGGACCTTGAACAGTATTGCGTGACCTGTTCCATCGCGGCGTTCATTCTCCTGCCTTCTTTCTTTCCCTCCTTCTTTAGATCTAATCTTGCTCTCAACTTCGCCATCTTTCGCACCCTCCCTCAATCTCCTTCGAAGCATTCAAACTCAGACGAGTGGATTTTTTGCTACCTTCAGAGCATCGGCCCTCGGCTTGGGTCCTTTTCGGCCTTCTCCACTGGGGCTTCTCCTCAAGGGCCAGCAAGCTCGGCCCATCCTCTGGTTGTCCGCCTTCCGGAGTGAGCAAAAAGGTAGTGTCCCAACTGCAAACAAAGCGGTCAGAGCATTTCTAGAAGATCCTAACTTTAAAAAAAGCTCCAAAGGGCAGAGTCAAAATTCAACAGAAGCCCTTACCTCCAGCGAGGAAATGAAGGCTCATGCGAACATATCTCACAACGTCGTCCCTTTTGGTGCATCTCTCTACAATGTGGGAAAGCGACATCTCCTACCATCCGTGCCTGGACGTACCTCTCGATCGTCTAGGAAACTCTGCTCTTGGCTTAAGATCCTCTCCCTCGGAAGCTTCTAACCTTCTACTCTGATCTTTCTTAAGCGATCGGCCTTCTTTTTCCTCTTTCCCATAACTTCCTCTTGCTGAAAGCAGGAGGTCTAAGGGACTGGGCCTTCATTAGACAACGACCGGGCTTTCGGCATGGTAAAGATGGGGCTCCGAGGTCCGGCACAGCCGAATCAACATGGCCTGGCCTGACTCCCAGTTTCGAGCCTCTCTGTGGTTCATTCGGAGGACCGCTCCTTCCCTCTTGACGGCTCTTGAAATACCTCTCCAGGTGTTCATTCTGCTGAGATTTCTATAAAGAAGATAAAGATTAAGTCAAAAGAAAGAATACCACCCAACCGATCTGAACATATGAAGAACTACCTGCTTGGGTGAAGAGAATGAGCACAAATAAATCAAGATCTGGCTCATCCAGAAGTGGATCGGTGATGCTATTAAAAGACTTCAGCTTATCGAACCAAACTCTGATCTCAAAACTTTCAGTTCCGGGGAACCTCGACGGACCCCGTTTTCTTAATCTCGCCTATACGGAGGATCCCTAACCTTAAGTAAGGGATGGGAGATGAAAAAGAATTTTCCTTTTCAGGCCATAAATGGAGGAAGGAGCATTCCTTTTTAAGGCAGTTCCTCTTGTCTAAACTGAGAGATAATACCACCAATCCTTAGCGACTTGGATGGCATTCTTGAAGGTGAAGAAATTACGGAATAAGAAATGGTAGGTTCCGTACACCCCATCATGGTGCAAGAGAGATAAAATTCTTATGATGAATGCTAAAGAAATTCGATGCATACGTAGCATAGAGAAATATTAGAAATCTGAATAGGGTTACACTACATAAAAGACGCAAGGATAATCTAAGCTATTTTGAAGGATTTTGACATACAGACACGGTTCGATTACCGAGAGGAGGTGAGCAAACTCTGACGTCAGCCTAGGAAGTTCGATCTCGTATTCAGTAATGAATTGCCGAACTGAATCCTATTTAGGAAAAGATATCGACCGAAGTCTAACGGGAAATGGTGTAGGCTATATATAAGAGGCCCGACTCCAAGGGTTTGGCCCTCCTCAGTAAGGTGGGTCACAAGAACTAAAAGGGATCGGGCTCCCCCGAATAAGTTGACCAGTATCCTCGCTATTACATGAATCAAAGTGAAATCGGGAATCGCTCAAAAATTGAAAAAAATTAAGGTGTACCTAAACTTCAACAAAAACAAAAGACGTGAGACAAAGAGTGCAGAAATAAAAAAAAAAAAAGTATCCGAGGGCTAACCTAAATCGATTGGAAGAACAAGGAGAAATGATCGAATGTAACGAAAATCGATAATGTAAGGCACCTGCACCAAGGAAAATAGAGGAAGATGCCTTGAACCCTCACTCTCGGAATGGAGAAGAGAAATCCATAGGAAAGAGATATAGGATTTTAGAAGATAGTAAAAGGCTCGTAAGGAGGAGGACGGTTTCAATAACCCTGAAATTCCAAGATGGTTACTGATTGTAGATTTCTCCAGCCGATCTCCTGATCGACTGCTGTCCCTACTCACATCGGCAGAAAGTTCCACGGGCCAGAATCCTTAAATAGCGCCGTAACTTCGAGCAAACCTTTGATGAAGAAATCAAAAAATGTCTCTTCGGATCATCCTCATTTACGACGCTTATCGACCCAATCCCGATAAAAGCAAAATTTTCCATCCACAAATGCAGAAAATTCATACATGATTGAAAATCCTCGTAACTTCGTCATCTTCATTTTACATTCCATCTTTCGAACTTTGAACTCAGGAGTAGGGACTAAGTATTGTCGATAAGCGCCTGGGATCAAAGTTTGGCTAAGACTCTAATCTTTGATCAGTTCCATTCTAGTTGCAACTATGACATTGAACCTCAACCCGTGGGAGTTATTTCGGACTCAAATCATTTTTGAGATGGCCAGACCTTCGATCTACTACAATGTCAGATAATCCAATGGCTGGAAAGATCGATTTTGGATTACAGCAGGGTTTGCAGAATTCCCTCCTCCGATGAACTGAGATAGTTAATGCTTCTGCTGCCATAGAAACGCAGCTAAATTCTGACTCCTGCGCATTCTCCCATTTGTTCTGATCTCCTTTGATTGGGGAACTTTTCTAGAGTCGACCTTTTTCGAACCTATAGCCAGACGAACTTCAGCGCTTTTATCAATTTATTCATTCGATTGAGCAAACCTCTAGGAATGACCAAACCTCAAAGGAGCAATAGAGGCGCCAAAATGTTTCAGTCTGCGACTGCTTGTTTGTAGCCGTGATCAACTACTTGTCCAGCGAATCCCTCGCAATAGAACTCTTTCGGTTGGAATGTTCTTCCAGCCGCTTTTTGCGATTCGAGCCCTGTCGGACTTCTCTTTCGACCTGAATTATCCTTTCAGCCGTCTTAAAAGAATCCTCGACGTATATTCAACATAGTGAATAAAGTTTAAATGCAGCAGTTCACGATCTAAGAACCTTCGAACTCCTCCAGAACAACCCACGTCAAGAGCCTTCTCGCGTGCAGCAACCCCCGTTTTCGAACTCTATTGTTAGGTCTATAAAATAGACTAGCACGTCACCACAACATGACACCATCCCTATAACAAATTCCATGTGCCCGAACCGGCCCACTACCACCAATTAAGGCGTCATTATTAGTTTGTTACAGCTTCCAGTGCACAAAGGGATCTTTCAGATTATTTTTTCCGTCTTCAGACTCTCTTCTCTTCCTAAAATTCATATTAACTTCTGTGACGAGTATCATTTTTGGTTATGCGAAAGAGCTAATTGAACGGAGGATCTTGGCGGCCACCACTTCTTAGGCCTGGATGACGACTCTTATTTTTAGGTCACGACAACGTTTTTTTTTCTTTCCGCGACCTCTTATCTTCTTTCGACCATCACTTTCTTCGACTTGACAACAGATTTCGCACAAATAATTATGAACTCTATTTAATATAAAATTTTATTTTTATGCACTTAGATTCATAACTTTTTAACTTTTACTTAAATTTTATTTTGCTCTTTACTTTTATTTGCTTTTATTTTTTATGCAAGTAGATGTCTAAGATCGTAAATATAGTATATTCTTAGTACTAGTTAATTTTCTATACTAATTTTAAAATTTTTTATTAATTTTTTTATTAATTATTTTTATTTTTTAATTTAAATTTTTTTAATTTTTTTTTAATAATTAAAGATTTAAAAATAAATACTGTCTCTCATAGCTTTCAATTGACTTCTACTACCATGCTATGTTGTTTTTAATTATTTCTTAAAAAATTAAAATTAATTGATAAAACATCGTTGTCTAACTGACAAAATCCGCCTCTATGCAAGTTTTTAGCATTATTGTGCGGAAAGTGATTACAGTGAGTGTTAAACTTTTTTTTGATTTCTTATAAAAAATTTATAAAGAAAATTTTTTGATCTTTTCAATTTTTGTCAATATTACTCACTGAAACTTTTTCTTATTATGCTTATAAAAAAGAAATAAAAAAATTAAAGCAAGGAGGTAACCTCTAATTTGCGATGAGATCAACTCTAATCCAGTCTTTTTTTATATTTATTTTTATTTTTAAATTATTTTAAAAATATCTCCTACTAAATCTAAATTAAATAGCTCATGATAAGAGTGACAATCCTAAATTTTGCTTAGAGCAATCATCAATGTTTTATTTTTCATTTTCCTTTTTTGGTAATCATTGGAGACAAGATAGCCTTCCTCAAGACTAATTAGTAACATTCATACTAAATTTTAGTTTGCATAGAATCTTATCTAAAAGTGACTTGTGCAACTCATCTTTAATTCAAATTTAAGTGGCATAATGCTCATCTAATCAAGAACAGAATCGGGGATTGAATTCATTCCTTTCTTAGCCCAATAAAAATCAACCAACATCTTGCATAATCTAAGCCTTTTAATTTAAAATTTAAATGTAGACATGCGATTGCTTTAGAAATCTCGACGCTTAATAAGAATAAGAAACTCTAAGAGTTGGACAGATTATGGATTAGTCATTGACTGTACTAAGGCAAGTAGTTTCAGAAAACTGCATCTCAAGGAATATGGTTACTTTGAACTTATTTGATTCTGTTAGCTTATGTAAACTTAAGATAATTATGATCCTAAGACAATAGTAATGGGGGAACTTCCATCAATCTTATACTTACCTGTCGTGATGTATATCTCATACTTAGAGGACTGAAGGTAAGCTTGCAATTTAGAAGCTATCTAGATTAGGACAATCCAGTCTCTTGTTTACTTCTGAGCTGATTACTAATTAAATATTAAATTTAATTAAACAGTTTTCTCCTTTTCTCTTAGCCTTACGCGACTCTTAGATCTCTTTTTAGAACTTCTTTTCTCTTCTTCTCCCTTTTCTTCCGCACCAAAAATAAAAATAAAATTAAATTAAACTAAATAAAAAATTTATTCCAAAATTTAAAAAAATTTTTAAAAATAAAGTAATAAAAATATTCTAAACCCAAAATGTAGGGTGCATTAGTATATGCACACCGATAAAAAATTACTTTCCTGACCTAGTTTGTAACCAAATCCTAAAATTGTAACGACTGAACCCCATATTAAAATTCAATATCAAAATGGCCACCAATTTTGGGCTTTTTATATTTTTAATATTTTCTTTATTTTTTCCTTCTAAATTCCATCTGGATCCAATTTAGGTCCAATTTGCTCCAAATTTTTTCGTTGTCGACCATAAATTCGACTCTTTTTTCATCTATGACTTCTTTTAAATACAAAACTAATATAGAAAATAGTCATTCCCTTAAAATAAGCTAAATATTTAATAAATTAATACTTTATATATAAAATGTGTTAATCAAACCATCTAGATAGATGCAAGAGAATGATTTAATTTCTTCCCATCTATCACCCATCGATTTTGCCATCTAATACTGATATCCATCGCTACCCACTAGAGCAAATCAAGTCAACTACAATCAGATAGCTCTCATCTTTTCTATAGGAACCACTAATGAATGTCCTTATAAGCAATCTAGATGAATTTTAGAAATTTTTACTTAATGTAAAAAATTTAAAATTAACTGATGATGCCCTAGACCTAATTTTATTTTTTTTTATTATAGGACAAAGCCCAAGTATGGCTTGGCATAATAGAGAGACTACTCAGAACTTGGTCTAATACAACTATGAAATTTGAGACATTTTTAATCCTAAGGATCGACCAAACTACTAGAGTGCGAGCTAATCACTGGATTTGCCTCAACTTTTAGCGAACAAAATTTATGAAATCACTAGAAGAGACTTAGAAACTCTTAGAAAATGGTCCATCACCATGGTCTATCTAAGTAGCAAATCATTTCAACGCTTTCTATGAGGGTTTAGGAGATCATATAATAGATGATGTATGATGCCATCCTATGAGGTATAAATTTATGAATAAAAGTGGTGGATGATAAGCTTATGCCTTATGTTGAAACTTGTGAAAAGTCAATGAATCAACGCTTCAATCTTTCTCAAAAAATGGGGAGGAAGCTAGATCCAGAATCTAGCTTCTAAGAATAACATATAGCCTAATAAATAAAGTCGACATTCTTGCCCCAAAAATAGTCCAATTTCAAACTTCACGGTCTAACTAAATCTCCCCTGCAACAATTTTCATCAATTTCTAATTATTCCAGAGTATGCTAGCCCAGCCCATTTAGTGAGTGAATTGTTTTAATGCCTGGCAAAATCTCACCTCATCCAAGAATAAGTCCAAGCTAGCAAGCTACTCCAAACTGTTAATGATCATTTTCAAATATATAACCCCAAGTGGAGGAACTACCTTCAATTTTTCTTGGATACCTAAACAGACTCAGACCACAGACCTAAATCCACCCAGCCTCGCTAAAAGTATCAAAATAGCCCAAAACAAAATACTAGCCTATATATAAGTCCCCTAATCCAGTTCACCAGCCATCTTAAAAATAATTAACCATCCTATCCGACTCCCAAGCAGACAAGCTAGTCGAGCAATCAATTTAATCAACTACAATAAATTACTTTTGACTCACATAATTCAATCATCAGGCTAGAAGCTTCAGATCAGGATAATTAACCAAGTCTAGTATGAGGAGAAGAACTAGTTTAATTATCAAGAACCAATTCTATAAACATCCCCTATGCCTATCCACCACCTGGACCAAGTCATCCAATTCAATATCCACCTAAGAATCCCAATTTTGAAATGCCAAACAATTTCTAACAACTTATAAGTAAATAGGATCTTAAAAGGAATCCATACAAGATCACGGTGAGAGAGGCTAGTAAACTGTGCTGAGCCAAGAGAAAATATAAGAAAAGGTTAGTAATCGAGAACCTAACCATAATAGAAGAACTAAGTCCAAAACCAGTACTTGATGCTGGT
>QRFJ01001279.1:421147-502336 GCA_006176705.1 Cocos nucifera
GATCTTCAAAACTCTTTTGAAGATGAGCAGTCGTCCTTTGCAGCAGCGCAGCCTTCTTAGCTTTTGATCGCCTTTCTTTGATCTGAATCGCACCAACCAAGGTCCAAAACTCCTTTTGGACGTGGAGAGCAAGGGGAGAAGGTGGTTTGGCATGGAGAGGGAGGGGAGAGGCAGCCTTGGGGCATGGGGAAACTATGATCTCATCATATATTTTTAATCTGAGTTGGGTACAGGGTCTTATTTATAGACTAGCTGTGATCCAACTCCTCTTCTTCCCAACCAATCACAACCCTTTGTGAAATCAGATCTAAATCTGATTGGTGGGAATAGAGTCCCCTGGATTCCTCCTTAGAGGGCGCCTAAGACCAGTCAAAGTTGGTTCTTAGAAGAACTCTAATTGGAATCCAAAAAGGAGATGGAGTCCTTGTCCAACAAGGACTCCTAGGCGCCTCCAACTTGGGCACACGCCTAGGGTGGCGTGCGCCCTTCTCCTTGCCAGGTTCTGGCAGGGGGACAGGCCCCCACCAGCTCTCCAATAGGTGCATGACATGTGGTCAAAAGTCAAAGTGTCAATGGTCAACGTTTGACCAGTCAAAGGTAGACTTTTGACCAAAGTCAAAGAACAAGAAATGGCAGGTGACCAAAAATGGCAGGTAATGTCTTACAAATAAGACAACCTTTTCTGACTTGGACAACCTCCAGTCAGACCATATGAAGGCCTCTGATTGAGCACAAACTCCTTTGGCTCAGTCAGGACAACTTATTTATGATAGCAAAAGAAGAACGTTAGGTTCAATCGAGTGCTAGCACGATTTTCCTTGAACCTAATTGAATCTCATTCAGATCAATTGAACTAGATCAGTTCAATTGATGATCACCAGATTCAAACCCTTGTTTGTGTGACCCAGTTAGGTTCAGTTCTGTATGGTAATGGGATATGTCATGATCTCTATCATCGACATCATCGAAACTCCTTTCGATGGATCAGAACTCTTCTGATTCGAACAGCTAGAATGATCGATCATCTAAATCATTCTAATTGCTCCCAAAATCCACCAGTGACACCTAGCAGTATATGGTGGCAACCCATCAGAGCTGAATGCGAACCTCTTGGTGCAGCTACCTGTGTGATTAAGTTCTTCTATCTTGAGCCCCGATCAGATTAGGGTTAAGGTGAACTCGTCAAACCCTAGTCTCTGTCATATGATGTAATCATTCGATTCGAGTCCAATGTGAAAATCTAAATAGAAACTCTTTCTATTATTTCACTCTGCCATGGCCATGGGCTTCTGGACTTGATTCTCATGATCATCATAGGGCTGCTCCTCTACCACCGAGGTAGATAGATTCCATCTTGATGCAATCCAGTTCCTACAATGAACATGCTATAGCCAACATACACCTCAGGGTTCCATATGGCTAGGAGACCGAGTAATGGTGTAGTCAAACTATAACACCCTCAAGGTGAACTGCCGATGCATCTCAGGTCAAAGAACCAGACACACTACTGCAGCATCGAGTCAGTCATTGACGAGAAGGTAGACTCCCTAATGACTACTCGAGGTGGTCACGCTCAGTGCCCTCGTTCTCTAACGAGTACCTGTACTCTCGCTCCGGTGTCTCCACACCGTAGACTCAAGACTCATCTACTAAAGAGAAGCGATTGTACACCAACCTTCCGGATCAATCACCATCCTCGTGATGATCCTATGGTCGGGAGCATTTTATGAGTTAATAATGATTATTCATGTCTTAAATTTTCAACTCTTGAAAATATGAATTATCATTACCATTAACTCAAAGGATGTATCACAGACACTAAATACACATATGTGATAGAAAATAACCCATTTTATTGATTATAGTCAAAATTATAATTTTGCCCCTAGAAGTGTATTACAAGTGTCAGCCAATTCTGGCTTCTAGGGCACATATATCTAACAATCTCCCACTTGTCCTAAAGCCAATTGGCTACAAGTCTAAGTCCCATCTTCTCAAGGTGGGCTTCGATCTTCTGCTGGCCCAACGGCTTTGTAAGTGGGTCTGCCACATTATCTGCGGAGTTGACTCTCTTGACCTCGACGTAACCTTTCTCAAGGTAATCGCGGATGAGATGGTATCGCCGCTCAATGTGCTTGGATTTCTGGTGAGACCTCGGCTCCTTAGCAAGGGCTATGGCGCCATTGTTGTCGCAGTAATAGAGGAATGGCATCTGATGGCATTACTCCAATTTCTGCAGCAAACTTCTTGTACCAGAATGCTTCCTTTCGCAGCCTCTGATGCAGCGATATATTCTGCTTCCATGGTGGAATCTGCTATCACCAGTTTGCTTGGAACTCTTCCAGCTGACAGCTCCACCATTGCACACAAACAGACTTCCAGATGTCGACTTTCGATCATCTATATCGGACATGAAATCCGAGTCTGTGTATCCCTGGACTTGGAGTTCTCCGTTACCAAAGACCAACATCATATCCTTAGTTCTTCTCAAGTACTTAAGGATACATTTCACAGAAGTCCAGTGTTCTTCACCTGGATTTGACTGATATCTGCTTGTGACACTCACAGCATGGGCTATATCAGGTCGTGTACATAGCATGGCATACATGAGGCTCCCTATTGCAGAAGCATAAGGGATCTTGCTCATGCGTTCTATTTCCTCAGGTGTGCTGGGGCACATCTTCTTGGAAAGATGAATACCATGTCTGAAGGGTATTAATCCCCTCTTAGAGTTTTCCATACTAAACCTCTTTAGTACTTCCTCTATGTACATCTTCTGTGAAAGTCCTAGCATCCTATTCGGTCTATCCCTATAGACCTTAATTCCTAGAATAAAGGATGCTTCACCTAGGTCTTTCATGGAGAATTCCTTGGACAACCACATCTTGACTGATGTCAACATGGGAATATCATTCCCAATAAGGAGGATGTCATCCACGTACAATACGAGGAAGACAACAGCGCTCCCACTGACCCTTTTGAAAACACATGGTTCCTCTTCATTTTTGATGAAACCAAACTTTTTGATCACATCATTGAAACGAGTGTTCCAGCTCCGAGATGCTTGCTTAAGTCCATATATGGACCTTTGCAGCTTGCAAACCTTGTGATCAGTATCACTGGATGTGAAACCTAGCGGCTGTTCCATATAGATATCTTCCTCAAGATATCCATTTAGGAATGCCGTTTTCACGTCCATTTGCCATATTTCATAATCGAAATAGGCTGCAACAGCAAGCAATGTGCGGATGGATTTTAGCATAGCTACTGGGGAAAAGGTATCCTGATAGTCAATGCCTTCGCGTTGACTATAACCTTTTGCCACCTAGTCTAGCCTTGAATGTCTCCACATTCCCATCTGCACCAATCTTTCTCTTGAAGATCCATTTACACCCAATAGGTACTATACCTTCTGGTGGATCTACCAAGGTCCAGACTTGGTTTGAGTGCATCGAGTCAATTTCTGACTTGCATTGCCTCTAGCCATTTCTCGGAGTCGATATCTGATATCGCCTCGTTGTAGGTTTTGGGATCATCACCATGAGCACCATTACCTACGAGGAACATTTCCTCTACATCCTCTGAAATAATACCTAAGTATCTTTCAGGGGGACGGGAAAACTCTTTCCGATCTACGAGGTGGAGGAGGTAGTGTTCTTATTGGCTCAACCTGATTTGGTTCCACTTGGTCCTTAGCTCGTTCTGCTTGTGAGACTTTCTCATCAAGCTTAATCTGCTTTCCAATGCCGCTATCTTGAATAAACTATTTTTCAAGAAAGATGGCATGTCGACTCACAATCACATTGTGGTCTTCTGGAATGTAGAAATAGTATCCTAATGACTCTTTAGGATATCCTATGAATCGAGCTCTAAAGGACCTAAACTCTAACTTGTCCGCTTGTTGTCTTTTGACATGAGCCGGACAACCCCAAATTCTGAGATGACTCAGACTTGGTTTCTTACCGTGCCATATCTCATACGGTGTGGTAGGAACGGTTTTAGAGGGAACCCTATTCAGTAAGATAGATTGAAGTTAACAATGAAGTGTCCCCAAAGAAAATCAGGGAGGTCTGTGAAGCTCATCATGGATCGAACCATATCCAATAGAGTCCGATTTCTCCATTCTGAAACCCCGTTGAGTTGAGGTGTTCCTGGTGGAGTCCATTGAGAGACTATGCCATTATCCTTGAGATAGTCTAGGAATTCCCGGCTAAGGTATTCACCTCCTCGATCTGATCGAAGAACCTTAATGGGTTTTTCAGTTTGTTTTTCTACTTCATGTCTGAATTCTTTGAACTTTTCAAAAGCTTCAGACTTGTGTCTCATAAGATACACATACCCATACCTAGACAGATCATCGGTAAAGGTAATGAAGTAGACAAAATTGCCTCTAGCCGGCACATCAAATGGGCCGCACACATCAGTATGTACTAGGGCAAGGAGATCTGTGGCCCTCTCCCCATGTCCAACAAAAGGGAGTTTAGTCATTTTGCCTTGAAGACAAGATTCACAAGTTGGATATGACTCAAAAGTCAATGGACTCAATAGCCCATTTTTCTCCAATTTGTTAATCCTATCTTCTGCTATATGACCTAATCTCAGGTGCCATAGATATCTGTCGTTTGGACTATCCCTAGGTCGTTTGGCATTCACGTTTTGCTCGAATAACAAGCATACCTCCAGAAGGACCTTCCTTCTTGTTCTTTAGGGTGGCCAGGTAAGTAGGGCAGTTCCGCTTCCAATGGCCGTCGCTGTTGCAATGGAAACACTTTCCTTTGCCATCGGCCTTTTTCTTCGATTCTGCCTTCTTCTTCTTTGATCCTTCCACCTTTTGCTTTTTCACAGACTTCTTTTTCTTTCCATAAGACTTTCTTTTGGAAGAAGTCCGTTCCATAGCAAGAACTGAGCCTTTAGAACCTTTCATAGAAAGCTCAGCGGTAACCAGCATATTCATTAATTCGGCCAAGGAATTTTGAAGTTTATGCATGTGGTAATTCATGATGAATTGCCCATATGCATCAGTCAAGGATTGCAGAATAATATCGTTCTGCAGGTCCAAGTCCAACTTCACACCGAGCTTCTCAAGCTCTTCCATGTCCTTGATCATTGTCAGACAGTGATCTTGGACTGACTGCCCATCACGCATCTTAGCCTTAAAAAGTCATTTTGTGACTTGATATTTGGCTGCGCGACTCTGTTCACCAAACATCTCCTGCAGGTGAGCCAACATTTGGCGAGCAGTCCCGATATCTTCATGTTGGCGCTGGAGCTCATCAGACATCGAGCCCAACATGTAATATCTGGCCTTATTATCTTCGTCAATCCATTTTTCCAGAGACGCTCTCTGTTCAACAGATGGACGGGCTGGTAAGGTGGGAGGGTCCTGGTCCAAAACATGGGTTAACTTCTCTGAACCCAAAATAATTTTGTAGTTCCTGAGCCAATCTTTATAATTGGGTCCAGTCAGTCTATGTGTGTCCAGGATACGTGCCAATGGGTTGGACGCAGACATTTTCCTGTAGAGAGTCAAAGATTCTAGTTAGATACTGTAATTTTGACTTGACCAATTTGTTTAGGGATTTTATTTTTAAACAAATTAGCTCCCACTATTTTCTCGGATCCCTACACTCCCTCTGTAGAGATGCGAAAATCTCCACGATTAATGATTTCTAGTGGGTGGTGCGGTCTCACCAACTGACTCATCACCTCACCTAACAGTTATTGGTGATGGGTTAGCCAATGAGTGAACAACTCTTGTTCAATGATTCTCTAATCATGGTGCACCCAAACTTGGTCTCTAATTCATGAATCTCACCGTATCCGGAAATATTGATCCACTCCTTAGTTAAGTCAGACCCACCATTTGCATAGACTGGGTTCCTAATTGAGTCTCTCACCGTATCCGAAATATTGAGCCCAACTCATCCTCCAGCCCATAGCATCCAATGCCTAATAGACATGGTTGCATCTTCCCGGTGCAACTGAGCCACTGTATCCAGCCGAGAACAATCAACCCCGGGAAGGGCCCGCACATCTACAATGGTGGAAGACCTCAGACTTAATCTTTTCTTAGGGAGAATTGATTCAGGTCTCATTAAACTAGACTTGGCTTAGTCATAACAATTATGACTAACCTAGTGGCATGGGTTAGCTCGGATTATTGACCACCTCAGATCAGAACTGTGTCAACAGATATGGCCAGGTAAGTGAGACCGGTGGAAGGAATATGCCATTAACTCGTACAAGAACGCATTCAGGTCGAGTAGCTTCCAATTAAAAACCAGTCGGTCGTCTGTGCCAAACTTACCTTAGACACCAAATTGTTGAGTCAGAACCAATTGGGTTAGCCTACAATCCAGACTCTAACCTCTGAGCCTAATTAGGTCTTGCTTGATCGTGACTCGATCTTGACCCAGACTTAATCCTATTAGGCTGGTCAATTTAAGCATTGTTGATCCCATCTAACCAACTCTTGATTCGGTTTGATCAACCGCTTAGACCTAATTGAGCTACCCAAGCCCGAACCCAGTATTATGAATATGTCTTAGATCTGAAATTCTCAATTTTAGACCTAATTAATATTCCATAAACTTAATTCTTAATTAAGTAGGGTTCATAAACAAAATATGCACAATAAATCCTAGGGTTTCAGGATCTAGGGTTTTGCAGAAAGTAAGTTTTGGGTTTCTGATTAAGGACGAACACGCAGCACCCCTACACATCATAAGAACACCCCATCGAATGGGAAAGAGAGGGCCTTTAAACCCTTCTTCGTTCTTATGACCGGACGGCCAAGAGGAACGCCTTAATCAGGAACATTCAATACTACAAAACAAGTTATCAGATCTATATCATATATCTCATATACAAAGTAGATCTAATCATGGCATATTTTGCATACATCTCATGTATCAAATCATGCATATTTTCAGATCTAAATTATCTCATAATAATCTAAAAAATTAGATTTAAATTGATCTAATCAAAATAAATTCTAATCTAGACAATTATGTAGAACTATTCTACAACTAGTCTAGACATGCATCAATCATATCTCATATGATATTCAAAAATTAAATAATTTTTATTTGCTATTTTTTCAGATGTTATTATAACACTTATAATATCAAAAAATAGTAAATAAAAAGATCTAAAATATGATTTAATCGGATTAAATCAAAAACATGCAAGACTATTCTATAGAACTATTCTATTCTAGAACTAGTCATGCATATCTTCTAATCTTAGATCCAAATCATTTAATTTTAATTTTTTCTGATTTCAGATCTGATCACATCTCATGTGACATCTAAAATCAATTATTTTTTAATTAAAATAAATTTAAAATCAGATCTAAATAATTTTAGAACCATGGCTCTGATACCAGTTGAAGGGAAATCCTGATTTTCCGGTCCAGGTTCGTTCAGATCTGATCAGATCAAGAGATATATTTCAAAAATTTTTCTCTTGATCTCAATCAGATCTTGATATGTTTTAGATCTGATTCTTATTATTTTAATAAAATAAAATTAAAAGATAAATTAAATCAAATTTAATTTACCTGATCTGGGTAATCCTATTACCCTGTTGATGATCCTGTTTGCAGCGGAAGGTTCTGGATCTTAGCCACGCAAGCGCCTGGCCTCTACCGGTATCCACTCGGGTTGGATCTGGAGATCCTCTTCTTCTCTATCACACCTCCAAAAATTCAGATCTGGATCTGATCTGGAGGATCTTCAAAACTCTTTTGAAGATGAGCAGTCGTCCTTTGCAGCAGCGCAGCCTTCTTAGCTTTTGATCGCCTTTCTTTGATCTGAATCGCACCAACCAAGGTCCAAAACTCCTTTTGGACGTGGAGAGCAAGGGGAGAAGGTGGTTTGGCATGGAGAGGGAGGGGAGAGGCAGCCTTGGGGCATGGGGAAACTATGATCTCATCATATATTCTAATCTGAGTTGGGCGCAGGGTCTTATTTATAGACTAGCTGTGATCCAACTCCTCTTCTTCCCAACCAATCACAACCCTTTGTGAAATCAGATCTAAATCTGATTGGTGGGAATAGAGTCCCCTGGATTCCTCCTTAGAGGGTGCCTAAGACCAGTCAAAGTTGGTTCTTAGAAGAACTCTAATTGGAATCCAAAAAGGAGATGGAGTCCTTGTCCAACAAGGACTCCTAGGCGCCTCCAACTTGGGCACACGCCTAGGGTGGCGTGCGCCCTTCTCCTTGCCAGGTTCTGGCAGGGGGACAGGCCCCCACCAGCTCTCCAATAGGTGCATGACATGTGGTCAAAAGTCAAAGTGTCAATGGTCAACGTTTGACCAGTCAAAGGTAGACTTTTGACCAAAGTCAAAGAACAAGAAATGGCAGGTGACCAAAAATGGCAGGTAATGTCTTACAAATAAGACAACCTTTTCTGACTTGGACAACCTCCAGTCAGACCATATGAAGGCCTCTGATTGAGCACAAACTCCTTTGGCTCAGACAGGACAACTTATTTATGATAGCAAAAGAAGAACGTTAGGTTCAATCGAGTGCTAGCACGATTTCCTTGAACCTAATTGAATCTCATTCAGATCAATTGAACTAGATCAGTTCAATTGATGATCACCAGATTCAAACCCTTGTTTGTGTGACCCAGTTAGGTTCAGTTCTGTATGGTAATGGGATATGTCATGATCTCTATCATCGACATCATCGAAACTCCTTTCGATGGATCAGAACTCTTCTGATTCGAACAGCTAGAATGATCGATCATCTAAATCATTCTAATTGCTCCCAAAATCCACCAGTGACACCTAGCAGTATATGGTGGCAACCCATCAGAGCTGAATGCGAACCTCTTGGTGCAGCTACCTGTGTGATTCAGTTCTTCTATCTTGAGCCCCGATCAGATTAGGGTTAAGGTGAACTCGTCAAACCCTAGTCTCTGTCATATGATGTAATCATTCGATTCGAGTCCAATGTGAAAATCTAAATAGAAACTCTTTCTATTATTTCACTCTACCATGGCCATGGGCTTCAGGACTTGATTCTCATGATCATCATAGGGCTGCTCCTCTACCACCGAGGTAGATAGATTCCATCTTGATGCAATCCAGTTCCTACAATGAACATGTCATAGCCAACATACACCTCAGGGTTCCATATGGCTAGGAGACCGAGTAATGGTGTAGTCAAACTATAACACCCTCAAGGTGAACTGCCGATGCATCTCAGGTCAAAGAACCAGACACACTACTGCAGCATCGAGTCAGTCATTGACGAGAAGGTAGACTCCCTAATGACTACTCGAGGTGGTCACGCTCAGTGCCCTCGTTCTCTAACGAGTACCTGTACTCTCGCTCCGGTGTCTCCACACCGTAGACTCAAGACTCATCTACTAAAGAGAAGCGATTGTACACCAACCTTCCGAATCAATCACCATCCTCGTGATGATCCTATGGTCGGGAGCAATTTATGAGTTAACAATGATTATTCATGTCTTAAATTTTCAACTCTTGAAAATATGAATTATCATTATCATTAACTCAAAGGATGTATCACAGACACTAAATACACATATGTGATAGAAAATAACCCATTTATTGCTTTTAGTCAAAATTACAATTTTGCCCCTAGAAGTGTATTACAAGTGTCAGCCAATTCTGGCTTCTAGGGCACATATATCTAACACTTTAGTCGCCTCCGAAGCATTCTTTCGAGAGGCTTGAAGGTTGGCCTCAATCTTCTTCAACTTTTTTCTTAAATGGTGGACCTCATTCTTCAAACCCTTTATCAAAGGCTTGAACCAAACTCCCTGAGGTAAGGGGTCGACGTCAACCAGAGAAAGGGGGTCATGGCCCTGGTTGTCAGAGGCATTCTAAATCACATGCAGTACAAAGTGTAAAGAAAAAGAGAGATTTGCTTTCATTGCTTCAAATATTTTTGATACATCAAAAAAAAAAGAAAAATATATAAATATCAAAAGTTTAGACCTCGGGTGGCTCGCCCACTGGAGAGGTTAGGATGCTCTCAGCCACCTCTGACTCTCGAGCAGGCCCAGACACTGCACTTGCAGGTTCTGGAACCTCCGGAGTGGCTTCGATGGCATGGACAATGGGGGCAACCTTGGCATCTGTGCGCAAAGGGCTGGCTTTATTCTCTAGCTTCTTGTTCCAGGTCGATGTCGAAAAAGTTCTCGGCAACTCGCCCCAAGCAGATCTGAAACCCTTCCAAGAAAGATTCCTGGATGAAGTTTATTTTGATGTCCTCCATATCTTTGGAGGACTTGAAGTATTGCATGACCCTGTCCATCGCGGCGTTATTCCTCCTGTGCCTTCTTTCTTTCCTCCTTCTTTAGATCTAACTTGGCTCTCAACTTCGCCATCTCTTCGCACTCCTCCCTCAACTCCTTCTGAAGGCATTCAACTTCAGACGAGTGGATTTTTTAGGCTACCTTCAGAGCATCGGCCTCGGCTTGGGCCTTTTCGGCTTCTCCATGGGCTTCCTCAAGGGCCCTAGAAGCTTCGGCCCATCTCTGGTTTGTCGCCTCGGAGTGAGCAAAAAGGTAGTGTCCCAACTGCAAAACAAAAGCGAGTCAGAATTCTAGAAGATCCTAACTTTAAAGCCCAAAGGGCATGAAGTCAAAATCAAAAGAAGCCACTTACCTCCAGGAAGGCAATGAAGGACTCATCGAACATCTCAACGTCGTCCTTTTGGTGCATCCTCTCTACAATGTGGGAAAGGACACTCTCCTCCATCAGTGCCTGGACGACCTCTCGATCGTCTAGGAAACTCTGCTCTTGGCTAAGATCCTCTCCCTCGAAGCTTTTAACCTTCTATCTGACTTTCTTGCCGACGGCCTTCTTTTTCCTCCTTTCCATAACTTCCTCTTGCTGAACAGGAGCAGAAGGGATGGCCTTATTAGACAAGACCGGGCTTGGCATGGTAATGATGGGCTCGAGGGTCGGCACAGCCCGAATCAACATGGCCTGGCTTGACTCTCCAGTTCGAGCCTTCTTCTGTGGTTCATCGGAAGGACCGCCCTTCCTCTTGAGGGTCTTGATTCACTTCGCCAGGTGGTTCCATTCTGCTGGAGTTATTTCTATAAAGAAGATAAAGTTAAGTCAAAAGAAAGAATACCACCCAACCGACTGAATATGAAGAACTACCTGTTGGGTTAAGAGAACTGAGACCGAAATTAAACAAGATCTGCTCATCCAGAAGTTTGGAGATCGGTGGAGCATTAAAAGACTTCAGCTTATCGACCAAACTCTGATCCTCACTTTCTAGTCCGGGGACTCGACGGACCGATTTTCTTATCTCGCCCTACGGAGGAATCCCTAACCTTAAGAAGGGATGGGAGATGAAAAAGAATTTCTCCTTCCAGCCATAAATGGAGGAAGGAGCACCTTTAAGCAGTTCCTTCTTGTCTAACTGTAGAGATAAATACCACCAATCCTTAGCGATTGGATGGCATTTGAAGGTGAAGAAATTACGGAATAAGAAAATGGTAGGTCGGACACCCATCATGGTGCATAGAGAGAAAAATTCTATGATGAATCTAAAGAAATTCGATGCCATAGTAGCAAGAGAAATATTGAGAAATCTGAATAGGTTAACTACAAAAGGAGGCAAGGATAATCTAAGCTCATTTTGAAGGATTTTGACATACAGACAGGTTCGACCGAGAGGAGGTGAGCAAACTCGATCGTCAGGCCTAGGAAGTTCGATCTCGTATTCAGAAGGAATCCCGAACTGAATCCTATTTAGGAAAAGATCATCGGACCGAAGTCTACAGGGAATGGTTGTAGGCATAAAAGGATGGGCCGACTCCAAGGGTTTGGCCTCCTCAGAAGGTGGGTTCACCAAGATTAAAGGGATCGGGCTCCCAGAATAAGTTGACCAGGATCCCTCGCTAGACATTTGAATCAAAGTGAAATCGAGGAATCGCTCAAAAATTAGAAAAAAATTAAGGTGTACAAACTTCAACAAAAACAAAAAGAGTGAGAAAGCAAAGAGTGCAGAAATAATAAAAAAAAGTATCGGAGGGCTAACCTAAATCGATTGGGAAGAACAAGGAGATGATGAATGTAACGAAAATCAAATGGTAGTGCACCTGCAACCAAGGAAAATAGAGGAAGAAGCTTGGACCCTCACTCGGAATGGAGAAGAGAACCAGAGGAAAGAGATAAGGATTTTAGAAGAAGTAAAAGGCTCGAAGGAGGAGGACGGGTTTCAATAACCCCTGAAATTCCAAGATGGTTATGATTGTAGATTTTTCCCAGCCGATCTCTGATCGATGCATGTCCCACTCATCATGGCAGAAAGCTTCCAACGGGCAGATCCTTAATAGCGCCGTACTTCGAGCAAACTTCTGATGAAAAATTCAAAAAATGTCTCTTCGGATCATCCTGCATTTACGACGCTTCGACGCCAGCCCGATAAAAGCCAAAATTTTCCATCCAATCCAAATGCAGAAAATTCAACATGATTGAAAAATCCTTCGAACTTCGTCAGTCTTCATTTTACTCCCATCCTTCGAACTTTGAACTCAGGAGTAGGGGGACTAGTATTGGGATAAATCTGCGCCTATCAAAGTTTGGCTAAGACTCTAACTCTTGATCAGTTCCATCTAGTTGCAACTATGACAATTGAACCTCAACCCGTGGGAGTATTCGGACTCTAAATCATTTTGAGATGGCCGACCTTCGACACTACAGTCAGATAATCCAATTGGCTGGAAAGATCGATTTTGGATTCAGCAGGGTGTTGCAGATTCCTCCTCCAGATGAACTCGAATAGTTAATGCTTCTGCCCCATAGAACCAGCTAAATTCCTGACTCCTGCGCATCCCATTTGGCTGATCTTCTTTTGTGGAACTTTTCTAGCAGTCGAACTTTTTTCGAACTATCCCCAGACGAACTTCAGCGCTTTATCATTATTCATCGATGAGCAACCCTAGGAATGACCAAACCTCAAAGGAGCAATAGAGGCGCCAATGTTTCAGTCGCGCTTGCTTGTTGTAGCCGTCGATCAATACTTGATCCAGGCGAATCCCTCGCAATCGAACTCCTTTCGGTTGGATGTCTTCCAGGCCTTTTTGCCGATCGAGCCCCTGTCGGACTTCTCTTTCGACCGAATTTCTTTCAGCCGTCTAAAAGAACCTCGACGTATACCTTCAACATAGTGAATAAAAGTTAATGCACAGTCAATCTTAAGAACCTTCGAACTCCTCCAGAACAACAACGTCCAAGAGCCCTTCATCGCCTGCAAGCACCCCGTTCGAACTCTAGTTGTTAGGTCTATAATAGACTAGCACGTCACGACAACAGACACCATCCTCTATAACAAATTCCATGTGGCCCCGAACGGCCCACTACCAAGCAATTATGGCGGTCATTATTAGTTTGTTACAGGCTCCAGTGCTACAAAAGGGATCTTTCAGATATATTTTCTCCAGACTCTCTTCTTCTTCCTAAAATTCTATAACTTTCTTGACTGAGTACTCCATTTTTGTTGGCCGAAAGAGCTGACTTGATCATCGGAGGATCTTGCGGGAGCCACCACTCTAGGCTCTGGATGAGACTTATTTTGTAGGTCACCGACAACGACCTCATCTTCTTCGACTCCAGCACTTCTTCGATGACAATCAGATTTCGCACCAATAATTATGAACTCTTATTTAATATAAAATTTTATTTTTATGCACTTTAAATTCATACTTTTTACTTTTAATTATAATTTTATTTTTTGCTCTTTACTTTTTATTGCTTTTTATTTTTATTGCAAGTAGATGCTAAGATCTAAATAGTATATCTTAGTACTAAGTTATTTTCTTATACTATTTAATTTTTTTATTTAATTTTTATTATAATTTTTATTTTTATTTTTTAATTTTAATTTTTTTAATTTTTTTTTAATAAAAATTAAAGATTTTAAAATTAAAATACTGTCTTCTCTATAGATTCAATTCGACTCACTACCATCTATGTGTTTTTAATTATTTTTAAAAAATTAAAATTAAATTGATAAACATGGTGTCTTAATGACAACATCCTGCTCTTATCAAGTTTTTAGCATTATTGTCGGAAAGGATATGAGTGTTAAACTTTTTTTTTGATTTCTTATAAAAAATTATAAAGAAAATTTTTGATCTTTTCAATTTTTTTGTAAATATTACTCACTAACTTTTTCTTATTTATTTTATAAAAAAGAAAATAAAAAAAATTAAAGCAAGGAGGAAGCCTCTAATTTTGCTTGATGAGATCAACTCTAATCCTAGATTCTTTTTTTATTATTTATTTTATTTTTAAATTAATTTTAAAAATATCTACTTAAATCTAATTAAAAGCTTCATGATAAGAGTGAAAATCCTAATTGCTTAGAGCATCCATCATATTAGTTTTATTTTTTTATTTTCTTTTTGGTAATCATTGGAGACAAGATAAGCTTCTCAAGACTAATTAGTTACATTCATCTAATTTAGTTGCATAGAATTCTTATCTAAAAGTGATTGTGCATACTCATCTTTTAATCAATTTAAGGGCATAACTCATTAATCAAGATAAGATGGGGATTTGATCATCCTTTCTTAGCCCATAAATAATCAACCAACATCTGCATAATCTAAGCCTTTAATTTAAAATTAATTAGACATCGATCTTAGAAACTCGAGCTTATTAAGATAAGAAACTCTAAGAGTTGGATCAGATTAGGATTAGTCAGTTTGACTAGTATCTAAGGCAAGTAGTTCAGAAACTGCATCTCAAAGGAATGTGGTTACTTAATTGATTCTGTTAGCTTATGTAACTAAGATAATTAGTATCTAAGAAAAGTAATGAGGGGACTTCCATCAATCTTATACTTACCTGGTCAGTTGAGTAGTAGATCTTATACTTAGAGGACTTGAAGGTAAGCTTGGCAATTAGAAGCTATCTAGATTTAGGACAATCCTTAGTCATGATTGTTTACCTGACTTGATTACTAATTAAAATATTAAATTTAATTAAAACTAGTTTTTCTCTCTTTTCTTAGCTTTAGGACTCTTTAGGATCTCTTTTTTAGAACTCTTTTCTCTTTCTTCTCCTTTTCTCCACCAAAAATAAAATAAAATTAAATTAAACTAAATAAAAAATTTATAAAAATTTAAAAAATATTTTTTTAAAAAAATAAAATAATTAAAATAATTCTAAACCACATGTTAGGGTTGCATTAGTATATGCACGATAAAAAATTACTTTTTCTGACCTAGTTGAACCAAATCCTAAAATTGAACGACTGAACCATATTAAATTCAATAATCAAATGGCCAAATTTTGGGCTTTTTATATTTTTTTATATTTTCTTTATTTTTCCTTCAAAATTCCATTCTGGATCCAATTTAGGTCCAATTTGCTCCAAATTTTTTTCGTTGTGATCCATAAATCGAGCTCTTTTCATCTATGATCTTCTTTTATACAAAAAATAATATAAAAATATCAATTCTTAAGAATAAAGATAAATTAATTTAATAAATTAATACTTTTATATATATATAATGTGTTTATCAAACATCTAGATAGATGAAGGAATATTTTATTTCTTCCATCTATAACCCATCGATTTGCATCTAATTACCTGATATCCATGCTACCCACTATGAGATCAAGTCAACTACAATTCAGATGCTCTCATCTTTCTATAGGAACACTAATGAAGATCCTTATAAGCATCTAGATGAATTTTTAGAAATTTACTTTATGGTAAAAATTTAAAATTTAACTGATGATGCCCTTAGACTAATTTTATTTTTTTTTATTATAGGACAAAGCCAAGTATTGGCTTGGCATAATAGAGAGACTAATCAGAACTTGGGCTGAATTACAATATGAATTTTTTGAGAAATTTTATCCTATAGGTCGAACCAACACTATGAGGCGAGCTATCACTGGATTTGCTCAACTTTTAGGAGAACAAATTTATGAATCATAGGAGAGACTTTAGAAACTTCTTAGAAAATGTCCACACCATGGTCTATCTAAGTAGCAAATCATTCAAGCTTTCTATGAGGGTTTAGGAGATCATTATAAATAGATGATAGATGCATCCTATGGAGGTATATTTATGAATAAAAGTGGGGATGAAGCTTATGCTTTATTTGAAACTTTAAGTGAAAAGTCAATGAATCATGCTTCATTATCTTTCTACCAAAAATGGGGAGGAATCTATGATTCAGAATCTAGTTCTAAGAATAACATAAGCCTAATAAATAAAGTCGACATTCTTGCCCAAAAATTAGGTCAATTCCTAAACTTACGTCAACAATCTCCTGCACAATTTACATCATTTTCTAATTATTAGGAGATTTATGCTAGCCCAGCCCATTATGTGAGTGAATGTTTTATGCCTGCAAAATCTCCACCTTTCATCCAAGAATAAGTCCAAGCTATGCAAGGCTACTCCAAACTGGTTAATGATCATTTTTCAAATATATATAACCCAGAGTGGAGGAACTACCTCAATTTTTCTTGGATACCCTAACAGACTCAGACTCAGACCTAAATTCCACCAGTGTAAAAGTATCAAAATAGGCCCCAATACTAAAACTATGCCTATAATAGAGGTCAACCTAATCAGTTCATCCAGCCATCTTATTATAATTAACCATCATACCTACCTCCTCAACAGATCAATCTAGTCGACAATAGATTTAATCAACTACAATAATTAATTTTGACTTCACAATAATTCATCATCAGGCTAGAAGCTCAATAGGATAATTAACCAAGTCTAGTATGAGGAGAGAACTAGGTTAATTATCAAGTTAACCAATTCTTATAAACAATCCACCTATTGTCTATCAACCACCTGGACCAAGTCATCAATTCAATATTCCACCTAAGAATCTCCAATTTGAGAATGCCAAAATAATTTCTAAACTTAGAAGTAATAGGATTCTTAAGGATCCATATCAAGATCAGGTGAGAGAGGCTAGTACTGATGCTAGCCAAGATGAAAATATAAAAGAAAAGGTTAGTATCGAGACTAACCATATAGAAGAACCTAAGTCCAAAACCAGTACTGATGCTGGTTCCAATTTAAATGAGATAAATAAAGGAAACAAGAGAGCAGATGATTTATCTAAGACCTATAAACCTAAAGTCAAGTTTCCTTCAGTCCTAGAAGCTGGTTCTTCTCATAAAAACCAAGAAACAAGTAATAAAGAGCCAATGAAGTTATTTAAGCAAAATCATATTAATTCATCTCCATAATTAAATCCGTCTTTAGTCATCCTTCTAGTACCCATTGCATCAAACTTATCTTCTAACCCAAAAACTCAATTCATGAGCATTCTGGAAGAACAAATAGAAAAAATTCTTGAGAAACAATGATCTAAGAATGGGGTAACAAACTATATTCCCGTAATTAGCAATGAATATATCAATAAAGGGATCACAAACTGTTTTCCTAAGATTGACAATTCAAAACCATTAGAATTTGTCAATTCAATATTTGATACAAGATAGGTAAGCTGCCTTGTGTTTGGCTGAAGACAGTAAACTTAGCGCTTGTTGGAAGGCAATCCAATATTTAGTTTTCTTGCATCTAATTTATCTTTTTAGTTTATTTTTTTTAGGATATTTTGAATAAGTTGGAGGGAGAGTCCAAATTTTCAAAGATCCATGCTGAACCAAAAATATATTGAGTCAGGTATATCTTTTCTATTCTTTATTACATCATTTATTTTTTTTAACATTGAGGATAATGTTGATTAAGATGAGAGGAAGAATAAAATTTTTTTAAAAAATTTTAAAATTCTTTAAAAAGTTAGTATTTAGCATTTAGACATTCTATTATGCTTAAGAATCGAGTTGAATTAAGTATTTTTTAAAAAAAATTGATGCATAGATCAGAGAATTTGTAAGATATTGAGGGATCAAGTATTAAAAAAATTCAATAAAGAGTTAACTCTAGAATATAAATAATTTTTTTTTAAGCAATTCTAATTTTTCCTACTAGTATCAAAGAAGAGTCTACTTTTTATGGGCTCATATAGGATAACTATATATTTCTTCATAAAAATAAATTTAAAATAAAATAATTTTTAAGTACTTTTTACTGAGTAATCAGATCTTTTTGCCTAAGCAAGCATTGAGTTTTACGTTAAAAGATGGGAAGGATAAAAAGCTCATTATAAAGCTAGTCTTAATTCATAGCTTATTTAATTCGAGCTAGTAAGCTAGAGGGATATTTTATACCTAGTGCCCTAAAGCCAACTAGCTTGAAAGTTATTGGTCCAAAACTCGCTACATGGATCAAATAGAAAGCTTAAGAAGTTAAGACACTAAATAGTGGTATAATATTAAAAAAATATATTAATTTTTTATCGAATAACCAAGTCTCATTGCTTAAATAAGCAATGATATTCGCATTAAAAAATGAGCAATGTGAATAAAAAAAATTCAATAAATGAAGGACATAAGGTAGCAATATACTTGTCCATATGAAAGTTTAGATGATTTAGAGATAAAGATAGGTTAATTTAGAAAAATTTTAGAAAGATTTAATATTCTACACTTAATTTTAATATTGATGAGTATTAATACCCCAATGACATACCTCACTTAAGCTCTACTAAACATCAATAGCCATTTTAAAAATTGCTTGATAAAATTTAAAACTCTAAAGCTTAAAAGGTATCTAAAACTAAATTCTTTCTTTACTCGAGAATGAGCAAAGCTTAAGTTGAGGGATGTGATAAGTACCATAAATTCATTAGTAAAAATATTAATTTATTAATAAATTTATTTTTATTTTTAAAATTAATATTTTTATTCATCTATTTTAAAAAATATATTTATTAATAGAAAAAACTTATTTTTTTGGCTATAATGAAATAAATTTGGAGCAAATCCGACTTAAAACGGATCCGATATGAATTTTCAAAAAAATAAAATAAAAATAAAAATAAAAATAAAAATAAAAATGGCTCAACCGGCCTGCCAGCTCAGTTGGCACACCTAGTGAAGCCGGTGCGCTCAACCAAGCCAACCCGCGCCAGCAGCCACGTGTGCTTGTGAAGCCAAGCCAAGCCCGCGCGCTAGCAAGCTATCTAATGCCGTTGACATTAGCATGACGTCAAAAAACCATGTGGCTCATCGTAGACCTCTTAGCAGGGGTATTTTGGTCATTTCTAAGCCATGCTATATGTTGATTTGCTATGATCTTCATAGAGCCTGATTCACCATGGTCCACATGAATAGTGATGCGCGATCAGACGGTCTAGCTCTCTTGCTGTCATGATCAGACGGTTGGTGTTATTTTTTATTTTGATTCAAATTTGCCCGGTCCTAGCTGCACCATCCAATGATTCTAAAGGCTGCAGGCTTCGATCCAACGGTCGAATTTCTTCCAAAATAAGATCCGACGGTTGACAATATCCCTCAACCTGATTCAAGCAACCAGAATGCGATCCAACGGCCATATCTTCTCCATCAAGCTCCATCCGATGGTTAGAACTTATTTCAATTGAATTTGGATGAATAAACATCATTTTTTGGTATTTTTAGGATCTTTAGATCTCTATTGAATGGTTGGAAGACCCAAAACTCACACAGACACATCCAGGGTGGTGTTTTAATACAAATTTCATTCAGATTCTTCTAAAAATGTCGATCTACATCCTTTCTTAGTCCCACATCGCTTGATATCAAAAGGTTCCATCCCTCCAATATTTATTTAAAGGACCTAGGCATCCAAAATCAAATTATCTTCGATCAAAAAGAGGAAAAGATCCAGGGTGGGAGCCATGCTTGGGTTAAAGGCTGCTTCAAGATAACAGGTGCTGCGAAGAATAGCTATCTCCTATACCATCTTTACGCCAACTTTAATCTGAGATTAAGATAAGATCCAAAGAGGAAGAAGGAGATGCGAGCATGCTTTGAAGAGTACGAAGGAAGAAAAGTCCACTAACCATCTTCTTGATGAGGCTATGTGGATCCACTTCAATCCTTTATTATAGTTTTATTAATTTATTTTCTATTTTTTTAATTACATATATTTAAATTATGAACTCTTATTTAATGCAAAATTTTATTTTTATACACTTTAAATTCATGTTGTTTACTTTTAATTATAATTTTGATTTTTGCTCTTTACTTTTTATTGCTTTTTATTTTTATTACAAGTAGATGCTAAGATCTAAATAGTAGATCTTAGTATCAAGTTATTTTTCTGCACTATTTATTTTTTATTTAATTTTTATTATAATTATAATTTTTATTTTTTGACTTTAATTTTTTAATTTTTTTTTTTAAATTAAAGATTTCAAAATTAAAATACTGCCTTTTCTGTATATTCGATCCAACTCACTACTATTTATTTATTTTTAATTATTTTTAAAAGTCAAAATTAAATTGATAAACATGATATCTTAACGATAACATCGTGCTCTTATCAATTATACTTTAAATTTATTAAATTAAATTTCTTTTCTTCTCTTCCATGCATCCTAATTATATATATTTATACATTTTCACTTCTTGATAGGGCATTCTATCATTTTTCCATTATAAACTGAAAGCCATTAAGGGGCATTAGGCATGGATGAAAAATCCTTAAATATTCCAGACATGCTTTACTAGTCTTTATTTTCCTTCCAAGTCTATAGATAATTCTTAGGTTTAATTATTAGATCTTTTTATCTATATCATTTTGAATAAATTCTGTTAAAATTGTTATAATGCTTCCACTTCTTTTGGTGTAGGAAAAGGTGATACCACTAAAATTCTCCCCTTTCTGTGATTACTAGTGCTCTTCATTATTTTTTTCCCAACTTATGGAAAGAGAGTGAGAAGAAAAGAAAAGAGAGGGAGGAGGAGGAAAGAGAGGAAGAGGGAAAAGAAGATGGACAAGGAGAAGGAGAGGAGGACAAGGGTGGCGGTTGTTGAGGGGCCGTGATAGTGATGGGTGGGGGGTTGCTAATGGGGGTTGTATGGCCATCTTAAGGAGGGTTAGAGGAGGGCATGATATTAAGATAGACTGAAACTGGATCGAATATAGATATGATATTAGTATATCTATATTCATATTTATTTTATTTAATGAACACAAATATGGATACAAATATTAGTCAGATATAAAAAATTATATACATATTTATTTTAAATGAATATAGATACAAATCAGTTATGGAAAGTATAGATATAAATATGGATATAAATTGGATAATTAAACTTTATGACTATAGAATCAAAAATATTACTAAATTCAAGCTAATGGCATATTAATATGATTGTATATTTTTTAAAAACTTAATAAATATTACATAAAATTAAATAGTATTATAAATAGAATCAGATATTCAAATACAGATTGGATAGTTATCTATCTATATCCATATCTACTTTTCTTTAATGGATATGGATAGGGATATGGATATTGTTAGAAGCTCAAATTTCTATCCATATCCAAATAGATTTGGATATGAAAATGAATTCGGATAGATATTATCCAATCCATTATTACAAGTTAGGATTTGAGTATTTTGGTCCTCGGACTCTTTTGAATCCTTATTAGATTCCATTCTATTTTAAAATAACTAAATAAATCCATATCAATTATCTAACTTCAAATAACTTACCATGTAGGCACGAGCGGCGAATTCTGCCCCAAATTGGGATATTGATGGGGAATATTGCAATAAACTAAAAAGTATAGGGGTTGACAACTTGATATCACAGCAATTGAAAATGTAAAAAAATTCATCTCAATCAACATAAAATGTAGGATGTTATTTACTTTTTAAACTAACATTTTTTTTAGGCAGATATAATGGCTTTACATGTATTAGTAAAAATAATTTAGTTTAATCAAAAATATTTTTAGATTTATAAAATTTCTAATCGAAGAAGAAAAGTAGAGTAGGAGTCCAACATGAAAATATGGCTTGTATGAAGAGAATCCAAGCCTATTTCTTTAAAAAAAATAAATTCTTATGGACGGTGAGATCGAGATAAATTGAAAAAAAAAAAAAAAAAAAAAAAAAAAAGGCAGCATGCACCGTTCACCTAATGACCACATGCCCTCACCGGTCACCACCCGCTTTGGCCCTTGCTCGTCGATAGAGAAGCAAGAGCAGAATAGCTGAAGGTTGTAGTTGGGGTCTCGTAAGGGAGGAAGCCACCATTGGCTCATAAGAATTCTTGTCGGTTAGCCTAGGACCTGTAGTTTTGGCCAAAAGATACGGCAAATTGGTTGAAGGGAACGTTAGCTCCCTGTCATAGAATTGGTAAGAAAAACCAAACTTTGTACTATTAATTCATCCAAGTCATTAAGTCAAGCTTTCGTGAATATTAAAGCTAATTCCACCGACCACTTTATTAGATGATAGTCAAATGAGCACCAAGATAATCAAATCTTTTACCTTCAAAAGTATAAAGCAAAGGAGAGAAAAAAAATGTAAGCTTCTTGAGATTTTTGGATGCCAAAAACATTGATGCGTCATTGTATGTTTTCTCTCCTAAAAGATTGAAAACTTCAAAAATTAATTATATTCTTTTCTCACAAATCACTATTGAGTATTGGACATGAGGGGTGGGGTTTATGCAGAGTCCATTTTCGTAATTAGAAACTTATGATATGATTAATACTACAAGAATTGAGGATGCAATAGATTTTGCAAGTAAGGTTAAACTTGGATATGTTTTATTTTTATTATACCAACGGATTATCTATCTATCCATCCATCTATCTACCTATTTAGCTGCCTGTGATCCCATCTATTTATCTATCTAGCTATATATCTATCTATTTAATTTTAAGGAGTTCTCAAGGAAATGGATCATAGGATCACCTGTCAAGGTTTGTTATATACTTAATTCCTTTCTTAATACGTTAAGTTTTTGGAATCAATTGATAAGCTAACATCCCACTCTCTAAAGAAAAAAAAAACTGTATGCAATGTGCTACATGACAACAACCTCCATTTTTCATTTTTGCTATAAATCAGTAATGGCCCATTCATTAATTCTTGTATGGACACATCCAGAACGACTTTCAAAATTTCGACTGAATAGCTTAAATGTGTTGTGACTATATCACTCATAAATCTTAGGATTTCCTCCACTTTCTCCTAGATTTTATTTTCTATCCAACATCATATTCTTTTAATGCTGGTCCAAGAAGTGGGCAAAGACAAGTTGGAGTTGGCATCTGATACATGAGTTAGAATTATAATATTAAAAAACAAGGGGCAGTTGTTTGATACCAAAGGCCCACGGAGGGATTTTTATGCAAGTACCGATTAATCATCTACTAATCTCTCATACAAATCTTCATTTGGCGAGTTTTTTTTGCATTTGCTCCAATTTTTCTTCCTTTGTACAGCTGACCATGACACCATCGACAAGCAAATAGAATATAGAAACAACAAGGAAGATAAATAAAGAATCTACGTAAGTATTTCTAGGCAAGCCATTCAAACATGACCTTTACCGCTCTAGAGGATCATATTGGTGCCTCATCAAATCAAAGAGGGAAAGCGATGTCTCTCTAGCTTTCCTTATTTAAAAGAAAATATAGATTTACATATTGGATCTGAGAGAAATATATTATTATTAAAAGAATTTCTTATGTTGTTAACCCATACAAGGATAAAGTTGAAGGCTTAAAGACTAGATTAATTAGTCCTTTGTATGGGACCACCTTTCTTTTGGCCTTTCCATTTTATCTCTGGATCATCCTCCCTTTCTTTTTTCAACTGCCCTTCCCTTCCAAAGGGCTAATAGTTTAGAAGGGAAGGGGGTGGCCATATTTCCGTTAACTCGCCGTCAAGTTGTCACGTGCGCTGCCATCTCAGAAATCCAGCATGGCGAGCGCCGTCAGCACGGCCGTCGCCCAAAGCCGCGAGGAAAGCGGCGGCGGAGGCGGCGCTGCCCGGTCGCACCGCCTGCCTCGGTGGACGCGACACGAGATCCTGGTGCTGATACAGGGGAAGCGGGTGGTGGAGGGGCGGGGCCGGCGCCGGGCCCAGGGGGCGGCGACGGTGGCGGAGCCGAAGTGGGCGGCGGTGGCGTCGTACTGCCGGCGGCACGGGATGGATCGTGGGGCGTTGCAGTGCCGGAAGCGGTGGAGCAACCTGGCGTGCGACTTCAGGAAGATACGGGCATGGGAGAAGGGGCCGGCGGCGGCGGAGGGGGAGTCCTTCTGGGCGATGAGGAACGACCGCCGGCGGGAGCGGGGGCTACCGGGGTTCTTCGACCGGGCGGTGTACGAGATCCTGGACAGGGCGGTGGAGGTGGAGGCGGAAGGGGAGGAGGCGGCGGTGGCAGCGGAGGAGGATGAGGAGAAGAAGGCATCGGCGGCGGCGGAGGAGGAAAACGAGGACGACGTCGAGGAGGAGGCCATCTTCGACAGTGGCCGGACGGCAGCGGATGATGGACTGTTCTCCGATTTCGAGCAGGAGGAGGCGGCGGCGGAGGAGGATGAGAGACCACAGGCGATGGTGGTGGTGCCAATATCAGGTAATTTGGGTCGGATTACACTAAAAAGTTGAGCTGGAAGTGCCCAAGAAAATAGAAGCTTTGAATTGAAATGGCTATTTGGCTTATGGATGAAAGTTTGAAATTTTGTTTTCTTGATTTGTGGAGTATTTTGGTTTTCTTGTTGATTCCGAATTGAATGCTTTGGTTTTGGATGCAGAGAGGAAGTATGAACCATTTCCTCAGGAGTCTTCCGATCCAGGTACTCTTTTGTTCTCCTCGATTGAGTCATTAGCTTAGAAATCTTTGTTTATTGAAAACTTCATGCAATAGTGGCTTATTTCTTTGGTGTTTGTGAGTGCAAGAAATCATAGCTTGCTTCTTATTGTTGTTCCGAATCAAAGTTCTCGTCTTTGTTTCATACTCAGAAGTTTCATCTTGCTCACTGTTTAATCTGTTTATCTATTCTACTGTATGAAACTCCAGTGTTTGTGAAGCTCTTCATCTCTTTGTTCTGCAACTCTTCACCATATTCCTCTTGCATTGTAACATGCATTGCACATACCATATTCCAGAAAATCATAAATGTGACAATCAAATCTCCTCCTAAATGCTTGATGACGGTTTATGAATCCAGATTCACCAACCAATGATACTAAGGGCAATATATCATGACCACCAAGTTTAATGATCATTTCATATGTTGACATGTTTCACGTTATCTTTCCACTGCCAGCTTGGGGCTGACAGTGGTGCTGTTAAGTGTGATTTGTGAAGGACCTAAGGAAATTTGGGTGGTTAATGGGCTCGTGTAGGTTGCTTCATCTCTGATTTGTTTTCATTTTTTTTGATTGTTCTTCAGTAGATAGCAAGTCACTGGATTGTTGTCTGGTGCAGATTTAACTAACAACTTGATGTAAAAATCATAGCTTTTCCTTAATTTCTGTACATTTATAAGGTGAATCTTCACAGTTTAAAACTCCATTTTTAATGATGACTATGAAATACTTGGGGATTTGGTTCCAGAACTTCCAAAAATTCTTACAGGATCAAGGTTATGTTCAACTTATGTACGATGGAAGACAGAAAATTATTCTTGTTTCTAACAAGATGGTTCTAGAACAGATATTCTTTTGTTTCAAATGAATTGTTACATTATAGGCATCCACCCAATTCTATATTCCTATAATTATACATGTCTAAGTGATGCTCATTCATTTTACTTGGGGATTTATAAGTTGGTCTCTATTATATGTGTTTCTTGAGTGATAATATATCCCTTGTATCATTGTGCTCCATTCTTCTGTTCTTCTTTTCTTCACAGTTAATGATTTTTCAGAATTGAGATAATTATTTAAATGTTTGAGGATTGATTACCTTGTAGTATTAGTCTTGTTGAATGGACGAAAGTTTACCTGAGTTAACAATTCAATAATCAAACAGTAACCACTGCATGGTTTTCGCAGTTTGATATAACTGGATTCTCAATCTTTACCTCAGTCCTACAGATGAGTACAGAAATCCTTTAGCGGTTGCTTTGAGTTCCAAATGTTTTGAGAATAATGACAGGGCACCACCAATCATTTCAACAGATGGTAGGGGAAATTACCCATGTCAAATACTTGGAGAACACCTCCAAAGGATTGAAACTAGAACCTTGCTAACACTTGACTATTGCCTAGTTTGCTATAATTGTAGATTTTGATGAGATCAAAATGGCATTTTGAAATTATAGTGAAGTCAGAGAAGTATGTCCTAACATGCTTGGCCTTAATACTTTATAAAATTATGCGAAGTTTTATTCTTATAAATACTAGAAAATAAAAGTTGTGGCCTGCAACAGGTACCTAATAACACCAGAAGGACATAACATAGCAAAAATTCTAAAATTTAAGTAGATTTATTTTCTTTGTAATAGTCAAAAGATGGAGAACCATCAACTCATTAAGAAAATGAATCCTAGTAGAACCCAAAGACACTGACCTGTAAGATGGTAAGTGAAAACACCAAAAAGAGGTCAGTGTTTTAACCGAACCAGTTGACAAAAATATGTAGGTACTCAGGTATTTAGTTTGAAATTTGTACAATTACTTTGATGATCAAGATAATGGAACAGGGCGATGCTGATTTTGAGTTTGTGGGAGCTTGAAAGTGAAATGGGATAAGGAGAGTATGATTAATATTTACCTTGCCTATGGAAGAAAATCTGTATTATTTTATTCTCTACATACAGAGCAGCCGCCTCATCATATTAATTAAAGAGATGGAAGTTTATAGATCTGGTTGGGGATATATTCAATATTGGAAAGCAAGATGGAAAAGAGAACGAGATCTAATACATCTGAGAACCTTTTCAGAAATCAAGAAACACTTAAGGGTTATCAAATTTATACGCTGATAATCGTTATAGATAAAATAGACTAGCAAGATTTGGAAAGTTAATTCATAACAGGGATATTGGATTCTACTGATGCAATACTCTTTTCTTTTATGCTTATTGGGCGGATAGCCTCAGGATCTGTGATTTCTAATATTGGTTATTTGGTCAACTTTTGATCTATTAGGGGCTGATTGGTGTTGAGAAGTTGACAAAGTTTATGATTAATCTTTGATGAATTTAGCTATCTTTTTATGTAGTATATTGGTTAATATTGTCTTATTTATTTTTTATTTAGATTTTATACATTACATATTAAATAGATTTCAGGGTTAGGATGTTGGATTATTAAAATTTTCTAAATCCTCATATTCTGGAGGCATTGCTCTGTCTCTTATGTCCTTTGGAAACTGTGATACATGGGACAGTGCTAGAGAATTGAAGAGCTAACGTCTTAGTCCTTGGTCCTTTCTCTCTCCTCTTCTCACCTTTTTCTTACCATCTTGATTTTCCAGTATGAGGAGCTCTCAAAACCCGCATAATAATCCAAATGTCCCACAATCATAAGAGTCATGCACTCAATAAGAGAGGGGAGATGCATGCTTGGAGTAGGAGTATTAACTGACTCCTACTCTCCCTCTCCCTCTTTTTCATGCGCACTTGAGAAGGGGGAAGGCGGAAACACTTCTTCATGCCCTCTCTCTTTCTTCTTGTGTGTATTGGATAGGAAGAGGGGGCAGTCCCCACTAATCCAAAGTGTGTGACCCTCGTCCTTATTTAATTTTAAACTTCTCATGGGATTTGGGTTACCTCAGGTGATTAGCTTAATTAGTTTAGGAAACTTTGTTGTTTGCAATAAGGCAAGCAAAATATTCTGATAGATGGAGAAATAAGTTGAAATCAAATTCAACCTGTCAGGAGATGAGGATGGACCAAGTCTGATGTGTTACCAGGTTAACTCAGCTTATGTTCCTGCTCATCAAAACCGAACCTATATGTCTTAGTCATGAAGTAGCAATGTTGTCTAATATGGGGATGTGGTGCCCGGTGCCTGCTATGCATTACCGTATATCTGCTGAACTAAGATTAAACCAACAGTTTCCTTATTTATGCACAACCATTTGTAGCAATTCAATCCTCCGTCAATCCTATGTCCTCACATGGCCATTTCAAAATTAAATACATTGTCCAAGCTTGAATTGGTATGATGGCATGGTTCATTAGGATCTTGGATCATATCAGAGACAAATTTAATAGAATCATTTATGTGAAGTCATTTAATTGTTTTGTAAATCAATTCACATAGTTGGATCTCTTATCTCTTGTGTCTGAACATGTCTTTGCCACTATATGGACATGTGCCATATAATAGTTCCTGTGTTGGATAGTCTAACCCCAACTTGCCAATGTTACCTAGACACTTAGCATGGGTGCCAAGTGTCCAAAGTATCCTCAAATGTTCAACATGATGGCCTCTGAGAATCTAGTCATGGGAACATGGCTACATATATACCCATGTTTCTCTTTTAATGCTTATTCAAAAAAAGAGAAATTTAAAAGTTTTATACTATTTAACAAAAAGATTAACAACATAGAAATGAGTTTGCAAGTTTTTTAATTTATTTGCTAGACTTGATGTTTTGAGATACTTAGTTTGATATCTAATATATCTGTATTTAAAATATAATGATATTTTAGTTAAAGTATCTACATAATCTTGATAAGTTTATATTAGACATATAAGGATACTGTTGAGGATAAATCTCGCTTCCGCCGAAGTCCAATCTGAAGCTTAGCCTAATGCAGCTGGTAATCACGGAAGAGCTTCAATCGAAAATTCTCTCCCTAGCAGTCAGATTCATTTAGTGGCCGAACTATCCAGCGGACAAATCTAGCCGAACTTCTTAGCGGCCGAGCTCCAGCCGAACCTCTTCAGCCGGCCGAACTTCTCAGCAGTCGAACTCCTTCCGGACTCCTCCAGCAGCCGAGCTTCTACGGAAGTCGAACTTCTACCGGACTCCTCCAGCAGCCGGACTTCTACGGAAGCCAAACTCCTTCCAACAGTCGGGCTTCTATGGAAGCCGAACTCCTTCCGGACTCCTCCAGCAGTCGGGCTTCTACGGAAGCCGAACTCCTTCCGAACTCCTCAAGCAGTCGGGCTTCTATGGAAGCCGAACTCCTTTCGGACTCCTCTAGCAGTCGGGCTTCTATAGAAGCCGAACTCCTTCCGGACTCTCCAGCAATCGAGCTTCTATGGAAGCCGAACTCCTTCCGAACTCCGCTAGCGGTTGGATTCCTATAAGAGCCGAACTCCTTCCGGACCGTTCCTTCAGACGGATTCCTACAAGCGATCCCACTACTGAACGGTTATAATTATCACGATAATTATGATTGTCATTTATTAAGACAATACGATCGGCATTTATCAAGTCAATCACGATCGGCATTTATCAGGACGGTTATGACAGTCATTAATCAAGGCAGTTACAACAAGCTCCGTCTATAAAAAGGGATCCTCCAGATACGTTTTCTCTAAGCTTTCTTCTCATTCCCGAAACTCTGCCGAACTCCTCTCTGAGCACTCCATTTTTGTTGGCCAGAAGAACTAACTTGACCGTCGAAGGGTCCTACCGGAGCCATCACCACCGACTCCGGATGGGACTTTATTTTGCAGGTCACCGGCGGCGACCTCGTCTTCCTCAACTCTAGCTCGATCCGGCGTCAACCAAATTCTGCACCAACAGATACTATACTTGAAGCAAGATCAGTTGGACCGGTATCGAGACTCGTATTGGATGTGATTGGTTCGGTATAGTATAGATCTGTGTCATAGCATGTAGGAGCATACCAAAATAAGGAGAGAAGGGGGAGAGGGAGAAGAAGAGGGAATAAGAGAGAAAGGGAGGGAGAGGGAGCTTTGAGAAAGGGGAAGCATCGATGGGGGGAGAGAGAGAGGGTGATGGGGACCACTTTGGGGAGTTTGAGCCTTTGCCTTGGGGGGGGGGGAGGTCGGAAAGGAAACTTTACGAGGCTTTACGGTGGCAGGAGAGCTGGAAGGGAGATGCAAACTAGCTGGTTTCAACCCATACTCAATGAGAGGCTTACATCACGACTCGATGCCCTAAACCATGCTAGTAACTGATTGATTCGGTTCGATATGCCTCAAACTAGGAGTTTGGCATGGTTCGCCAGAGCTTGGCTTGAAATGCCCAAAAAATTATTTAGAAAACCTTAGAGTTTGCTTGTTTAGAAGGGCAAACTAAGAGTCCCCTGCATGGTGCTCAAGAAAAAGTGTCAAATGTGAAACACTTTTTGGTAATGTTAGCAAGACATGAAGTTTCCATATGTGTTATGTCATGTGATATCATCCTACCATGTCTAGTATCTAGAAGTGTCGACAATTTTAGATAGCCTAAAAATGAAGTATATTACTCGTTGATAGGAATCAGGATTATGCACGTATTTTAGAAAGAAGCGTCACTAAATCCAAACCCTAATTTTTATAGGATTAATTTAGATTATTTTATTTTATTTTTATTAAAAATTCTAATTTTATTAGAATTTTATAAAAAGAGTTCTATTGGTTTCAAGTCAGCTGTGAGAATGGTTATATTTGTATTTCTCTATTTAAAGGCTCCATCTACGTGAAAAATTCCAGATTTGAATTATTAATTAAAAAAATTAAATGAATTAAATTTTTAAATTTTATTTTTTATTTTTATTTTTATTTTTTTAAATTTTGCATCAGATATCAGAACCAAACCAAAGATCCCGTCATTATTCCCGATTCTACGGTGTTCCTCCCCCGCTCTCTCTTTCTCTCTCTTTCCATCTGTTTCCCTCTAAACAACCTCACCTTTCTTTTCTTTTTTTAGTTTTCGGCCTCGCCTGCTTCTCCCGGTACCCCACCACTGGACATCGGCGTCACAGCAGCCCCACTGCCACCCCTATCGTCGATTCGGCACCACGTCTCGTCGCCCGCTATCGATCGTCGGGTGAGACGCTGGTTCCCGCGCCCCGTCACCGTCTCCTCTCTCCTCGTCGTCATCGACTCCGTCCCCGTCAACAGACTGAATCCCCGACACCATCGCTTCCCCAATCGACCTTTCTGTCGCTATCTCTGCCAACGACTGCCACCGGCGCCTCGCCTCTCGCCGTCGTCCACCACCCGACCGACGGGTCCTGCATCGAGCCCCTTTGCCGTCTCCACCCTCCCTGGCACCGAATCGAAATGAACGCACGCCATCGGCCTTTTCGCTTGTTCCCTTTTTGACCGACCGAACCTCGGCACCGTCGATGCCGCCCCAATCGGCCTTCCCGCCGCCCCGATCGGCCACCGATCGATGACGTCTCCGTCCCCACCGCCGACTGACCGCGAGCATTGCCTGGTTTGTCCCTCTATGCCGACCGTCTTCGTCTCCGTCACCAGCGTCACTTACGATCTTCCTTTCCGGTGCCGTCGACTGGTCGAGTTCCGTCGCCTGTCTCCACTGCCTTAGCCGCCCACAGGAGCTACCTGCTGCTGTTGGAAAATAAAAGAAAAGTCGCATCGCGGTCTGTAGACCGCTTGTGAATCACTGCCTGTAGACCATCGGTCTATAAATCGGTCTATAAACCGGATCCACAGACTTTAAAAAAAAAATTACTCTTCAACCTGCACGCATCACAAGGAAAAAGTACCATCCTTTCATTAAATTTGAATTTTTTTAAATCTTTAGATAATTTAAAATTACTTAAGTCCTGATTTTGTCTCTATTTTCATATATATTTACTAATTTTCGCATCAAACACCCACATATCTTATTATTATACGAATAAGAAATATAAACATTATGTTGGACTTTATAATTTTTACTGTAAGTATCATAATTAAAATTTTTTAAATACATAAAATTTAAATTTTTTTTTTTATCATGGCTATTGATAAATTAAAAAATACACAAACTACAATGGAAAAGGAACTAGAAACTGACAAAAAAATTCAATCAACCTTTCAAGAATCTTTAAACCAGATTCGCCATTCTTTATATCAAATTCACTCAGACGTTAGTGAACTCCGTGCTATATAAGTAAATAGCCGCGTAGACATGGCAAATCTTATAGGTCAATAGATAGAACGCCAATTATCCCTAAGAGAGTCGAGAATAGGCAAACAACCTGTAGAAGATGATTCTCCTAGCATTCAACCTATTCATCGATCTTCTTCACAAAATCTTAAGCCTACTAGCAGCCAGGGTCATGTCATACATACCGGTGAGTCTTTTCAAGCACCTCCGACCTATACAACAGCCCCTTCGATTATCCACCACTCCATAAATAATTTTGAGAATTATCATTATTTTAGGATAGATGAATATGATAGAGAAGACTATGAAGAAGAAGTAGAGCCGTCAAATTCCACATTTAGGAATCTTAGGCAGCCTACTAGGTATGCACGAAATTCTGAACACTTTAGACCCCAAGGACAACAATATAGAGCATGTCTGCACAGATATGAAGATTTAGATGAACCACTAAAAGGGATTAAAGTAGAAGTTGCTTCTTATGACGGTAGGTTGGATCCAGAAGCTTTTCATGATTGCTTATTAGATCTAGAATCCTATTTTGAGTGGTATCACATGTCAGATGTCTCTCGCATCCGCTTCACAAAAATGAAACTAATAGGATCTGCCAAACGATATTGGCAAACTGTTGAAAGAGATTTAGAGTGGGTAGGACATCCTCCTATAGTGCTTTGGAAAGAAATGAAATTTAAGTTGCACGAGAAATATGTTTTCATATATTACAAAAGTCAATTATTAGAATAATGGTACACTCTTAGGCAGAGAAATACTAGCATAACTGACTACATGACTCGTTTTGAGGATATACAGTTGAGATGTGATATATCTGAGGATTCATGAAAACTAGTTTCTAAATTCATTAGTGATTTGAGAAATGATTTGAAAAAAGAAGTTTTCTTATATTCACCTGATTCTGTAGGAGAAGTTTATCATAAAGCTCTAGAAATCAAAAAATTTCATAAAACTTCACCACAAAAAAGAGCTCCTTTTTCTACGAAAACTAGGCGGTCTAAACCTATCTCTAGTAGTCGTACTAGAAGTGTATCATAAATAGCTCGTTCCCGTCCAGGACCAAATCCCACAGATACTAGGATCAGAGAACCTATACCAAAAATATCCCAATCAGTTAGTTCGTCAAACATAGTGTCATTATTGTCATGGAAAAGGTCATATAGCTGCTAGATATTCACGTCGTACCTTGACTATAGAACCAGAATATGAGAAAGCAATTCCAGCTGAAAATGCACTAGAAGATTTTAATCCCCTAGAACCAGCTAATTCTGAAGAAGAATATGAGGAAGAATATGAAGAGTTAGGAGATCAGGTTAATGTTACGCGTTGTATAGTCACCATCCCTGTAGATTCTGAAGCCTAAAAATGTACCAATATTTTTCATATATATACAGTGTGGGGATAAGGTTTATAAACTAGTCATTGATGGTGATAGTTCTATGAATGTAGCATCTAAGTCTGTCATTAATCGACTGAAATTGAAACCTCAACCTCATCCTTATCCTTATAGAGTTGCATGGGTAGACAAAACATCCCTCCCAATTAATGAATGTTGTCTAGGACCAATTAAAATGGGAGCTTATTCTACTGAGATTATGTGTGATGTTTTATCCATGGAAGTAGCCAGTGTCTTATTAGGTCGGCCATGGATTTATGATGTAGATGCCATAATTTTGGTAGAAAAAATATCTGTGTTTACGCATAAAGATAAGAAAATTAGATTAAATCCTACTAAACCTAATGAGTTCCGACCTTCTAGAAAAGACAAGAATGCATTTCAAACTCCTAAACAAAAGAACTGTCATATTTTAACTCATAAGAAATTTGAAGAAGAAAGTTCAAAGATTGGAATTATGTTAGCAGTCATTCCTAAAAGTGAAATTAGATTAACCTCAGACATCCAAGATAACCCACATCCTGAGATTGAACAGTTATTAGAAGAATTTAAGGATGTGACTCCAGAAGAAATGCCAGATGGTCTTCCTTCTTTACGAGAAATTCAGCATGCTATTGATTTAGTTCCAGGATCTCAAATACCTAATTTTTCACATTATGGGTTGAATCATAAGGAACGTGAGAAAATGAGAAGACAAATAGATGGTCTGCTACAAAAAGATCACATTTGTCCTAGTCTTAGCCCATGTGCCGTACCTGCCCTTTTGACACCAAAGAAAAATGGTACATGGAGGATGTGTGTAGACAGCAGAGCCATCAATAAAATTACTGTCAAGTATAGGTTTTCCATTCCTAGGCTTGAAGATATGCTTGATCAGTTAGTTAGCTTTGTAATTTATTCTAAATTTGATTTACGTAGTGGATACCATCAGATTAGAATTCGACCTGGAGATGAATGAAAAACTGCTTTTAAGATCCAAGATGGACTTTATGAATGGTTGGTCATGCCATTTGGGTTATCTAATGCTCTTGGTATATTTATGAGATTTATGACTGAGTTATTGAGACCTTTCATTGGTAAATTTTTAGTCGTTTATTTTGATGATATTCTAGTCTATAGAAAGTTTTTATAGTGCTCATTTGGGTCATCTTAGAAAAGTTTTTATCACTCTTAGATCCATTAGATTATATATTAATCTTAAAAAGTGCTCATTCCTTTAGAGTCAAGTATTGTTTTTAGGATATGTTGTATCCTCCCAAGGTATCATGGCTGATCCTGAGAAAGTGAAAGCAATTAGAGATTAGCCTGAACCAAATATCCTTTATGAGGTTCGTAGTTTTCACGGTCTAGCTTCTTTCTATAGACGGTTTATTAGAGAGTTTAGTACCATCATGGCTCCTATCATAAATTATATGAAGAAAGGTGAGTTTTATTGGACAACTAACGCTGCTAGAGCTTTTAATGAAATAAAACTTAGGATGACTGAGATATCAATACTGATACATCCTGACTTTTTCGAAGTTTTTGAAGTAGCCGGTGATGCCTCAGGTATAGGAATTGGAGGAGTTCTTAGCCAGAAGGGTCATCCTATAGCCTATTTTAGTTAAAAACTTAATGAAGCTAAGCACAAATACTCTATATATGATAGAATTTTACGCTGTAGTTCAAGCCCTTATGTATTGACGATATTATCTTTTACCTAAAGAGTTTGTTCTATATTTTGATCACCTATCCCTTAGATACATTCAATCCCAGAAGAAGCTTAGTGCTAAGCATGTTAAATGGATAGAATTTCTTTAGAATTATACTTTTATTCTCAAACATCAAACTGGTGTTGAGAATAGGGCCGCTGATGCATTAAGTAGAGTAATTACTATCTTCTAATCCATGAATACTGAGATAATTGGTTTTAAGCGAGTAAAAGATGATTACCAGCATTATCCTGATTTTTCTGATATTTATCAAGAGGTTAGTCAAGAAAACCATCAAGAATTTATTGATTTTGTGATTAGAGATGGTTACTTATTTAAAGGTTGTCATCTTTGTATACCTCGGACATCTCTACGAGATTTTTTTATTTGGGAACTTCATGCAGGAGGATTAGTAGGATATTTTGGATGAAATAAAACTGTAGCTATGGTTGAGGATAGATTTTACTGGCCATCTTTTAAAAAGAACGTAGTTAGAATTCTCTCTGTGTCGCGCGTGTCAGCTAGCCAAGGCTAGAAAATAAAATACTGAATTATATACTCCTTTACCGATTCCTCATTCTCCATAGAAAGATCTTAGTATGGATTTTATTTTTGATCTACCTAGAACTGTAAGGGGACACGATTCAATTTTAGTGGTGGTTGATAGATTTTTCAAAATGGCACATTTTATTCCTTATCACAAGACTTCTGATGCTTCTTCTATTGTTAAGTTATTCTTTAGGGAAGTTAGACTTCACGGATTACCTACTTCAATAGTATCAGATCATGATGTCAAATTTGTAAGTTATTTTTGAAAAATCCTATGAAAATTATTTGAAACTACTTTAAAATTTTCTTCAGCTTTTCATCTCCAAACTGATGGTCAAAAAGAGGTTGTAAATAGAAGTCTTGGTAACTTAGGTATCTAGTTAGTGATAAACTTGGAACGTGGGATTTATCATTGCCTATCGCAAAATTTGCTTACAATAACTCAGTAAATAGGTCTACTGGCAAATGCTCTTTTGAAATTGTTTATGGTTTTAATCTCCGTCAACCTATTGATCTTGTTTCCTTACCTATGAATAATCATACTTCTAAGTCTGCGACTTCTTTTGCTAAACACATTAATGAAATTCATACTAAAATCAGACAAAAGATTGACATAAATACAGAAAATATAAACTTGCTACTGATGCTCATCGTAGAAAATTAGAATTTAACGAAGGTGATTAGGTTATGGTTCGTATTCGTCCTGAATGTTATTCACGAAATTCATTCAAAAAGTTACATGCTCAAGCCATCGGTCCTTTTCGCATCCTTCGTAAACTTGGACCTAATGCATATTATATAGAATTACCTTCTGATTTAAAATTTAGTCCAATTTTCTATGTTGAGGACTTGTTACTTTATTGAGGCATATTCGAACATCCTACTATGCATGCAGGTGACAGCAGGGATCACATTCCTTCTCTAATGCCAGTTCCAATTCTTCCATCACTTCCATCGGCTTCATCAGACCAAATTGAACGTATTCTTACAGATGAAATTGTTTCTTCTGCTTGTGGAGGATTTCGAAGATTTTTGATCAAATGGCAAGGACTTTCAAATTCAGATGCTACTTGGATCCTTGAAAAAGAACTACAATGAATTGATCCAGATATTTTCGAACATTACATCAGTTCTTCGCTAGAGTCGAGTTCTTTTCAACCAGAAGGAAATGATAGGAATCAAGGATTATGCACGTATTCCAAAAGGAAGCGTCGCTAAACCCTAATCCTAATTTTTGTGAGCTTAATTTAGGTTATTTTATTTTATTTTTATTGAAAATTCTAATTTTGTTAGGATTCTGTAAAAAGAGTTCTATTGGATTTCAAGTCAGCTGCTAGAATCCTATTAGGTTATATTTTTATTTCTCTATTTAAAGGCTCTACCTGTATGAAGAACCTCAGACCTGAACTATTGATTGGAAAATTGAATGAATTAAATTCTTGGGTTTTGTTCTTTGTTTTCATTTTTTTTCTTCCTTTTCTTTTGGTTTTGCATCACTCGCACTTGAATCCAGTAAACCAATCAACTCTCTATCAAGCATACTCAGTGTAACATAATTGATATATGGGTTTGGCCCATATTCGGTGGAGTTAGAGTATAGATATTGTGCCCTTCAGGTTTAGAGATCACTTACAAGTTGTGTGTTGCCCAGCTAGATAACCCAAGAGGGGGGGGGTGAATTGGGTTATTAAAATTTTTAAACAAGCCAAAGCAATAGTGTGCAGTCCAGAAGTGAAAGTGTGCTGAGGATGAAATTACTAAAGAATAGAGAATAAATGCAACAAAAGAGATGAGACGTACACACACAAACACAGTAGATTTATAATGGTTCAGTGCACCTCTAGCATCTACATCCACTCTCCAAGCGATTTCTTGGAAATTTTCACTATAATCACCTAATTACAGTATGTTTGTTTTCACTGGGCTTACAAACAAACTCAATTGGTTTTAATCCAGGTTAACCAATCAAAATCTTTACAAGCCTTGTCTAAAGGCTCCTCCAAACTAAATCAAGTTTGGTACAGTTTTTAACCCTTCAAGTTTCAGCCCTTGCTAAAACTTTTACCACAAATTTGAAGAAGAAATAAATAAAACAAAGAAAATCCTATTTTGGTTGGATTATTGTCATTGTAGCTTTTCTTTTGTGGATGCTTTGAATGCTGCCAATGAAAGCTCTCTTTCCTCTTTGAATGCACTTAGAAAACTCTAGAAAGAATTGAATGGGAGTTGGTAAACTTTCTTGGAGGCTATTGAATGCTCAAAGTGCTCTCTCTTGTTCTCTCAATGAAACAATGTTGAATAGTGTATTCCCCTTATATTCCTTATTTTTCTTTTGTTTCTTAATCATTTCCTTAAGGCTCAGATTGATTTGACCTTGATTCTAGCCGTTTATGATTGTTGGAGATCGAAAATAGTTGTTGAAAACTTTTTCTAGGCGAAGACAGGCTTCTATAGAACTAGTCGTTGCGTCTATCAGTCTTTGTCAAGTTGGCTCGATTTTGGCTTCGGGTTGGCTTGATCAGCATTTCATCTTAAATCATCATTCTGTTCCATTGAGAGGGCTGGCTCGATTTTGTGTCAGGCTAGCTTGAACAGCAGACTTAAAAAATAGTACTTCCTTGAACGATAGAGTTGAAAATCACTTTTCTGTTGGTCTAAGATAGCCGGCTCGGTGATGCTTCAAGCTGGCCAGAACTTTGAAACACTTCTTCTGCCACTCTGAGAGGGCCGGCTCGGATCCAAATCGAGCTGGCTTGACTGCGTGCAAAGCGAAAGAAGCAAGGGCGTGCTGTGCCAGGGCTGGCTCAATTCAAGGACAGGTCAGCTTGGATTTTTTCATATGATCTTTTTTGTGCTGAAATGCTTCACAAATTATTTCACTTGACCCAATGAATTTTTAATTGAATATGGAGTGTTTCAACGGTCTTTTTTTTCTTAAAAAATGAACTTTGACATGCTTGAAAAATGTTAGTATAAAATTATGTTCCAATGTTTTGTAATCATCAAAATCATTCTTGGAGACAACAATTTCCCCCTTTTTGATAATGACAAAACATTGAGCATATTGCAGTATATATATAAAAGAAATTGATTAAAGTAAAGAGATATACAGTGTAAAGTTTTATATGTTAATATGCACAAGTAATTTTTGATTTGATAAGCTATTTGGAAAAGATGTGTTCTTTACAAAGTTAAGATATATGAATTTTTCATTAGCTCCCCCTTAATGAATGCATTTTATTTATTGATATTTTATTTCTCTCTTAATGAGTGCATGTTATCCATTGATATTTCAATTAAAGATCCAATTAATATACTCAAATATTCCTTCTCCCCCTTTTCGTCAACATTAAAAAGAACAATCAATAGAGCATTATAAGCAGTACAAATAGTATAAATATTTGGGATAAACTGAAGTGAACATTTATTAATAGATGATAATCATTACATGTTTGTATTGTTTACAAAAAGATACCAACCAAACAATATAGCATTTGATTTCATTTCAAAACAAAAGTAAGTAGACTAAGCTAGGTCCTAAGATGACTATTCCTCGTCTAAGGAAAAAAATTCAATGATGGGACCAGAGGAAGTGGAAGGTGCGGTTTCTTTGCTCTGGGTTCTTGCAAAAGGTTCGGGGCGAGAGGTGGGGAAACCAGTGCTGGATCTAACAGTGGCACTGAAGGGGGGTCTGACAGAAGATGGTTGAGGCTGACTAGGGGAGGGTTTAGGCTGAGAGGAAGGAGGGGAAATCCAAGAGCCTAGGTCACCAATCTTCGCTTCAACTCTCTGTAGTGCATTGATGATGACATCTGCACTACCATGCTGAATAATAACTAGCTCTTCAACTCTTCTAGCAATCTTGGCAGCCTCCCCAGTCAATTGCTCAATCTCTCCAGAAGATCCATTATGCTCCTTTTCCAAAATTTTTAGCCTCTAAGATAGATTACTGATTTGTTGACTAAGCATGTCAATCTATTCCTCCGATGAAATTCTCTACTCGTTTAGACTTTGAGTGATCTGCAGTTTAAGATCAAAGAACATGTCTTCCATTTTCTTGAAAATCTGTTCCACAACCTGCTCCATGATACTCTCAGCTAAGAAACTAGGAAATACAGCAGGTGTGCGAGGTAAAATAGGATGATGCTCTCCAACTACTGAACCTGATGATGGTGCTGGTGCCGGTGATGATGGTGCAGCAGTAGGTGCAGGAGAGGATGGCCCGGCAGAGTCTGAAGGAGAGGATGATGATCCAGAAACATGAGGGTACACTCCTTCAATCTCTTTGACCCATACACCATTCTTCTTTCCAAATTTCATCCGATGAAGAGATTGAATGGTGTAGTAATCAATGTGAGTGAGTGACTTGGAATCTTCCCCATCCAAGTCAATGCCTGCATCAGTGAATAATAAAGTGAATACCATACCGTAAGGCAAGCGGGCTTTCCTTTTTGATCTGCCAGCGGCGCTCTTGATCTATTCAATCATCATAAATGGCAGGTTCATTGGAGTTCCTTCAACTAAGAGTACTATCATAGCTAAATCCCTTGAAGACATCCAGTCAAATCTTCCAATTCTTAGGAAGAAGATCCTACATAACATGCTGTGAAGAAGCTTTAGTTCTGCCGGCAGATGATTAGCATTATGAATGTCTAAATTTTCCACATCATCTTTGCTTAGAAGTTTTCTTAATCCTTCAAAATCATTTTCCAATTCAAGAGCCTGAATTCCAGCATATGGCATTTGCAAGAGATGCCCTAACCTACTTTGATCCAAGATAATCTCGGTTCCTTTTACTTCTGACTAAATGGAATTAGTACCAATTCTCAAATTTTCAAAATATTCTCTTACAAGTTAGGGATAAGTGGATATATCCAATGAACAAATTTTCTTCCAACCCTGCTGCTTAATCCAAGAACCAATATGAAAGTTTTCTTTGTCCAAAAACTCGAAACTAACCTTTCTACCAATGGTGACTGCTTGTGAAGCCATGGAAGGTCGATTTGGAGAAGCAGAGGGCGTTGAGCTCGTTATTCTCTTCTTCTTTGAGCGAACATTGGCTTGTTCCTCTATGCAGCGCTTCTTCGCGATTGACGTGCGAGTCGTTGGTGCCATTGCTCAGATCTCGCGGATTGGAGAGAGATGGAGAGGGAATGGGATTTTGGAAGGTTTTGGAAAGGAGCTGGGAAATGGTTGAGGTGGGACAGGCTTGGAATGGTGAATAGGATTTTAGGAAGGTCAGGCATTTTAAATAAAATAGCTGGGCCTCAATCGTCGAGTAGGCTTGAACCCTGTTTGGGTCAGCTCGACAGCAAGCTAGCTCGAAGGTATATTCGAGCCGGCCCGAGCCAACAGAAATTTTAATTTAATTCAATATAAACCCAAAAAAAATGAGGATTAACCCAACCAATATATGAGCAAAAATGACATTGAGGTTAATTTTTCATTTTTAAAAGATTACACATTCCTAACTCACCTCTAATTATATTAAATCTATCTTCATTCAAAGGTTTTGTGAAAATATCTGCTAATTGATTTTCTGTTGAAACAAATTCAAGTACAATGTCACTATTTTGAACATGATCTCTGATAAAGTGATGCCTAATTTCAATATATTTTATTCTAGAGTATTTAATAGGATTCTTAGTTAGATTGATAGCACTTGTGTTATCACATTTTAAAGAAATTTTATTTTGTTCAATGCCATAATTCTTAAGTTGCTTAATCTAAAGAAGTTGAGCACAACAACTTCTAACTATAACGAACTTAGTTTTGGTCGTGGACAATGCTACTGAATTTTGCATTTTACTGAACTAAAAGATTAAGTTTAACCCAAGGAATTGACATATACTGAGGTACTTTTTCTATCAATTCTACAACCTCCATAATCAGCATAAAAAATCCAATTAAATTAATTGAAGTTTGTTTAGAATACCATAATCCTAAGTTTTGTATTCCTCCCAAATATCTTAAGATTCTTTTAACAGCAATCATACGAGATTCCTTAGGATTAGACTGAAATCTAGTACATATGCAAACACTAAAGAGTATGTCAAGTCTACTAGCAGTTAAATATAGTAGTGAACCAATCATACCTCTATAAAATTTTTAATTAATACTCTTACCATGTTCATCTTTATCCAATTTGCATGATGGGCTCATGAGTGTGCCAATTGCCTTTGCATTCTCCATTCCAAACTTTTTTAGTACTCCTAGAGTATACTTGGTTTGGGAAAGAAAAATACCTTCCTTTATTTATTTGATTTGGTGCCCAAGGAAGAATGTTAGCTCCCTTATCATGCTTATTTCAAATTCATCCTGCATCAACTTAGCAAATTCTTGGCAAAGATTTTTATTAGTATAACCAAAGATAATGTCATCCACATATTTTTGAATAACAATCGGATCTGATTTCTTTCTTTTCAAAAATAATGTAGTGTCTACACTACCTCTAGCAAAGTTATTGTTGAGCAGAAATTTACTTAATCTATCATACCACGGTCTTGATGCTTGTTTTAAACCATACAATGCTTTATTAAGTTTGAAGACATTATTTTGAAAAGCATGATTTTCAAAATCTGGTGGTTGTTCTATAAAAACTTCTAAAATAAAATCATTTAGAAATTTTTTACGTCTATTTGATACAATTTAAAATCCACATAACAAGCAAAAGCAAGTAGCAATCTAATGGCTTCTAATCTAGCTACGGGTACATAAATTTCATCAAAATCTATTTCTTCTTCTTGATTATATCCTTAAGTAACCAATCTTGTTTTATTTCTTATTACATTACCATTTTCATCTAGTTTATTTTTGAATACCCATTTACTGCCAATAATTAGGTGATTAAGTGGTCTATCAACTAATGTTCAAACTTTGTTTCTTTCAAATTGATTTAATTCCTCTTGCATGGCAATTAATCAATTAGAATTATTTTCAGCTTCTTTAAAGTTTTAGATTCTATTTGAGAAACAAAAGCAAGATAATTATGATGTTCTTTAAAATTAGATCTAGTTCTTATACCTTGAGATGAATCACCAAGATCTTTAGGGTGATTATTAGCATACCTCCATTCTTTGGGCAGATCTTGATGTTTTTGGTTCATACCTTCTTGGATTTCTTCATAGTTATCGTTATTTGATTTTTCTTCTTCATTCTGATCAAATTTGTCCTTAAAGTTAAGTTTGTTTGCTCTTTTTTTAAGTTACCTGCATCATCATCAAAAGTATCTTCTTTTCTTGATGAAAGGTTGTTAGTCTTATCAAAAATAATATGAATAGACTCCTCAACAACTAAGATGCGTTTGTTAAAAACTCTATATGCTTTGCTTGATATGGAGTATCCAAGAAAGATACCCTCACCAGACTTAGCATCAAACTTTTTAAGTTTGTCTTTTTCATTATTCAAAATAAAACATTTACATCCAAATACATGAAAATAGTTAATATTAGGTTTTCTACCTTTTCAAAGCACATAGAGAGTTTTCTTAAGAATGGGACGAATTAAAACACAATTCAAAATATAGCAAGCTGTATTAATGGCTTCAGCCCAAAAATATTTTGAAAGATTTTCTTCACATAACATAGTTCTAGCCATTTCTTTCAATGTTCTATTCTTTCTCTCAACAACACCATTTTGTTGGGATGTTTTTGGAGCAGAAAAATTATGTTATATTCCATTCTTATTGTAAAAAAATTCAAAGTTTTGATTCTCAAATTCAGTACCATGGTCACTTTGGATTTTAATAATTATAGAGCTCTTTTCATATGAAACACTTTTATAGAATCTTGAAAAAGCAGAAAAAGCTTCATCTTTATGTGCCAAAAATAGAATCCAAGTAAAGCGAGAAAAATCATCTATGATCATAAGTTCATATTTCTTTCCTCCTAGGCTTGTAGTCCCTAGTAGGTCCGAAAAAGGTTCCATGTGAATTAATTCAAGAGGTCTAGTAGTTGAAACTATATCTTTGGATTTGAAACTCTTCCTAATTTGTTTACCAAATTGACATGCATCACAAATATAATCATTTTCAAAATTTAATTTCGGCAAACATTTAACTAAGTCTTTTGCAATCAATTTTGATAGAGTGTGCGTGCTTGCATGACTTAATCTATGATGCTATAGCCAAGTTTCTTTGATCTTAGTATCTTTAGCAATAAGACATTGGCCACTCTTCAAGGCTATCTCATTAAGATCAACCATGTAGATATTCTCACACCTATGTCCAATGAACTTGATACTATCATCAAAGGGACTAGTGACTATACATAAAGAAGATTCAAATATGACTTTGAAGCCTTTGTCACATAACTGACTTATGCTTAATAAATTATGCTTTAAGTTATTAACAAATAAAACATTTTCAATGAAAGTGAAGGGAGTGAGTTTGATTTTACCAATTTCAATAATTTTTTCTTTTCAATTGTCACCAAAGGTTACTATTCATCTTTTTTTTTTAAGGGTGATAAATTGTTCCTTGTCATCCGTCATGTGTCTTGAACAGCTATTGTCTACATACCAAGCTCTTTCATTTTTATCGGCTGCAAGACATTCTTGCAAAACAGTCAAGTGGTTGATTTAGATATCCAAGTCTTCTTGGATCCTTTAGGGTTAGTATTTATGGTTCCTTTTGGAACCTAAATTTTCTTAACTATATTTTCATCAGATTTTCTTAAGTTGCATGCATATGCTTTATGTCCTGCTCTACCATAACTGAAGCAAGTAATGTGTGAAGTGGAGTGTTGTGATGATGAGCTAGTGTAGAGATTCTTTAAGAATTTTTGTTTCTTATTAGGATTAAAACCTATTCCAACTTTATCATAGATTGCCTTTTGGTTGTTTAAGATCATTTTTAATTTTTCAAAACTGCACGTAAACATGTCAACCAAGGGTTTTAACATTTGAACTTCATTTTTTTAATGAGTTATTTTCTTCTATTAAGAGTTTATTTCTTTATAAGATTTTTTTCTTTATCTTTGGATAAGGTTTCAGTCTTTATTTTTAGGTTTTTATTTTTACTAGATATTTTTTGATATTCTTTCATTAAATCATGAAAAGCATCTTGTAATTTCTCAAAAGTAAAATTTGGAATGATTTCAGAGTTTACCTCATCCTTTTGTGCCATGAGATACAAGTTCACGACATTTTTACTTTCTTCATCAGAGCTAGATTCATTGCTGTCGCTCCAAGTAGTAATCATTATTTTTTTCTTGGTCTTCTTGAAATTTTTCTTTAAGTTAGGACAATCAGCCTTGAAGTGTCCAGGTTTTCTGCATTCAAAACACAATAGCTGGTCCCTTTCCTTTTCCTTATCTTTGCTTGATTCACCTTTAATTAAAGGCTTCTTCTTGAAACCTTTCTTTCTTATAAATTTCTTGAATTTTCTTATGATTAATGCTATATTCTTGTCTTCATCATCTTCATCAATTGATTCATCTTCCTCTTCATTAATTGTGGCAGATTTGAGGGTGATGGTTCTCTTCTTTTGTCCTTCATCTTCATTGTGCTGCCTCATTGTTAGTTCATGCATCATTAAGGATCCAATGAGTTCTTCCAGTGGCAGCTTATTCAAGTCCTTTGCCTCTTGTATTGCGGTGACCTTTGTTTTCCATGATTTTGGCAAAGATCTAAGAATTTTTGTTACCAAATCACTGTTAGAGTAGATTTTTTCAAGACTTTTCAAATCATTAGTTATATTAGTGAAGCGTGTGAACATTTCAGTGATTGATTCAGTGGATTCCATTTTGAAAAGCTCATATTGATGCACTAGCATGTTAATCTTTGATTCCTTGGTTTGTGCCTTCATGAGTAACTTCGAGTCTATTCCAAATTTCTTTTGCAGAATTGTATGTAGAAATTTGGTTAAATTCATTAGCATCTAAGACACAATATACGACATTCATAGCTTTAGCATTTAGCTGAATTGATTTCTTATCTTCATCACTCCAATCCTTTTCAGGTTTGAGTGTGCGAATGCTATTGACTATAATGGTGGGTATGCGCGGCCCATTGATTATGACACTTTACATATCATAATCAAGAGGTTGAATAAAGATCTTCATGCAAGCTTTCCAATATGTATAATTTGTGCCATTGAAAAGTGGTGGTCTATTAGTGGATTGCTCTTTGGCAAGTGAACCTCCCAATTATGTTGTCATGATTTTTATCTCTTGATTGTTAGATCAAAATTCTAGCTGAGAACCAAGCTTTGATATCACTTGTTGCCCAACTAGACAACCTAAGAGGGGAGGGTGAATTAGGTTATTAAAATTTTTAAACAAGCCTAAGCAATAGTGTGTAGTCCAAAAGTGAAAGTGTGCTGTGGATGAAGTTATTAAAGAACAGAGAATAAATGCAACAGAAGAGATGCGATGCACACATATAAACACAGCAGATTTATAATGGTTCGGTGCACCTTTAGCACCTACATCCACTCCCCAAGCGATCTCTTGAAAATTTTTACTATAATCACCTGATTACAGCATGTTTGTTTTCACTGGGCTCACAAACAAATCCAATTAGTTTTAACCCAGGTTAACCAATCAAAACTTTTACAAGCCTTATCCAAAGGCTCACCCAAACTAAATCAAGTTTGGTACAACTTTTAATCCTTCAAGTTTCAGCCCTTGCTGAGACTTTTACAACAAATTTGAAGAAGAAATAAATACAACAAAGAAAATCCTGTTTTGGTTGGATTGTTGTTGTTGTAGCTTTTTTTTTTGTGGATGCTTTGAATGTTGCCAATGAAAGCTCTCTTTTCTCTTTGAATGCGCTTAGAAAATTCAAGAAAGAATTGAATGGGAGTTGGTGAACTTTCTTGGAGGCTATTGAATGCTAAAAGTGTTCTCTCTCTTGTTCTCTCAATAAAACAGTGTTGAATAGTGTATTCCCCTTATATTCCTTGTTTTTCTTTTATCCTTTAATCATTTCTTTAAGTCTTAGATTGATTTGACCTTGATTCTAGTTGTTTATGACCGTTGGAGATCGAAAATAGTCGTTGGAAACTTTTTCTGGGCAAAGACAGGCTTCAGCAGAACTAGCCGTTGCATCTGTCAATCTTCGTCGAGTTGGCTTGATTCTAGCTTCGGATCGGCTTGATCAGCATTTCATCTCAAACCATCATTCTGTCCCACTAAGAGGGCTGGCTCGATTTTGTGTCGGACTGGTTCGAACAACTGACTTGAAAAATATTACTTCTGTCGATTTGAGAGAGCTGGTTCAAACTTGCTTCGGGCTGGCTCGAACAGCAGAGTTGAAAAATCACTTTTCTGTCGGTCTGAGACAGTCGGCTTGGTGATGTTTCGAGCTGGCTCGATTAGCAGATATCTGAAATACTTCTTTTACCACTCTGAGAGGGCCGGCTCAGATCCAAATCGAGTTGGCTCGACTGCATGCCAAGCCAAAGAAGCAAGGGCGTGGTGCCATGCTAGGGTTAGCTCGATTCAAGGATGGGTCAGCTCGGATTTTTTCATATGATCTTTCTTGTGCTGAAATGCTTCAAAAATTATTTCACTTGACCCAATGAATCTTTAATTAAATATAGAGTGTTTCAATGGCCTTTTTCTTCTATAAAAATAAACTTTGACATACTTGAAAAATGTTAGTATAAAATTATGCTCTAATGTTTTTGTAATCATCAAAATCATTTTTGGAGACAACATTGTGCTTAGGAATCCCATCTCAAATCTTGACAGTGGTTTCCAAGGATGGCTCCTTCTACTTCAATGTGAAACACACTGTTTTGATGTGGAGTCGCACCCTGGTGGTTGAGAATCATGCAGTAACCATATGTGATGACAGCCACATAAGTGCATTAGCAAATTCACCTGCAGCTGTGAACAATTTCCATGTGCATAACAACATCTAATCCTCCCCATGGTTCGCTAATCACTTGGATGCTCCATAGCGAATTAGAGCCTGCGGACTCTTTTTTTGACTCTTAGGTCTGAGTGATGCATACCCAGTACTGTTCATGACTGTATATGAAAACATAATCCATAATTTTGTTAAATTGATGTTACAACAATTACATACAAATAGCTTTGAAAGCATACATGGTTCCAACATATGACCGGCTGGAGACTTACGTAATAAACCCAAGGAGTTATAAGTGTGTTTATTATATTTGTGGACTATTGCAGTCAGTTCCACAAATCATCCATGATTGCTACTTTCTTGCATGCCCCCCTTTTCTCCCTCACTGAGTTACATGGATTTGAATGATTACTTGCTCTGTCTCCTTCCTTGCATCATCCATAAAACACTGCCACTAATACAACAAAGTTTATTTAAATGATTTTTACAGAAAGGCTGATGCACTTTTTCTGTCAGGTAGATAAGTTATGGTCTAATTTATTTACGATCCACTTTATCTCACCGTTTACTATTAAGTGTATGAATGTCTGGGGGTCAAAGCACTGCACTTGATGCATGATATGCTGATTGAATACTTTGACATTGATGTTTGTATTATGAGCACTGTTGTCTATAATCCTAAGGAGTTTCAGTAAATGCAATGGCCCGCATGTCACCTGTAACTTTGATGACTTATTTATAAAAGACTTCCCCTTCTCTTTATATGCAATATTTGGCTACAGAATCAGAAGTTAATAAGTATATATTCATGAAGATGTGTAAAGATTCTCTATGTATTGATGAAAAGTCATTCCCATCCTGTAATCATGTTCTAGTGGTCCTGGGGAAGTTTGTCAGTAAATTTATGCAAAATCATTTACATAATTTTTGATGCCCTTATCTTAATGCAATCTGGTATTCCTTTTTATTTTTCATTTCATTTAAAGTTTATTTTTTAATATTTTACTGTATACTCTAACTTTAACCATTAGTGCTGAGCATAACCTACATAATGAGTTTGTGGTTAACCGTATTTGAAATTCAAGTGCCCCTATACAAGCTGTAAGGACATGCTGATGATAATATTGAGTTGCCCATTCCGGAGAAGTGTTAGTTTGTTACCTCTTGTGGGTGCATGACTAGTTTTAGTTCTGCAGAAATGGTGAATGATAAGCAGCCAAATGATGACAAAGAGATGGGTTCATCACCAAGAGGACAGAAACGGAAGCGAACATCACGGGAAGGAGCAGGAGACACCAAAAAACTGATTGAAGTGTTGGACAGAAACAGCAAGATGCTGACAACCCAACTCGAAGCTCAAAACATCAACTGTCAATTGGATAGAGACCAAAGGAAGGACCAAGCCAATAGTCTGCTTGGTGTTCTTAACAAACTTGCTGATGCGCTTGGAAGAATCGCAGATAAACTATAGATAGACCCAGGAATGAGGATGCAACGAGGTGACTAGAAGATAATGTATGGATAGATGAAGCCATAACTCATAAATTTTTGAAGGGTTTGATAGCAATGATTTTTTTCAATCTTCACAAAGTAACTAAGCAGATAGCAGTTTATAGGGAGAAAATAGAGTTTGACAGCAGCACCCATTTTTCTCAATTGATTTTAGATTGCATAGTCTTGGTAGTGCTAGGGATTGGTGGTGAATAAGTTTAGGTTACATTGGATAATATGTAAGCTGGGATTTGTAGAGAGATTGGAAACATTTTTCATTCGTTAATAAAGGTTTTTTTTGTTTTAATATTCTGCGGTTAGTTGATTAGCTTGTATTTTCTTTCCTTTTTTTAATTGTGGTTTATTTTGTACAAGATTTCTCTTTTTCTTTTTTTTTTGGTTAGCGTGCAAGTTTCTTCATGGAAAACAATGTCTTTTGGTTTTGGGACTCTATTCTTAGGGGCCAACTTATGCTTCTTGGAGAGTGCACCCTCCTGCAGCTAGGCCTCCTTCCACAGCTCTTTCTTTCAAGCTTTTAAGCTCTGAAGGCTTAGGCTACATGGACTTGCGGTGATCACCCAAAAGTGCTAAACTCTGCTAAAATCTTACAGGTTCGTCAACGTATTCAAGCAATGTGAAATTCATCTTTAGCTTCTTTTTGGATTTCATTTTTTTGTTGCCTTGCCTCAGCCTTGCTCGTGTACATCTGTGTCAGCATGACTGCTTGTGAAACTGTTGGTCCAGGATATTTGGCTAATTAATAAATTATGGTAGGTGAACTTTAAATCATTCAAGAACTTTTGCGGCATAAGGGAAATGTGCACCAACTTTAACCAGTATTAAAACAAGGACATTGCGGCAAGTCAGATTATCTTGTTCGGATACCACCTAGTGCAAGATGACATTAATTTCTTTGAAGATGACAGAAAAATATTTAATTTCTGAGTACTTTTGGCTTTTGTCATGATGAAACTATGGCTGGTAAAGACATTAGATTTGGCAATAATATCATTTTTTTGAGTTGAAATTGTAACTTGTTTCTTACGGAAGACTGTGCCTTGTCTCCAGACCTTTAAAATTGTGAAGAACCTAATGAGGACGGTTTTATCTAGCTCCGGAAGAGATCCATGATAAAACAATTAAACCTCAGTCAAGTTCTTAATACTATCTTGTTTTCACCAAGATAGTTATATGTAGGATTCCAGATGCATGGTGTCTCTTCGAATCTAGTACTTCACATTCAAATCATAAATTGTATGGCGCCCGGTCCCCAGGACAACCAAAACTTGATTGAAGTAAGGTGCTTTGGAGTTTTCTTTCTTGCATATCCTTTTTCCACCATGTAGAAAATTTGTCATGCCATGGTAAAAAGAAGTTGAAAATATTTATACTAGTTAACCATCAGACAGTCCATGGGTGTCTTGGGGATGTATAGATTATGATCAATTTAGATAACTGATGCTTGGGTAGAGATGTACTGCATGCATCTTGAAGATCACAGAGTTTTCATGAGTATGCTAATTTTAGATAGGCTCATCCTTCCCTCACAAATATGTTAATTGGTTTAAAACAAACTAACTAGTAATATAATTTTGTTTCACGGTGTGTGTTGTGACGGGTAGCGTTTCATTTCTATTTGAAAAATTGCAATGATATTCCTTAAATTTTTCATGATTTTACATTTATATCATAAAACCTCTAATTTTAATATATCCCAGATGTCCATCCGATCTTTAATGCTGTTAAAATACGAGTGAAATGATTAATTTACCCCCGAGGTTATTAGCGGAACGATATAAAATTTGAAAAAAAATTAGTCAGCCAAGCACCAGATTAGTCCCTCTCACTTCCTCCGTTCCACCAGCCACCCGACTTTTTGGAATTTAACGAATAAGCCCCATAACGAGACCATGATATTTTGGGCTTTAAATGAGACTTCTAGCAACAGAATTAGGAAAAACAGTTGATGAGGATGGTGGTCTTCCATTGGTGCTCTTAATGTTTATTATCCCTCCATCCTCAATGGAGGCCTCTCGGCATCTTCGTGCCAGTTGGGATTGGATAGAATCTCCAAAAGAATTTCCTCTCTCTCTGTTTTTTTTTTTTTCCCCCAAGAACTAGAACGAAAGAATGGAAGAATCTCGCCCTTCCCCCTAAACTAAAACAAGATCAGATTGCCTTCTTGAAAGGAAACAAAATAATGCAAGAAACAAAGTATCAAAAGCTATGTAATATGCTAAAAAGTATGGGTGAAAATGGTGTGGAATTGCAGCGGAATCATGGTAGTGCAGCTTAGAGCATAAGAACTGAGGAAAAGGGAGCGAGCACATGGAATGAGAAAGCTTCCGATGTGAACTCTCACAGAAAAACAGTTTCCGCATCCCATCAGCATGCTAAGGGCGTGGGCATGTATGTTTGGAGATGACATATAAGCTGTTTAATTATAACACACATGATAAAGCCTAATATCAAGTTAAAACAGGTTTTCTGAAAGTGGCCAAATGACAATTCGTCAAAAGTCATTGTTTAGGTCTCTTATTAACCTGGTAGAACATGACAACCAGAAAGTTCAGTTAGTGACTAATTTTGTGAGAAACGTGCGATGGCTGGATGGACTAAATTCAGCACATGCGTCTCTGCTTTACTAATGAATGCAATTTTTCTTTCTTATGAAGCATTCAATTTTTCTTTCTTATGAAGCATTGAGTCATTGACACTCACAACAGACTCAGACATCCTTCACAACTTTGGATACCCATGTATGAGTCTCTTCACAACTTTGGATACCCCTGTATCTACAGCTACATGCCTGCAATCTGATACCCCGCATATCAGAAGCCAACACAACAATAATGTCGACCTTCGACTTAGCCAACTTGGCTCTGATACCAACTGTCACGGGGTGAATGTTTTCTGACCCAAACATCCGTGCGGTGCCTCAATATACCACACACCAAGGCTAGCCCTTCTGAGTCCTCCCCTCGGATATACCATTAAGCACGCAGCAGTCCAGCCACATAAGTCAAGCGTAATTCTCTATGTGTCTCTTTGTCATCACCTTACGCCTGCGCACTGAAATGTTTTTTCTGTTGGAACTTCTTCCTCGGAACTCCTCCAAAGGAAAAGGTTTTTGTAACCGCTGTAATTGACTAAATAACTTACGATTGGTCATCTGCAAGGAAAGATATCCACAAGAGCTCTTTAAAAAAAAAATAAAATAAAAAAATAGAAGTCATAAGCAGAAGAATAAGTAGAAGAGGAATAATGAAATTCAATTAACTCCACCAAGAAGACTGAAATAAAAAGAGATAGCTTTCGGATAATAAGAATGATAGCTTATCCATATATTTCATGACAAGTCCCATACAACATATCCTCAAGAATTAACAGATATAAACGTCCATGCATCATTCCCAATAAAAATAAATTTTAAATTTTAGGAGACGTGAAAAGAAAGGAGAAATTACTCAACATATGCCATGGGTGCAGCAACTGGTTTTCAGAGGAAACTTCTTCCACGTAATAAAAGGATCTACATGACCAAAAAAAAAATTAGAAAAGAAGTTCAAATCTCTTCTAGAGAAGGTCATTTGCTGCCACGTGAAGCAAGAAACAAAGTAGTATAAAAAGCTAAAATCTCGCTGAATACCAAATCTCTTCAAGGATGGAGAAGTCCATCTAGTGGCATGGCACAGGGGATCTGAAAATAGGATGTGGCTACAAAATGGAACATTCGAAAGATCAACTGCAACTTGAATGCATGGCATGACCACCTGGCACAAGTAGCTTGACTTGAAGCAGAGATGCAACAAACTATGGATTTTCACTCACTTATTTTCTTCTTGCTGCACTTTGAGTGATTGCAGATCTAGATCCTCTCCCAGCACTCCCTCCTCCTCTCTCTCTATCTACACCACGCCCAACTAGGTCAGGCAGAACCCAACCAATGGAAAGAAAGAAAAAAAGAATGGGGAGGAGTCGTGTGATTGCCACATGATCTCCTTCACGCCAAAAACACCAACCCCTCTCCCTAATCTAGACGTGAAGGGTATTTATAGAATAATGTCTGAAAGTTATGTCACGTGATAATCATATATTCACGGATCCTAACAGAAATGGATGGCTAAGGCACATTGCAACCAAATCTTAATTGAAAAAATTAGAAGTTTTAGGGTGTAACTATAAATTACAAAATGTTGAAGGGGTGCCATTGTATTTTTTTTATATTTTATGATCTAAATCCATCTCCGGCCTTCACAATTACCTTATGAAATTTTTCCCTATTCTTAATAATTTCTCTATATTTATTTTTATTATAATTATTTGTTTACGTGACTTAGCAGTAACGGTCTGGGTATGCTACAAAAAGGCATCATGTAAAACTGAAAATGTTCCATTTTAATTTTAACTAAATCAGAGAGAGCCATTTGCTGATTACTAGCATCAATCAAGCAACCCAATCAAATGTTGAATTAGATATGTATATAGATTGCGTATCTTCATCTTGTTCAATTGAAAATTATTCAATAATATCATGTCTCAATTAAATCTTCCACATTACACTTTTAGCATTGCTGGAATTGATGGACTGCAATCATATAACCCTTTTGATTTAAATCATATTCAATGAATATAATGTTGGGGTTCACGGATTTCAGCATACAGAAATTTTTTTCATCGTATGAAAAGTATAGCGGAAAGTATAGATTAAAATTTTAATCTAATGTATGCCCTAGATCTAATCTAGCATTACCTATAAAGGATCTAATATGTATGTTAAATATGGATCAATTAATCTAAAAACTGATTTAAAGAGTGATTAAAAACATACCTAGATGAAGAATCAAATACAAGCTAGATCTTGAAACTTTTCAGGTTCGTTTGAAGCCATGCACATGCTTGGCCTATATGGGTATCCACATAGGATTGAATCAAGCTCAAAGCCTTTGCAATCACCAAGGTCTAGCCTCTTTCAAATCTGCTCCATTCAAATAAATCTTGATGTAGAAAAAGACAGCACGAACATCTTCGCACAGGACCTCAAAGAACAAGCTAGCAAAGAATCATTTCTCTTCCTTTTTTTCTTTCTTTTTTTTTTTCTAATTTTTCTCTTATTTTTCTATGATTTTTCTCTCTTTTAGGCATGAAAATACTAAAGGAATAATGCTTGGGGGCATCCAAGAGGTGGGGTGCCACTTAAATAGCCAAAGGGGGCAGTCTAATAAGGAATACATGCATGCCAAAGAGGAGTCCTACTCTTCTAATTTTTATATTAAAAAAGAATTAAATTTGATAATAATATTTTTAATTTGATTCTCAATCCGATAAGATCAAATTAATACTAAAAAGAGAAAGAAAAATAGAATTCTAATAGGATAGGGTGCCAACTATTGGTGCTCCTCTCATTCTCACGCACATAAAGAAGTGGGCATCGGCCCCTCTCAATTTTTGCACCAAAAAGGAGGGAGAGTTCTAGTCAAATGGATCTCTCCATCTTAATCTGATTAGGTTAGGTCTCTTTTAAATTTAGGTTCAAACCGAATCTAATTTGGAGCCAAAATGAGCCCAATTTGAGCTAAACTTGAAATCTAGTCAGGCTAAATTTTTGATCCAAGTTCTATTTGGATTAGAATAACCCATTCAACTCAAATTAGGTCTAAACTAATTTAAATTTAATTTAATTTAATTTAATCAGATTTTAAATTCAAACTTAATATTATCAAAAATAATTATAAGATTTGCAATTAGGTCTAAACTTGCTAATACTTAGCAAAATTTCTACTTGTAACTTTTATCGATTGATCCGATTTATCAATCAAATTGATAATTGGATCTTAATCCAATCAATTAACTTGATCAAATCCTTTTGTATATAATTTCATAGGTTATATTCCGTTTGATAGTAAGACTTACAATGATCTCTATCAAAGTAACATCGAAAATTCTTTTCGATCAATCAATTAACTTGATCAATTTCTTTTGTGTGATTCCATAGGTTCTATTATGTTTGATAGTAAGACTTATAATGATCTCTATCAAAGTAACATCGAAAACTCTTTTTAATGGGTTGGAATAATTCTAACTCAACTCTAGAAGGATCGCTGATCTGAAAATAATCCTAATAAATTCTCACAATCCACTAGTGAATCCTAGTAGCATGTAGTGGCAATCTAGTAGAAAAGAAAGATTAGAATCTCTAAGTGTAGTTATCATTGATCGAGTTCTTCTATCGAAAGTTTCGATATGATGCAAGTCATGAAAACTCATCAAATCCTAAGCATCCATCATATGCTAGACTTAATTAGCTTGAGCCCAATCATGAATTCTTATGGAAACTCCTTTCTAATATCACGTTATTGTAGCCACAGACTTAAGAACTCAGCCTCTTAGATCATATAGAATTATTCCTTAACTACTAAGGTCGATAGATCCTCTATAAGAGGATATCCTATTCTTACAGCAAACCTATTATAGCCAATGAATACCGTAAGGCTCCGAATGGCTAGAGACAATATTTATGTGTTGTTAAACTATAGTAATCCTACTATGAGCAGTTGAGACACCGCAGATCTAAGAACTATTCATATAACTACCGCATCGAGATAGTCACTGACGAGAGAGTAGACATTTCAAGTGATTTCTCGTTGTTGATCACGCTCAGTACCATTGTTCTCTAATAATCATTTGTACTCTTGCTCTAGTATTCCTATAATATAAACTCGAGACTCATCTACTCTAAAAGAAAATGATCCATACATTGATCTTGTTGGATCAATCACTGTCTTCATAATGTTCTAATGATCGGGAGCAGTTTAGGAGTTAATTTATATTAACATATATCTCAAATTTTTAACTTTTGAGAATATATATCATTATCCATTAATTTCTTAGATGATTCACAGATATATTACACATGAATAGATAAAAAAATATTTATTTTATTAATTTAATAAATTAAGTATAAAAATATGATTTAAAAAAATATAATATGTCAGCCAATATTTTGCTTTCTAGGTCATATATATATATATAACATATAACATGTGGAGTCTGAGGAGAGAGTCCATTTGGAGCATTGAGGGCAAATAAGGAAAACACTGGTAGCCAAATACTTGGAAAAAGAGTAGTCAGGTGCTTGATGGAAGACTTTCTTGATTTGTGATTGGTCATTAATGTTAGCTCTTGTAATATGATTTATAATGAATACAATTGTATTGATTGCTTCCACTAAAATTGAAAAGGCATGCTAGCATGGGGGGCATGATTCTTGCCATTTTATATATGATGATGTTTCTATTCAGCTGTATCATTTTGTTGTGGTATGTTTGGACATGAAACATGATGACAAATCTTGGAAGCTTAGAGCAAATATCTAAAATGATGGGTTGATATATCACAAACCCCATCCGTTTATAAATATTTTACCTAGGTATTAAACAAATTGCCCCAAAAAATTTTAAATGTGCCAAAGTGAAAAATGCTTCTGATTTATTTTTTATTGGGAAAAGCAAAGAAAAATAACTATCTCAACAAAGATGATAAAATAATGAAAAATCAAAAAAAATGACATTTTACAAGATATCTGCACATTTGAATGTATCAAAAATACATGTTTAGATAACTGAGAATCAAAAGAATCAAACGATAGCTTATGGGATTTCCTAGTAAGACATTTATTGCAAGGACAAACAAAAGGAGAATAGAATAAAATAGGATCATGATGATTAAATGACTTATCCAAGATGCAAGAATTTAAATGACCTAGTCTCTAATGCTACTGATTTATGGCAATATGATATGCCACCAAACCATAGGGAAATCAAACCTTGATGGCATATTTTGGAAGTTAGCCATCACCAAGAAGGTTAAGATCTTCATCTAACTCTACTATAATCAGAAAAAAAAAAAAAAAAACTCATAGCCCACATACTGATAAAGAGAGAAATTTTGATTCCAGATGGATGTCCCCTTAGTGGTTTTCATGTTGAAACCATGGACCACCTAATGATGGGATGCTGTTACTCCCAAGCAGTTTGGAGACTATTGTTCCAAAAGCTACAAATTTAGAACTTACCAAACAACCTATATGAATTATAGAATTACTAGAAAACAATCCTAAGGAAGGAGTTGACAATGGCAATAAACTCAATACGTTTAATGGGGTGCTGGGGCATATGAAAAGAATGCAACGAAATGTTTGATTCGAAGCATACTTTCACAAAAAGATGGTTAAACAGATGGTGTACCTCTTTAAGTATTGGACATCTTTATTCTAGAATGGAGCATTCACCAAGTCAGCATTAGTTCTAGATATATATTAGGGTCCTAGATAATTATTTGAAGGCACAAGTCGGGAGGATGAGTCTGAAAATGAAATTTTGGAGCAAATAATTATTGGAAAAGTTGCTGTGAAGAAAAAGCAGGTGCAACGAAGAAGTTGGTGATGGTTACAATATGGAACACAAAGAAGAGAGATGCATGAAGTGAGTTGTGATGGCCTGATCCAATTGGACTAGTCCATTAGAAAAATTGGTCCAAAACCCCATCCAAAAAAAAGAAACAGGCAAAAAAAAAAAAAAAAAAAGGAAGAATGAAGAAGACTCCTAAAATGAGTCTTTGTTCCCCTCTCTTCCGATGAGTCCAAGTGGGAAATGGACTCCTAAGGCTGTCAAACTCGGACCAGACCTAGGGAACTCTTTGCAAATAGGCCCCACGTCCCCTTATGGTCCTCCATCAGTGAACATCAAGACCCTTTCTTCTCTCTTTTCTCCTGTTGAAGCTGCAGGCTCTAATTCTTGCACTCACCAAAAATAAAAGAAGAGACACCGTCGGAGTCGAGGTAAGGCTCCAATCTCACCTCTTCTCCTTCTTCCCCATCTTCTCTTGGCTTTGGCATCACCGCCAGCCATTGGCTTGGTTGAAAATCATTCAAGTTTCACTTCTATTTTTTGGCCATGATTTCTTTCTTTACCGGCTGCCAATGCAACTGCCACTTGACATCGGATCTTCGGCTAAGTACCTCAGCTTCCCCAAGACCCTCCATGACAAGATCATGGCTGCTGGTGAATGGCCATCGAAGAAAATCTAAGAAAATCCTTGGATCACCTATTTTTGGATATTTTCTTAGGATTTTATTGTTGGCTGATATTCGCTGCCAATTGTCCCTTATTCCATCACTATCAGCTGCTTGCTACCATCATCTATCATCAATCCTCTAGTGATTAGCCACCACCCCTTTTCCATCCCCTCTTCTACCAAAGAAAGAAAGAAGAAGAAGAAGAAGAAGAAGAAGAAGAAGAAGAAGAGAAGAAAAGAAAAGAAAAGAAAGAAAAAAGAAAAGAGAGAGAAGAGTTCTCTCTCCTTCTCTATTATGTCTCTCTCTACTCTCTCTCTTTCTCCCTATGTTTGATCCACAGACTCCACTATGAACTTCAGATGATCTTTTCAAAGACATCCAAAATCGCTTTGATATCCATGTAATATATCGGATCCAGCACGACCCATGCTAGATATTCATAGATCTAATTAACGTTAACCCCCATTGAGTCAACCTACTATGTCCCTTAATGATCTCAATCTTGATTTCCTCTTTTAAGGGATATGAAGATTCTCTCTCCACTTTCTCTCTCCTCACCTATTTTCTCTCTCTAAGAAGATCTAGGAATTTTAGTATCAAGGCATGTTCCTCCTTTAGGGACCCATGTTGACTCCAATAAGATGATCTGAAGTTGCTTTGATATTCATGCCATACATCAACCCCATCTAACCATATCAAGTATCTTTGAAATCTACTATTGATGAACCATATTGATTGATCTTGGCTTTAATCTAGTTGTACTTTACGATTTCTTGATCAAGTTGCTTAGATCTGATCCTCGATTAGGAGATCTTGAACTACCTCGGTGCCTAGATAGCCTATCAGACCGACCATCTGATCAACAATTTTTTTTTTTATGATTTAATTCTATTGAATTTATCGAATTGAAATTGATCATATTTTTGATATTTTAAATAAGATTAGCTGATTTGTCTAGTGAAGTTTAAAGATTTAGGACGAACAAGATAAGTGAATCTTACGCTCATTTATTTTCAAATTATCATATTTTTTATGTAAATAAATTATTATTGATGTAATTATATTTTTTATAAAATAAAGATCAGCATATGAGATATGAAAAAGTATGTTTTATTATGACCATTAATTCCATAAATATGTTTTATAAAAATAACATATTTATGAAGTATAAATTTTATTATTTTTCTTTCTATATATATATTTTAAGAAAAAAATATAAAAATTTTAAAGGCTCTCAGATAACTATAAATAAATTTTTAAAATTAAAAATATCGACATTCGAAGCTAGCATCCATAAGAAACATAGTCTTGCCATTAGGTACAAAGTTAGCATATGAAACAAGAATTCTATCGATTAAGAAACATAGCCCTATCATGGATATAAAGTAACTTTAGCATAAATATCTATGAGCAATATTTTAAAATATAACATGAATACATGACAAGAATGATTTATGAATCATATTTATCAAATATTCATAATTTATGCATGCATAACTAATTTATGACTTATTTTATTATATATTCTATAAAATATTTATAATATTCATTATTTTTTAAATATTATATTATCATGATAAAAATTTATACTTGATTCGATAAGAAAGCATAGATTTTACTTACTAAGCTAGTATAGCTCATATATATATATATATTATAAATAAATAAGGTTAGGATCGATGAAGGATTTAGGCTTGGGGGTTTGCATAGAAAGCTTGAAAATTTTATAAATAAAATTTAGTTTATTTAATAATCATGGACTTGTAATTAACTATTTATAAATTTTGAGACATAAGTTTGGTATTTATTTTTATATTTTAGATGCTATGAACCAATTTTGATTTAATTACTTGATGAATAATAGAATTGAACCTTTTATTATATTTTATTTATGATGGATTTGAATTGATTATAATTGATAGGCTTCATGTTATCAAGGGTTGCACACCTTAGTAGCATGGCTGTGCTCTGTCCTGGATTTGGAGCATGATATTTTATGGTATCGGAGCAATAGATTTGATCATAAGTAGAACTTAAGCTTAGGATTATGATTTATAGGATTGGGCAAACAAAAAGTATAGAAGAATTGATCTAGATTAAAATTGTATAATAGAAAAGATATAAAGATTGGATTTTGAATTAATAGGTATTGTGATAAAATTTATGCATAAGTAGCATATGATGTATATAACATAACTGATGAGTTATGTCTTAGATTTCAATAAGTAGGTGACCTAATTTTTAGATATATTAACCTTTGAATATGGGATGTTATACTGATAGGTCATGTTGTATTGTGTATACTTGTTCCATTATTGTTTAGATGATTTTGGAAATTCTAAACTCAATATAACTAAAGATCTTGATGATTTTTGATGTTGATTGTTTGATCATTACAATTTTGGAAAAGAAGTTATTTAGGATGTGGTCTAAAAAAAAGAATTGCATCGTACAGAGAGAAATATTTTTCGAATGTTGAACCTATAAAAGAATTATATATGATACTGGCATGTAAATAGAAAATATATTTGGTTCTATTAGTGAATTAAATTTTATTGTGAGAGCATGACATACATATTTTGGTGAAATCTTTAATAATTTGTATTACTATCTATGAATTAGACTACTTTATCTTCCATTTGTTTGTTCAGGATAGTGAGGTGTATTAATTATTTTAAGTCAAAGTTTAGGTTTCTGAGCCAATCTAAGATATCTTGCTATTGTCATTTTCTTTTTTGAAGACTTAAATGAGTTTTAACATATAAAGGGAAAGATTTCATATCAATTTATTGATGGACCTTAAGGGTTGCGATGAAGGAATCTCTAGGAGAAATAACCATGTTGATTCTATTCATAGGGATATTGACTTGAGATCTTCTAGTTTGTGAGAGTTGAAGTTAATCCTTTTATAAAGAAATATTAGCTGTAGCTATCTAATTGATTGTCAAGTAAATCTAGGATTAACTTACTCTAATTAGTTTTAGATTTATGAGATTTTAGATGAGTCACGGAGCTTATGCAAGGGCTTCAAATATGGAGATGGATCAAAATTTAATCTTAATGTGATATGCTAGAGGCATAATAAGGAATAGAGAAACTTAAAAGTTTTGCTTAAAATCTATCAAAAATTTTAAAAATTGGATCTTTTGAGATTCTGATGCAAAATAGTATTCTTGCCAGAATTCATCTAATAGCCTTGGAGGATTCGGTGGGTTCAAATCATAGCACGCAATAGAAGTATGATGGTTGAATTATATTAAAATTAGTTAAAAATACTAATTCTAGTATAATAAGTGTTATGAATGAAGACTTGATTTTTAGTAAAAGAGATCGTCATTAACAAATGAAAGGACAAATTTTTTGGGCTCATCTAGAAGTTGCAGTACTATCTTTGATAATTGATTTTTTTATTATTAGTATTGGTCAGAAGAATTTTGAGCATCTTAAGTTTAAGGTTAGTGGATCGATATTCTTTAGTATAGTTTGGATGTAGAATATTTTGGATATAGATATCCTTTTTTTAGCTTTGATATTATTACTTTATTTGTTTGAATAGATTTAATCAAAAATTTTCTATAATAAGAGTTTAATTATTATATTATATAAAAAGTTAAAAGAATAAAGAGGATTGTAGATTATGGTGAGCATCTAATACTCCAGACTCTTCTAATTTTATTAAGAATAGGTAGGGTTGTTTATAATTTTCATATAAATTAATGAAGAGCAAAAAATTACATGGATAAGAAATTAGGATATTCGTTATCTTGTAGATAGAAAGGTGACATGAGGTTTGAGAGGCACGACAAGCTAAGTCCGTGCTATGTTGGGCCTTTTGAAGTCTTAGGCAGAGTAGAAGACGTTTTTTAAGAACTAGTCTTGCCATTAAAATTATCTAAAGTATATAATGTCTTTCATATTTTCCAGAAAGTTTGTTCCCGATCTGAATAATATGGTATAGTATGAGCTGTTGCAAGTTCATAAAAGCTTAACTTATGAAAAGGTTTTTAATCCAAATTATTCATCAAAAATAGCAAGTCTTAAGATGGCGCGTAATTCAATATATGAAGATCTAGTAGAGTAATCATGAAGAGAGAGAGGCTATTTGGAAACTTGAAGATGAGATGAAGATAAAGTATCCTCACTTATTTGAAAATGAAGGTACGTCAAGTTTCGAAGATGAAAAATTCATTTTAAGGGGGTAGAATGTGATGGCCTGGTCTAATTGGACTAGTCCATTAAAAAAATTGGCCTAAAACCCCAATCAAAAGAAAGAAATGGGAAAAAAAAAAAGAAGAACAAAGAAGACTCTTGAAACAAGTATTCTTCCTCCTCTCTTTCGATGAGTCCAAGTGGGAAATAGACTCCTAAGGCCATCGAACTTGGACGGAACCTAGGAAACTCTCTACAAATAGGCCCCACATCCCCTCATGGCACTCCACCGGTGAACATCGAGATCCTTTCTTCTCTTTTTTCTCCTGTTGAAGTTGTGGGCTCCCATTCTTGCGCTCACTAGAAATTGAAGAAGAGACACCATCAAAGCCAAGGTAAGGCTCCAATCTCATCTCTTCTCCTTCTTCCCCATCTTCTCTTAGCCTTGGGCATTGCTGCTGGTCACCGACTTTGCTAGGAATCATTCAAGTTCTACTTCCTCTATTTTATGACCATATTTCATCCTTTTCTAGATATCGATGTTGCTGCCACTTGAAATTAGACCCTCAACTAAGCATCTTAGCTTTCCCATGATCCTCTAGGGCAAGATCATGGCTGCCAGTGAATGACATCAAAGAAAATCTAAGAAAAATCTTGGCTCCCCTATTTTTGAGTACTTTCCCAAGATTTTCTTGTCAGACGATACTCACCACCCCATTCGGCCAAAGGAAGAAAAGAAGAAGAAGAAAAGAAAAGAAAAAAAAAAGAAAAGAGAGAGGAGTTCTCTCTCTTGTCTCTCTCCTTCTCTTTTATGTCTCCCTCTACTCTCTCTTTCTCCCTCTATCTAATCTATAGACTTCACTATAAACTTGAGATGATCTTTTCAAAGACACTCAAAATTGCTTTGATATCCATGCTATATGTCGGATTCTAGTCCAACCCTTGCCAGATATTCATAGAATTTGATTAATGTTAACCCCTATTGAGTCAACCTATTATGACCCTTAATAATCTTAATCATGATTTTCTCTTTTCAAGGATATGAAGATTCTCTCTACTTTCTCTCTTTAAGAAGATATAGAGAGTCCAGTATTGAGCCATGTTTTTCTCTTTTAGGGATCTATGTTGACTCTAACAAGATGATCCGAAGTTGCTTTAATATTCATACCATACGTCATCCCCATCTAGTCATATCGAGTATCTTTGAAATCTACTATTGATAAATCATGTTGATCGATCTCGACTTTGATCTAGTTATGCTTCAAGGTTCTTTGATCAAGTCACTTAGATTTGACTCTCGACTAGGAGATTCTAAACTATCTCAATGCCCAGATAGCCTATCAAACCAACCATTAATTCGATCAATAGTCCTCTTATGATTTAATTCTATTGAATTCATGAAATAGAAATTAATCATATTTTTGATATTTTAAATAGGATTAGCTGATTCATCTAGCAAAGTTTAAAGATTTAGGACGAACAAGATAAGTGGATCTTATGCTCATTTATTTTTAAATTATCATGTTTTTCATACAAATAAATTATTATTGATGAAATCATATTTTTTATAAAATAAGGATCAATATATAAGATATGAAAAAGCATGTTTTATTACGACCATTGATTCCATGAATATTTTTTATGAAAAATGATATGTTTATAAAGCATCAATTTTATTATTTTTTCATCTATGTATATGTATATTTTAAAAAAAAGATATAAAGATTTCAAAGACTCTCAGATAGCTATGAATGAATTTCTAAAATTAAAAAAATTAACACTTAGAGCTAGCATCCATAAGAAATATGACATCGCCAATAGGTACAAAATTGGCATATGAAATAAAATTTTGTTGATTAAAAAATATGATCCTATCATGAGTACAAGTGATTTTAGCATAAATATCTGTGAGCAATATTTTGAAATATGACATGAACATATGACAAGAATGATTTATGAATCATGTTTATGAAATATTCATGATTTATGCATGCATGATTGGTTTATGACTTTTTTTATCATATATTCTATAAAATATTTTATTTTATAATATTTATTATTTTCTAAATATTATATTATTATAGAAAAACTTATGTTTGATCGAGTAAGAAAGTATAAATTTTATTTATTGAGCTAATGTAGCTCATACCTTTTTTATTTATTATTTTTTTTATAGAGGAATAAGATTAAGCCCGACGAAGGATTCAGTCTTGGAAGTCTACATAGTAAACTTGAAAATTTTATAAATAAAATTTAGTTTATTTAATAATCATGGACTTATAATTAACTATTTATAAATTTTGAGATATGGATTTAGTATTTATTTTTGGATTTTAGGCACTCTGGATAAATCTTGATTTCATTACTTGATGAATAATAGAATTAAACCTCTTATTATATTTTATTTATGATGGATTTGAATTGATTATGATTGATAGGCTTTAAGTTATTAAGGGTTGCATCCCTTTGTAGCATGGCTATATTATATCCTAGATTTGGAAAGTGACACGAACTCTATGTCTTGAATCAATGCATGGTGCTGTAGCTACATACAAAATTTTAGGGGAGTTGGTTAGCCCTACATATTTAAATTATAATTGAATATGTCCAGCTATATGGCATTCTAAAAAAACTATGTGTCCAACATTGAAAAACTCCCTTACGGGCCCAATGTATTTAAACTACCTTGTACATGCTCAAACTTTTAATAAATCAATGGGGGAAGCTTGTTTCCCTCATTTATCTTGAAAAAAGATATGCCACCAAACCATAAGATCTTGAATTTAGGAGGACTACAATGAATAAAGACTACTATTGGAATCACATAATGGAAGAAAGGCTCCCACTAAGTTATTATCATTTATATGGCACTGAGAGCCATTGAAAATGATAAAACAATTAGTATTTATATAGTCTTTTGTTAGAACGAAGATTTTTAGTTAAACCAAGCTACCCCATGGGAGGAGTTGCCATCTAGCCTTGCAGGTAAACTAAGAAATCTATGAAGGATAAGATAAGAGAATTTGGATCTAGGTTAATGGTGGAGAAGGGCTTGAAGGTGCACCTCACCATCGCTCTTATAAGGAGATCCTGGATGTAGATTAATATTCATATCTCTATTTGACTAGATTTCAAGAAAGCTAAGAAAATAAAGAAGAAAACAAAAGAAAGGGAGAAAGAGAAGGGGAGAAGAGGATGTAGTACTTGATGCTTACCTGCAATTGCACTTCTTTTTATGTTGGTCGCAAGAGACTAAATATGAATGGCAGGACTATTGTTTTGGGCTTGATGGAGATAGAAAATCATGTAAGAAAGGGATAAAGAGCTAGAGTTTTCTTGGAGGAATTTTGATGGTCTCCCCTCAGCTTTCTATTTTTTTATATTTTCTGCCATTATTTAGGATAGAATGAGAGGATATTTATGAAAGAAGAGGGATGGTTTAAGGATTAGATTTAATGAGAGTGGCCAAGTTTGATATAAGGTAGAGGGTTTTTATTGGCTCGAGAGGTATAGGACAGGATTGAGAAGGTGTAAGGCTAGGATTTAAGAAGGATGCATTTCTCTATTTGTGTTTCTTTGAATGGATAGGATGATAGAAGAGAATGAAGGGCTAGGATGAGGGAAGATATACATAATGATCCAAGGATGGAGAGAAATATAAGAAAAGGCTAGGCCAATTTCCTTTTTTTTGGATTCATGATGTGGGAAAAGTATGAAAGGCTATAATTTTATAGGAGAGGGAGAAAGTTATCTAATGGATGATGATAGAATGGCATGGATGTGATTTAAACCAAATCTAAAGAGAGTTTTAAGTGCTAAATGTGTCATTAGGAGAAGGTATGAGGGATAAACACTAAGTACTCATCTCGAGCCATAGTGGACATCAATATGGGGGAGTTTGTTATGGAGGATATCCCACCTTTGTTGTTATGTGGGGTTGGGAGTTGGGGCAAGGATGATTGTATGGGAGAGCAATGGTTAGGAAGATGTATGGTATTAGAGAGGATGAGGGTTTGGCCAATTATAGAAAATCCCATCACTATAAGAAATAGAGGTTTTGCTAATACAATATTTATCTATGCAAAATTTTTCGTAAGTAAATAATAGAATTAGCTATGCAAATACAAAGTGTTGGGAAAATGGATATAACTAACTATGCTTATGGCAAAAACATCATCAAATATAATTATCAACGCAAACACAATATCGGCATGAAAACTAAAGTGTCAATAACGGGTCTTAATTTTTTTATTTTAGCAAAGAATATGCTAATGCTAAATTTGCATAGGCAATAAGGATAATTATATGCTTACTTATTACATAGGCAATTGACCCTATTAGCTTTGCAAATTTAGCATTGGTAAATGATTTTTCTTTTTATTAATTTTTTATTTTCATAAAATATTTGCTAATGCTAAATTTGCATAGGCAATGGGGTCAATTGTCTATGCTTATATTTTCTGTAGGCAATTTGCTTCTTTACCTACTCAAAACATTTTAGCAAAACATTTTACGTAGGCAATTTGCTAAATTTTATGTTTTACATTTTACGTAGGCAATTTGCTAAATTTGCTTCTTTACCTAAATTTGCTTTTTTTTTTTGTATTAATTTTTTTATTTTAGCAAAATATTTATTGATGCTAAGTTTATGTAGACAATGAAGCTAATTGCCTATGCTTACATTTTACGTAAAGAATTAATCCATTACCTGTAGAATTTAAGCATCGATAATTATTTTTTTTATTAATTTTTTTATTTTCATAAAATATTTACCGATGCTAAGTTAGCGTAGATAATGGGGTAAGTTGCCTATGCGTATTTCTTTTGTAGACAATTGATCTCGTTACCTATGCTAATTTAGCATCAAAAAATATTTTTCTTTTTTATTATTTTTTATTTTTACAAAATATATGCTGACACTAAAATTGCATAGGCAATGAAGCTAATTGCATACACTTACATTTTATGTAGGGAATTGAGCCAATTACCTATGCAAACTTGGCATCAGCAAATGCTTTTTCTTTTTATTAATTTTAGGTGGTAGAATAGTAGGAGTCGATCCATCGGCCGTCTCCTAACAAAGGAGTCATCCCCTGGGTCAACCCTTTTTGTGTGTAATTTTTTTAAATTTTTTTTATTACATAAAATATTTGTCGATGATAAATTTGCATAGGTAATGAGATCAATTGCCTATGTTTATGATGTATGTAGGTAATTGGATACATTACCTATGCAAATTTAACATCGGCAAATATTTTTTATTATTTTTTTTATTTTTGAAACAAATTTGATGATGCTATCCAATTGCCTATGCGTACCTCTTGTGTACAAAGGTAGCATTAACAAATTTTTTTTAAATTATTTTTTTTATTTTTGTAAATCATTTGCTGATGCTAAATTTTTTTCAGGCTTTGGACTGGGCTTAGGTTCAAAGACTTAATTAATTATTTGGGCCAAATATTAGAATGGCTCCTATTTATTTGGTATGACCTACAAGTGCAATCTAAGCAACCATGGGAAGATGGAAAGTTGGGAATAGGAAGACAAAAGATGGAACTAGGCAATTATTCGGTTTGGGCTAAATCAATACAAGAGTTTAAGAGAGGAAGTAGGGAATTGGGTTTAGGCTGCCTAAGTTGGGCTAAAATATGGGCTACAATTTGGCCTCAAGCTCAGGCTAGGCCAAAGATATACCCGAGCCTAGCCTGAAAGATAAGCAGGCTCTGTATTAGGGCCCATGCTCGATGTGAACTATTTCAAACTAAGCTCAAAGCCCGACCCAAAGTCAACTCAACCCGATGGGCTTTGGGCCAGCTCGACCCAGTTCTAGCACTATTTGATATAGGGATGATTGTCCAGACTACAATGAAGGAAATGAATAAATGTGAATGGAGAAAAAATTTTAGGTTTCATTGACTACAAAATCATACCGACATTAGACCAAGATAGACAAATTAATAAAAAATATTATTATTATTATTATTATTTAAAACCAGTTGTGTGGTAATTAAACCAATTACCAACACTTAGGTTTGCGTAGATAATTCTAATTACCAACATAATTTTAGCATCAATAAAAAACTTCATTTTCTTTTAGGGCTGCCAAAAATTTTCCTCATCTATTTTTCTTTATTGCACACTCTCTTTCCCTCCATTTTCCTCTCTTTCCCCTCATTGCTCTTTCGCTCCCTCTCTTCTTCTCTGTCACCTCCTCTCTTGCCAGTAGACGATCCCCACCTTTGCCATCGCTGCCGCCAATGCCTCTGCTCTACTCTACTCGGCCTCTACACTATGCACAGTGCACCCCACCACCGCCACTACTCCCCCACTGCCACACTTCACCCAGACATCGCTTTTGTGTAGGTAAAAAGAACAATTGCTGATGCAAAATTATTGCATAGGTAAATAGACTCTACCTACTCAAATTTAGCGTCGATAAATGATAAATTATTTACCGATACTAAATTTACATAGGAAAGTCAGGAATTCACCTTTTTACCTATGCAAATTTAGTAACGATAAATCCTTATCTTTTTTTTATGTTTTTATAAAATATTTGCTGGTACTAAATTTGAGTAGATAAAGAGGTCATTTACCGACACATAGTTATTTTGTAGGTAATTATCCTCTTTACCTATGCTTATCTTATGTTGGCAAATATTTTATAATAAAATAAAAAATAGCAACAATTTGTTACCATCGATACCCTTTTTTTCCCACCGAAATCCTTTCCCTCCTCATTTTCATCTCCCATTGATCCCATCTCATGTCGAATTGATCTTCCTCTATTTCTTCCAAAATCGATCAATTTCCCTCTCTCCCTCCATCTCCCTCAACTTTCTCACTCCCTCTTTCCCGCTACAGCCATCGTGTCACTGCCGTCGTTCAAAGGTAAGACCTTTTCCCACATGGATTCATCACTTCTTTTTACCCATAATTTTTTTTCCTTCCTTTTGCGATGGCCAAGCATGGAGGAGCCAGGCAGGGGGTTGGGGGTGCATGCGGTTAAGGCATGGCAAGGGAGTGGGGAGGGAGGAAGGGGTTGGGTGGGTGGATGGTGGCGGTTTGAGCTAGAGGGGGCTAGTTGGGGTGGTGGGGGGCAAGGTGGTGGGATAGGTGGTGGTGGCGGTTTGAGCCAGAGGAGGCAGGGGGCGTGTTTGGTGCAGTTTAAGCCAGAGGGAAGGAGATGGGGTTGGCAGTGTTTTGGCATAGTTTGGGCTAGAGAGGGGTCTCGAGCAAGGAAGGGAGGCCCAAAGAGTGGGGACTGAGGTGGGGAGGGAGGGGGGAGGTGTTAGATGTATGCTTTAGAAGCCAGATTGGCTAACACTTATAATACACTTCTAAAAATAATTTTATAATTTTAACTATAAATTAATAAAAAAATTATTTTCTTTCATAGTGTGTATTTAAAATGTATGTGATACATCCTTTGAGTTAATGTTAATGACAATTCATATTTTCAAAGAGTTAAAAATTTAGGACATGAATTTTCATAATTAACTTATAAACTGCTCTTGATCGTAGGATCATCACGAGGATGATGATTGATCCGGAAGGTTGGTGTACGATCATTTTCTTTTAGTAGATGAATCTTGAGTCTATAGTGTGGATACACTAGAGTGAGAGTACAGATACTTATTAGAGAATGAGGACACTGAGCGTAACCACCTCGAGCATTCATAAGAAAGTCTACCTTCTCGTCGATGACTGGCTCGATGTTGCAGTAGTGTGTCTGATTCTTTGATCTGAGGTGCATCAACAATTCACCTTAAGGGTGTTGTAGTTTGACTACACCATAACTCGATCTTTTAGCCATTCGAAACCCTAAGGTGTATGTTGGCTATAGTACATTCATTGTAGAAATTGGATTGCACCAATAAGGGATCTATCTACCTCGATAGATAAGTAGCCCTATGATGATTATGAGAATCGAGTCCATAAGCCCATGGCTATGGTAGAGTAAAGATGATAGAAAGAGTTTCTATAAGGATTTTCACATAGGGCTCGAATCGAATGATTAATTTATATGACGGATATTGGGTTTGACGAGTTCACCTTAATCCTAATCCTATCGGAGCTCAAGATAGAAGAACCTAATCACATAGGTAGCTACATTGAGAGGTTCACTTTTAGTTTTGATGGATTGCCATCATATACTATTAGGTGTCACTGATGGATTTTAGAAGCAATTAGAATGATTTTGATGATCGATCATTCTAATCGTATGAATCAGAAAAGTTCTGATCCATCAAAAGGTGTTTCGATGATGGAGATCATGACACGTCTCATTATCATATGAAACTGAACCTAACTGGGTCACACAAACAAAGGTTTGGGTTTGGATGTCATTAATTAAGCTAACCTAGTTCGATTGATTTCGATTAGATCCAATCAGATTCAAGATAATTGTGCTAGCACACGATTGAGCCTGACTTTCTTCTTTTGTAATCTTTCTGATTCATCGCAATCGAGTCAAATTTGATTTAACTCATTTCTGTATCTTGAATAAATTTATTTTCATCTAACTGAAATAAGTCTAGATCAAATTAATTATGAAAATTAAATTCATTTCTAGTGAAATTGGACTAGGGTCAATAGTTGACCCAATTGAGAGAATTGAGGATCATATGATCAGAGAATTTTAGAAAATTATTTAAAAATTATTTTATTCTAATTTTTGGCTATCTGATAGGATGTGAGTTATACTTTGGGTGTGCAAAATTTTATAATTTTTAGAGGTGCCTAGACTAGGTTTCGATAGAGTTTGATTTGGATCAAACTCTTAAGGGAAGAGTCCTAGACGCACATGGACTCTTCCTTATCCTTTCATGCCACCATATTTCAAATGGATTTTTGGCATCAAAACCAAATAAGATCTAAGATTTTTCATGGAGATCAGGTCCAAGAGTCCCAATGGTCGAATTAATAAGGTTTTTGATCAAAAAGGAACTGTTTATGGTGCTATGTCTTGTATAAGAACTCTTCTCAAGAAATTGCCTCAACATAATTTATTTTTTCCACACCCAAAGAAGCCTTCCCTGTAATATCCACACCCTCTCTATCCTCTCTCTCCCTCTCTTCTACATACCTAAAAGGTTAGACATAAATCTGAGTTGAAGGTCCAAGGTTTTTGGCATAAGATTCAGCATCTACGCGATGGTGTTGGTGAGATGAATAGGCTACCCTCAGAAGTCATTTTGAAGGCTTTTCAAATCTGATCCTAATCTAATTTTTAGAGGAGAGATTCATGAGGAGAAGACATTTAGATCCTATCTAAGTGAATATTGATAGAGGCTAGGCACGTGCGTGGCTCCTTCCAGAACCTCAGGAATAAACAGGATCATCGTAGGATAATTAGATGATCAAATCATGTACTTAAAATTAAATCTAACTTAATTTTATTTTAATTTTTAATATTAGATCTCTATGATTAGATTTAAAAAGTCTCAAATTTAATTAGAATTTTAGAAAAAAAAATTTAAAATATTTCTTCAGATCCAATTAGATCTGAACGATCCTATGCCAGAAAAATAGTTTTTTCTTCAACTGGTATCAGAGCCAGGTTGCAGTTCTTTCGATCTATTTTAGATCTAATTTTATTTTTATTTTTAATTTGATATTAAAAAATTTTAGATATCACATCAGATGTAATTAGATCTAAAATTAAAAAATTAAAATTAAATTATTTAGATCTAATATGTATGAGATGCATGACTAGACTGAAAATAGAATAGTTCTATATATAATCTAGTATAATCATGTTATTAATTTGATTAAATATAATTTTAGATATATTTAATTTTTATTTTTTTAATATTATAATTATTATAATCAGATCTAAAAAATAAAAAATAAAATTTTTAATTTTTGATTTATTCATATGTGATTTGAAAGGATGCATGTTTAGACTAGTTATAGAATAGTTCTACAAATTATCTAGAATAATTTTATTTTGATATAATTAAATTTAAATTTATTTTTTAGATATTATGTATGATATTTTAGATCTAAAAAATATGTATGTTTAATTTAGTGATGATACATGAGATGTATACAAAGCATGTATTAGTTAGATCATTAATTATATATGCGATATATGATCTAGATCTAACTAGTTTTATAGTTTCAATTATATTTCTGATTAAGGCATTTCTCTTGGCCGTTCGATCATGAGAACAAAGTAGGATTTAAAAGCCCTCTCCTCTCATTTAATGGGATATTTTTATGGCATGTAGGGATGCTATGCGTTTGTCCTTAATCAAAAATCAGAACTTATTTTTCTGCAAAATCTTAGATTTTGAAATCCTAGGATTTTGATACATATCTTTTTATTTATGAACCCAAACTTAATTAAGAATTAAGATTATGAAACTAATTAGATCTAAAATTGAGAATTTTTAGATCTAAGATATTTTCATAAAATTGGATTCGAGCTTGGGTAGCTCAATTAGGTCTAGCAGTTGATCAAACTGAATCAAGAGTTGATTAGGTGGGATCAAGAGTGCTTAAAATTGACCAACCCAATAGTTATAAGTCTGGGTCAAGGTTGACCCACAGCCACATGTGATCGATCTAAGCAAGACCTAATTAGGCTCCAGATGGTTCGAGCTTGGATTTTAGGCTAACCCGATTATTTCTGGTTCGATAATTTGGTATCTAAGATAAGTTTGACAGATACGATCAATTAGTTTTTAAGAGAGCTACTCGATTTGAATGCAGTCTTATCGAGTTAATGGCATATTCCCTTCCACCGGATCTCACTTACCTGGCCATATCTGTGTGACACAGTTCTGATTTGAGGTGGCTAATAATCCGAGCTAACCCATGCCACTAGGTTAGTCATAATTGTTATGACTAAGTCAAGTCTAGTTTAATGAGACCTGAATTCAATTCTTTCCCTAAGAAAAGATTAAGTCTGAGGTCTTCCACCATTGTAGATGTGCGGGCCCTTCCTCGGGGTTGATTGTTCTCGGCTGGATACAGTGGCTCAGTTGCACCGAAAAGATGCATTCCATGTCTATTAGGCATTGGATGCTATGGGCTGGAGGATGAGTTGGGCTCAATATTTTGGATACGGTGAGAGACTCCAATTAGGAAACCCAATCTCTATGCAAATGGTGGGTCTGACTTAACTAAGGAGTGGATCAATATTTTGGATACGGTGAGATTCATGAATTAGAGACCAAGTTTGGGTGCACCATGATTAGAGAATCATTGAACAAGAGTTGTTCACTCATTGGCTAACCCATCACCAATAACTGTTAGGTGAGGTGATGAGTCAGTTGGTGAGAGACCGCACCACCCACTAGAAATCATTAATCGTGGAGATTTTTGCATCTCTACAGAGGGAGTGTAGGGATCCGAGAAAATAGTGGGAGCTAATTTATTTAAAAATAAAATCCCTAAATAAATTGGTCAAGTCAAAATTACAGTATCTAACTAGAATCTTTGACTCTCTACAGGAAAAATGTCTGCGTCCAACCCATTGGCACGTATCCTAGACACACATAGACTGACTGGACCCAATTATAAAGATTGGCTCAGGAACTACAAAATTATTTTGGGTTCCAGAGAAGTTAACCCATGTTTTGGACCAGGACCCTCCCACCTTACCAGCCCGTCCATCCGTTGAACAGAGAGCGTCTCTGGAAAAATGGATTAGACGAAGATAATAAGGCCAGATATTACATGTTGGGCTCGATGTCTGATGAGCTCCAGCGCCAACATGAAGATATCGGGACTGCTCGCCAAATGTTGGCTCACCTGCAGGAGATGTTTGGTGAACAGAGTCGCGCAGCCAAATATCAAGTCACGAAATGACTTTTTAAGGCTAAGATGCGTGATGGGCAGTCAGTCCAAGATCACTGTCTGACAATGATCAAGGACATGGAAGAGCTTGAGAAGCTCGGTGTGAAGTTGGACTTGGACCTGCAGAACGATATTATTCTGCAATCCTTGACTGATGCATATGGGCAATTCATCATGAATTACCACATGCATAAACTTCAAGAATTCCTTGGCCGAGTTAATGAATATGCTGGTTACCGCTGAGCTTTCTATGAAAGGTTCTAAAGGCTCAGTTCTTGCTATGGAACGGACTTCTTCCAAAAGAAAGTCTTATGGAAAGAAAAAGAAGTCTGTGAAAAAGCAATGGAAGGTGGAAGAAGAATCAAAGAAGAAGAAGAAGAAGGCCGATGATCAAAGGAAAGTGTTTCCATTGCAACAGCGACGGCCATTGGAAGCGGAACTGCCCTACTTACCTGGCCACCCTGAAGAACAAGAAGGAAGGTCCTTCTGGAGGTATGCTCGTTATTGAGTCTAACCTTACGGTTTCTTCTGCATCCAGTTGGGTGCTTGACTCTGGTTCTAGTGCTCATCTGTGCACTTCTATGCAGGGTCTTGAGGATAGCAGGAGGCTGAGGGATGGAGACATGATCCTACGCATCGGTAATGGAGCAAGAGTTGCTGCAGTAGCCGTGGGAACATACCCTCTTCGATTACCATCTGGTTTAGACTTAGTTTTGAAAGACTGTTATTATGTGCCTGCAGCTAGCAGGAATTTGATTTCTGTTTCATGCTTAGCACAAGAAGGTTATGTGATCACCTTCTTTAAGGACCATTGTAACATTCTTTATGAAAGAAATAAAATTGCAAATGGTTTCCTTATTAATGGTCTTTATCAGCTACATATTGATGTACCTGTTCTAACTATCGAGCAAAACGTGAATGCCAAACGACCTAGGGATAGTCCAAACGACAGATATCTATGGCACCTGAGATTAGGTCATATAGCAGAAGATAGGATCAACAAATTGGAGAAAAATGGGCTATTGAGTCCATTGACTTTCGAGTCATATCCAACTTGTGAATCTTGTCTTCAAGGCAAAATGACTAAACTCCCTTTTGTTGGACATGGGGAGAGGGCCACAGATCTCCTTGCCCTAGTACATACTGATGTGTGCGGCCCATTTGATGTGCCGGCTAGAGGCAATTTTGTCTACTTCATTACCTTTACCGATGATCTGTCTAGGTATGGGTATGTGTATCTTATGAGACACAAGTCTGAAGCTTTTGAAAAGTTCAAAGAATTCAGACATGAAGTAGAAAAACAAACTGGAAAAACCCATTAAGGTTCTTCGATCAGATCGAGGAGGTGAATACCTTAGCCGGGAATTCCTAGACTATCTCAAGGAAAATGGCATAGTCTCTCAATGGACTCCACCAGGAACACCTCAACTCAACGGGGTTTCAGAATGGAGAAATCGGACTCTATTGGATATGGTTCGATCCATGATGAGCTTCACAGACCTCCCTGATTTTCTTTGGGGACACTCATTGTTAACTTCAATTTATCTACTGAATAGGGTTCCCTCTAAAACCGTTCCTACCACACCGTATGAGATATGGCACGGTAAGAAACCAAGTCTGAGTCATCTCAGAATTTGGGGTTGTCCGGCTCATGTCAAAAGACAACAAGCGGACAAGTTAGAGTTTAGGTCCTTTCAGAGCTCGATTCATAGGATATCCTAAAGAGTCATTAGGATACTATTTCTACATTCCAGAAGACCACAATGTGATTGTGAGTCGACATGCCATCTTTCTTGAAAAATAGTTTATTCAAGATAGCGGCATTGGAAAGCAGATTAAGCTTGATGAGAAAGTCTCACAAGTACAACGAGCTAAGGACCAATTGGAACCAAATCAGGTTGAGCCAATAAGAACACTACCTCCTCCACCTCGTAGATCGGAAAGAGTTTTCCATCCCCCTGAAAGATACTTAGGTATTATTTCAGAGGAAGTAGAGGAAAATGTTCCTCGTAGGTAATGGTGCTCATGGTGATGATCCCAAAACCTACAACGAGGCGATATCAGATATCGACTCCGAGAAATGGCTAGAGGCAATGCAGTCAGAAATTGACTCGATGCACTCAAACCAAGTCTGGACCTTGGTAGATCCACCAGAAGGTATAGTACCTATTGGGTGTAAATGGATCTTCAAGAGAAAGATTGGTGCAGATGGGAATGTGGAGACATTCAAGGCTAGACTAGTGGCAAAAGGTTATAGTCAACGCGAAGGCATTGACTATCAGGATACCTTTTCCCCAGTGGCTATGCTAAAATCCATCCGCACATTGCTTGCCGTTGCAGCCTATTTCGATTATGAAATATGGCAAATGGACGTGAAAATGGCATTCTTAAATGGATATCTTGAGGAAGATATCTATATGGAACAGCCGCTAGGTTTCACATCCAGTGATACTGATCACAAGGTTTGCAAGCTGCAAAGGTCCATATATGGACTTAAGCAAGCATCTCGGAGCTGGAACACTCGTTTCAATGATGTGATCAAAAAGTTTGGTTTCATCAAAAATGAAGAGGAACCATGTGTTTTCAAAAAGGTCAGTGGGAGCGCTGTTGTCTTCCTCGTATTGTACGTGGATGACATCCTCCTTATTGGGAATGATATTCCCATGTTGACACAGTCAAAATATGGTTGTCCAAGGAATTCTCCATGAAAGACCTAGGTGAAGCATCCTTTATTCTAGGAATTAAGGTCTATAGGGATAGACCGAATAGGATGCTAGGACTTTCACAGAAGATGTACATAGAGGAAGTACTAAAGAGGTTTAGTATGGAAAACTCTAAGAGGGGATTAATACCCTTCAGACATGGTATTCATCTTTCCAAGAAGATGTGCCCTAGCACACCTGAGGAAATAGAACGCATGAGCAAGATCCCTTATGCTTCTGCAATAGGGAGCCTCATGTATGCCATGCTATGTACACGACCTGATATAGCCCATGCTGTGAGTGTCACAAGCAGATATCAGTCAAATCCAGGTGAAGAACACTGGACTTCTGTGAAATGTATCCTTAAGTACTTGAGAAGAACTAAGGATATGATGTTGGTCTTTGGTAATGGAGAACTCCAAGTCCAGGGATACACAGACTCGGATTTCATGTCCGATATAGATGATCGAAAGTCGACATCTGGGAGTCTGTTTGTGTGCAATGGTGGTGCTGTCAGCTGGAAGAGTTCCAAGCAAACTGTGATAGCAGATTCCACCATGGAAGCAGAATATATCGCTGCATCAGAGGCTGCGAAGGAAGCATTCTGGTACAAGAAGTTTGCTGCAGAAATTGGAGTAATGCCATCAGATGCCATTCCTCTATACTGCGACAACAATGGCGCCATAGCCCTTGCTAAGGAGCCGAGGTCTCACCAGAAATCCAAGCACATTGAGCGGCGATACCACCTCATCCGCGATTACCTCGAGAAGGGTTACGTCGAGGTCAAGAGAGTCAACTCCACAGATAATGTGGCAGACCCACTTACAAAGCCGTTGGGCCAGCAGAAGATCGAAGCCCACCTTGAGAAGATGGGACTTAGACTTGTAGCCAATTGGCTTTAGGACAAGTGGGAGATTGTTAGATATATGTGCCCTAGAAGCCAGAATTGGCTGACACTTGTAATACACTTCTAGGGGCAAAATTATAATTTTGACTAAAATCAATAAAATGGGTTATTTTCTATCACATATGTGTATTTAGTGTCTGTGATACATCCTTTGAGTTAATGGTAATGATAATTCATATTTTCAAGAGTTGAAAATTTAAGACATGAATAATCATTATTAACTCATAAAATGCTCCCGACCATAGGATCATCACGAGGATGGTGATTGATCCGGAAGGTTGGTGTACAATCGCTTCTCTTTAGTAGATGAGTCTTGAGTCTACGGTGTGGAGACACCGGAGCGAGAGTACAGGTACTCGTTAGAGAACGAGGGCACTGAGCGTGACCACCTCGAGTAGTCATTAGGGAAGTCTACCTTCTCGTCAATGACTGACTCGATGCTGCAGTAGTGTGTCTGGTTCTTTGACCTGAGGATGCATCGGCAGTTCACCTTGAGGGTGTTATAGTTTGACTACACCATTACTCGGTCTCCTAGCCATATGGAACCCTGAGGTGTATGTTGGCTATAGCATGTTCATTGTAGGAACTGGATTGCATCAAGATGGAATCTATCTACCTCGGTGGTAGAGGAGCAGCCCTATGATGATCATGAGAATCAAGTCCAGAAGCCCATGGCCATGGCAGAGTGAAATAATAGAAAGAGTTTCTATTTAGATTTTCACATTGGACTCGAATCGAATGATTACATCATATGACAGAGACTAGGGTTTGACGAGTTCACCTTAACCCTAATCTGATCGGGGCTCAAGATAGAAGAACTTAATCACACAGGTAGCTGCACCAAGAGGTTCGCATTCAGCTCTGATGGGTTGCCACCATATACTGCTAGGTGTCACTGGTGGATTTTGGGAGCAATTAGAATGATTTAGATGATCGATCATTCTAGCTGTTCGAATCAGAAGAGTTCTGATCCATCGAAAGGAGTTTCGATGATGTCGATGATAGAGATCATGACATATCCCATTACCATACAGAACTGAACCTAACTGGGTCACACAAACAAGGGTTTGAATCTGGTGATCATCAATTGAACTGATCTAGTTCAATTGATCTGAATGAGATTCAATTAGGTTCAAGGAAATCGTGCTAGCACTCGATTGAACCTAACGTTCTTCTTTTACTATCATAAATAAGTTGTCCTGACTGAGCCAAAGGAGTTTGTGCTCAATCAGAGGCCTTCATATGGTCTGACTGGAGGTTGTCCAAGTCAGAAAAGGTTGTCTTATTTTGTAAGACATTACCTGCCATTTTTGGTCACCTGCCATTTCTTGTTCTTTGACTTTGGTCAAAAGTCTACCTTTGACTGGTCAAACGTTGACCATTGACACTTTGACTTTTGACCACATGTCATGCACCTATTGGAGAGCTGGTGGGGGCCTGTCCCCCTGCCAGAACCTGGCAAGGAGAAGGGCGCACGCCACCCTTGGCGTGTGCCCAAGTTGGAGGCGCCTAGGAGTCCTTGTTGGACAAGGACTCCATCTCCTTTTTGGATTCCAATTAGAGTTCTTCCTAAGAACCAACTTTGACTGGTCTTAGGCACCCTCTAAGGAGGAATCCAGGGGACTCTATTCCCACCAATCAGATTTAGATCTGATTTCACAAAGGGTTGTGATTGGTTGGGAAGAAGAGGAGTTGGATCACAGCTTAGTCTATAAATAAGACCCTGCGCCCAACTCAAAGAGAATGATGAGATCATAGTTTCCCCATGCCCCAAGGCTGCCTCTCCCCTCCTTCCTCCATGCCAAAGTCATCTTCTCCCTCTGCTCTCCACGTCCAAAAGGAGTTTTGGACCTTGGTTGGTGCGATTCAGATCAAAGAAAGGCGATCAAAAGCTAAGAAGGCTGCGCTGCTGCAAAGGACGACTGCTGATCTTCAAAAGAGTTTTGAAGATCCTCCAGATCAGATCCAGATCTGATTTTTGGAGGTGTGATAGAGAAGAAGAGGATCTCCAGATCCAACCCGAGTGGATACCGGTAGAGGCCAGGCGCTTGCGTGGCTAAGATCCAGAACCTTCCGCTGCAAACAGGATCATCAACAGGGTAATAGGATTACCCAGATCAGGTAAATTAAATTTGATTTAATTTATCTATTTTATTTTATTTTATTAAAATAATAAGAATCAGATCTGAAACATATCAAGATCTGATTGGGATCAAAGAAAAAAATTTTTGAAATATATCTCTTGATCTGATCAGATCTGAACGAACCTGGACCGGGAAATCAGGATTTTCCTTCACTTTAGTTGTTCTCTTAATCAAAGAGTGGTGGAAGACACTGGTATGGATGCAGGTGAGAGTGTATGGATAGCATTCATCATGAACATGATCAACTCAAGCATTCTATTGTTCAAGAATGTCTCTAAGGGAATATAGGTATAAAGTATCCCTTAACCTGAGAATCACCTCAGCTGACTTGCAGCAACTCACTAATCCTTTTGGTATTGGAAGATCTAACTAAATTTTTAATTCAATGATTAAGTTCTTTTAGGCACAATCAAAATACTTAAAGGCTGGAGTTGGTGATCAAAAGACTGAAATTGACCAACTCCAAGATTGGAGAAGAAATGTATTATTGTATGTTCAATAAGCAAAACCTTTGGCCAGGGTTAATCCATCAATGGATTTGATATTTTTGAAATATTAATGTGACAAATCTGATTAGAGTTGAAGTTGAACTTGAGGGTATCCTACGAGCATTGGCAAGGAGATGAATTATATGAAAACTATATCCACATGGGTTTCTAAAGGAATGTGTTCTACACCCTGCTATCCGGCTGTTGGTATCAAATTGCGAATGTCCACTGTCGATTGGTAATAAAAATTTATTCTTTATGTTATCAACTTTTAGGTTTGGATCTATGGGTCATACATATTAGAGCTTACATCGCATCGGATGGTTGATCAACGATTAAAGAACATTCTATGTTAAACAATTAATAACGATTGATGTTTAACCTATGCCCAACGCTGTTTTAGGAGTGACGATTAAGCTCAATTCGATGCTAAATTGAACTTAATTTTGCATTAAGTTAATAGGCTTAAGATTATTCTAATTAAATATATATTTAAATTAGATTTTTCGTTTAACTTGATTAGAATCAAATCCAATTTGATTTATATTGGATAAGCCCAAGTGTAGAAAAGAACTAGTCAAGTTCTAACTAGGATATCAGATTAACCCAATTTTTATTTAATTAACAAAATAAATTATAAATTAATCTAATTTAATAGTTTTAATGGTAGAAACCTTATTTAATTAGTTTGGTTTAATCCTAATTTTATTTGGTAAAAGATCTTGTTTGACCAAGTCAAATTAGATAAGTCCTAGTGTGATTAGGATTCCCTATCACTTGCGCCACTTAATCCTCACGCCCCATGCCCTTATTTTATTTCTTACATGAAAAATTCTCCACTCAGTGGCTTCTCATGTCCTCTTTCTTTCCCACCTTTTTCTCATAAATTAATTGTTGGAAAGATCAAGTCAAAAGAGGGAGTTAGTTTTACTTAGGATTCTATGAATAGAATCTTGTTGAGCCAAAATACCTTCCTTGAGTGCCGCCGCCCATCTTTTAATTAATTCTTCCGTCTTATTCCCATGAAGAATAATTTTTTTTTTTTGTGCACCCTCTCCTTCCTGGTCCATGCTATAATTGGTG